>WIQG01000029.1:600000-1041376 GCA_014925785.1 Mycena galopus ATCC 62051
AGACAGCGAGGAATAGACGGAAAAGCAAGCAGCTCCAGCACAATTTTCTAGCTCCTCCAACTTGCAACTCACCGACTCAAATGAAGTTCTTCGCCTCCCTTGCTTTGAGCGCTGCGCTCGCGACCACCGTGTTCGCACAGAGCATCTCAATCCAAGCCCCTGTTGACGGCACAACCGTCGAGGCGGGCTCTACAATCACCGTCGAGGTCATCCAGCATGTGGGTCGCGTTTATTTGCAACCAGCCCGTAGCATCGAACTTACGTGCCATGTAGAGCTCTTCAAGCGACATGGTTCACGTCGCGCTCGCCATCGGACTTGGAATTCCCAACTCAGCTCCCGCGATTGGCGGCGACATCCTGTACAACGGGCCGTTCAACCCTTCAACCCAGAATACCGGCATACCCACCGGACAGGGTCCGCCTACCGCGAACCTGCAAAACTTTACCGTTACTATTCCCGCGAGCACGCCAGCTGGTCTCATAAGCCTGAATGTCGCGCACTTCGACCTCGTTGGGGTACGTTCTTTCTTGCTGATCTCGAATTGAGGGTTGATTTCTGTGCAGGCTTCGAAAATTCCAAACACAGAGACCGTCAACATCACTCTTAATGTGGTTTAGTTTGGGACTTGCGAAGTCCACCAGAGGCTCAGGAAACTGGAATTATATGAACATATATATAAAGCTATCCTAGTTATTTCACACCTATTTCCAAACGAACATAATTATTTCCGGATTGATTGGGTCGGATCGCATCCAAACGCTTGCTTTTACACTGATTTTTCTTTTTCACCTTTCGCTCTTCCCTTTCTGAACACGCTTATCGGACGCCGCCATTACACGCGACGCGACGCGTTTGCTTGCGCGTGTGTCGGTAGCAACGCCGTCGGCCGATGCCCTCCGATGCACCACGCTGACCATTACAATTTACAAGTAAATGCTCCCCGTATTCAATGTCCATGCCCTCCCGCCGACAACGAGTGACTACCTCTATTGCATCCCTATCTAGTCCGTCTCTTCCCAATCCTCTGCTCACTCCTGCCAGTGACCGTCATCTTTGACTCTTGTCCTCTAGCGTAGCCGCCAGTGCAGCCTAGCCCAGCCCATTTATAATTATTCAAGCGAGGCACGAGCTAAAGTTACTGAGCGGTGAGGGCAGATCTACGCCGCAGATGGTGGGCGCGCGGGGGGACGGGACGAAAGTGCGGGGGATAGGGAACAACTGCAGCGCGTGCTGCATGCGCTTCTGCGCTTCATACTCGCACCGCGGTTTGAGCAGACGGTGGAAAGGTCTGCTAAAGACGGTCGCAGCGCATGGGTAGGCGACGTGCATGGCGTGCGCGTCATGTTCGTGGTGCGTGCCAGGGTCAGGCTTTGAGCGGAGGGTCGTGAAGGCGCTGAGGATGGCCAGGACGTGCGGGGAGGCGACGAACGCGGCGTGCGCAGCTGCCGCAGGTGTTGGGGTCATCGGTGTCATGTTGGAGATGCGCCCAGCTGCGCGCGTCGAGCGGACAATGATGGTGGTGGCGTATGAGAAGGTGACGAAGGCGGCGCCGGCGATGAGGAACGGCCGTGGCGCGCGGTGTGGACGCGGGACATGTTGCGGGTAGTACTGAAGGGCGTGGTGAGCGCGGGCGTCGACCGGCGGGGCGATACACTGGTCGAGACGGTCGCATAGCGTAGAGACGCGACGAAGGCGGCGGGGGCCGAGGACTGCATCGCGCAACGTGCAGCAGGTTCGCAGTCGCGTGGGATATCTCATGCGGTGTGGTGATGCCGTAGATGGTCCCCTGCGGCAGGCGGTGCCGCTGGTAGTCGCGGCGGGTGGCGCGCGCCGCGCTCCGGCGGGGCGGGGGCTGAGAGGCGAAAGAAAGGCGGTGGGGGGTGCCGCGTGGTAGAGATGCGGGTAGCTGCGCCATAGAGGGACGTCGCGGGTGCCGGACCATAGCTTCTCGGTGCTTTAGACGCGGACCGCATCGAGCGCTGCACACACCGGTGGCGCTGCGCGTCTGGCTCCAGTGCGCAGGCAGGGCGTCGGGCGTGTTGGGTGCTCCTGCGTCGATGGTAGCCCGGGGAAGCGGAGGGCCAACGCCTCAACCGTCAAAGCGCCGAGCCGTAGATGAAGAATCGCGACCGCGACCGCTGCGCACGCTGCAAGTGGTGCAAATGACAGTTGGGGCTGCAGCGGGAGGTAAGGAAAGCAGCGTATACGATGGGAATGGACACAGCGAACGCGATGGAGTCGTACATCCCAACTGTGGTGCACGAAAGCGCGCGCCGAGAACACTGAGAGGGGTGACCTGTGGTTGCAAGTCGCACCCGCGACGAGATGTGGATTTGCACAGGACAGGTATGGCGCCCCAAATGACCAAGTTGGTGAGGTGCATGTGGTGAAAGCGACACTGCAATGAGGATCGATAGGGAGCAACCGCGCGTTGGACCTGAGAGAAGACGAAGCGGATCAATCAGTACAAGGAGAGAAGGATTGATAACAGGCGACGCACGGTGGATAGGACCGAGGCCGACGGCCCTTCTCTCTCGATCCTTTCAGCATCTGGCCGCCGCGTGCGAGGTATGTGCACTGGATGGTATGCGGAGAGATCGAGCGTTGGGTCTAAGATTGAATCAGAATGAAGCCAAAAAAAAATCACGGAAAAAGTAAAGGCACCCTGGGTCGAGCTGGTCCATGAAAATCGAGGGCTACAAATGATGTAGTTCTGCACTGGCGTTACGGTGCGCTGGAAACACTGCGATCGTCTAAGTCGAAGGTGTTGTGGCGCGTGGAAGTGGACACCGCGGAATGGTGTCAAGTATGGCAGCAGTTTTAAACTGAGGTTTGGAGGGCGAATGGCGACGGGCAGAGGGGCTTGGAAGAGTGTTGCTTACGAGAGTCAACCACGTGCGCACTTACGTGTGGTTGCCACGTTGCGTCCCGCACTCTCCACATACCTCGTCTTAATCCGTTCCTCGGTCAGTCCTTGCTCTTGTGGAAACTTCAGCAATGATTGATATGCCTCCACAAAGATCTGCTCTCAATCGCTACCAATCTTCTAGCAACAACCCTGACAGTATCATGCTTTCCCGAGAGGACTCGGATTCTCGACCACTTTACATCACTGGTGGGGAAACAAAGTTACTCCTTTGAAGTGATTATTCATTTTTGAGTAGGTGGCCATGGTGGTCCCGGGGGTGAGGGACATCCTCATGGTGCTGGTGGCGCTGGTGGCGCTGGGCTGGGTCCCAGTGTGAATATCAATGTGCAACAGTTGATTGCGCATAATCTGCATGCTGGGCTTGCTTCACAGCAAGCATTCCAGCTTAGCAGCATTGGAGCATCTCAAATTATCAACCATTGTCCTACTCCATCAAGAATATTTCAGGGCAGGAGGAATATCCTTGACAAAATGCATCATTTTTTCACTTCTGATATGGGGATCCAACATATTTATGTGCTGCATGGACTCGGAGGTGCTGGAAAGACACAGATTGCTCTGAAATTCATAAATGAGTCTTCATCTTGGTAAGCTTGATCATCCAACTAGGAAACATTTATTGATTTAATTTATGCTCCAGCTTTTCAGACACCTTTTTCATTGATGCCAGCACTAGTACAACAATTGATACAGGTCTCAAGAACATAGCAGTTGCAAAAAGTTCTGGAGATTCACCACAAGATGGCCGACTATGGCTAACCAGCAGAGCTGAAGAATGGCTTCTTCTCTTTGACAATGCAGATGATCCAAGCATCAATCTGAATCATTTTATTCCGCAGTGCAATCATGGCAATATTATTATCACCTCTCGAAATCCTGGACTGCGTGTTTATGGATCACATTCTCCTGTTTTGGATATGGAAGAGGATGATGCAGTGACATTGTTAATGAAGAGTGCTGCACAAGTAGCCACAACAGGTACCATCCTAACTGCAACAGAAATAGTAAAGGTCAGTCAGTTGAGCCTGGAAACTTGTCCAATTCTGATGTTAATACTTCCTTAGGCATTGTACTATCTGCCTCTTGCAATTGTCCAGGCTGGTTCATTCATATCAAAATCTCAGAATCTTGATGGCTATTTGACTCTTTATACACAAAACCAAGCAAGGCTACTCAGTGAAAAGCCCACTCAAACACATGACCATTATGCCTGGACAGTGTACACAACATGGCAAATGAGCTTTGACCGACTCACACAATCAGCTGCTATGTTCCTGCAGCATTGTTCATTTCTCCACCACAATGGAATTTCAGAGGAAATTTTTAGTGATGCATCTAAGTACACATTTCCATCCTATGGGCCATCGAAAGAGGAACTACGGGAGCCTCTTCAATTCCTCACACATTTTCTGGGGCCAACTGGTGAATGGGACTCTTTACAGTTTTTTGATGTGACCAATGAAGTCCAAGCATATTCATTGATTAGCTTTGATGTAGAAAAAAAACTCTTTTCTATCCATCCATTGGTACATGCTTGGTGTCAAACAACAGTCTGCAATCCAGAAAGATACATGGCTACTATAGGATCTATACTTGGTATGGCTACAGATCCAGAGCAGGATATGCAGTTGGCAAGTCTGGTATTGTGTCCACATGTTGAATTAGCTGTAGAGATGGATGCAAAAGTAGCTCCATCATTCCAGTTTGAATATGGATGGATATTACGGGCAGCTGGAAAATATGCACAAGCCAAGAAACTCCTAATGGAAGTGCTAAAGAGTTTTAAAGAGCTTCTGGGTAACAGTCATCCAGACACTCTGTGTGTCATGGGTACTCTAGCTACTATACACTCAGACTTAGGAGAGTATCAAAAGGCCAAAGAACTTAATGTTATTGTGCTTGAGCAGGAAAAACAGCTTCTGGGTAACAGTCATCTAAACACTCTGCAGACCATGGGTGTTCTGGCTGTCATACACACAGGCTTAGGAGAACATGAAAAGGCCAAAGAACTTGAAGTTATTGTGCTGGAGCAGCGAAAACAGCTTCTGGGTGAAAATCATCCACAAACTCTGTCTGCCATGGGTTGTCTGGCTAGCAGCTACTCAAACCTGGGAGAGCATCAAAAGGCCAAAGAACTTAACACTATTGTGCTGGAGAAACAGAACCAGGTTCAGGGAGAGAATCATCCAGACACTCTGCTTACCATGGGTGTTCTAGCTGTCATGCACTCAGATTTAGGAGAACATGAAAAGGCCAAAGAACTTGAGGTTATTGTGCTGGAGCAACGAAAACAGCTTCTGGGTGAAAATCATCCACAAACTCTGCGTGCCATGGGTCGTCTGGCTAGCAGCTACTCAAACCTGGGAGAGCATCAAAAGGCCAAAGAACTTTACACTATTGTGCTGGAAAAACAGAACCAGGTTCAGGGAGAGAATCATCCAGACACCCTGCTCAGCATGAGTAATCTGGCTATCATATACTTTCGCTTGGGAGAACATCGAAAGGCTCAAGAACTTGAAGTTATTGTGCTGGAGAAATGGAAACAGCTTCTAGGTGACAATCATCCTGACACCTTGGATGCCATGGAGAATCTGGCGAGAACATACTCAACCTTAGGAGAGTATCACAAGGCCAGAGAACTCCAGGTTACTGTGCTGAAGAAATGCAAATGGCTTCTAGGTGACAACCATCCAAACACCCAGTGTGTCATGCGCAATCTGGCTTTCACGCAGAAGAGATTGTCACAAGAACCTGAAATCCCGTTCTTATCCATGTCAACACCAATGGATAAGCCCTTGATACTGGCACTGATAGAAAAGATGCCTGATAACATTAACATTGTGGACAAGATTGAGTCTGAGGTAGATTAGATACAGAATATTCTGAAAGGTGGATTGAGAACACACATCTTAAAATATTTGTTTATAGTAGGCCATTTATTCAATCCCTGTACAATGCTACTGCCCATATCAGGGTTTGTGATGCAGCACGGGTCAGCAGATGCGCATCGTGGTTTGTAAGGCTTCACTTGTGGGTAGTAGCCATAGAGATCTTCGCACCAACATAACCACCATAACACTGCATATCTATACAGAATTCTTGAGCACACCTTCAAGCACCAAAGTCCCATGTTCAATATCGCCATCTGCCCCATGGTTCTCTCATTGATTTCATTCCCCAACCTCTGAGACTCCAACTATCCACAATTCAACTTGCCAATTATAAAAGGGGAGCCACTCAGCTGAAAACTTCAAGGCCTCGAGCAGCAGTGTCTGACACCCGAACTCCGTGCGCGCACTGGAGACATTCTTCATCGTCCCTAGACTTGTGACCAGCCTATCTACGGAATACCAACCAATGTGGCAGGCACGGTTTCTGCAGGCCGGGACATCTTGGGGCACTCCAAACATCTGGTATGGGCACAATTGTATATATACAATTTGAGAAATTATAAGGGAGGAGTTGGCAGTACTGCTGCTTGCCCAATATAAACGGGGTCCATTCTCGAACTCCACAACAATCGGACTTGGAGGCAGACCGATTCGGATCAACAAACGGCTGAATCTTTACTTCTACTCATTGCACTTGAGTTACACAAGATCCTTTCCCTTGTGTAATTGCACTCTGATTACAACGCTTACAGCAGATGCTTCACTGAGGCCCAAGTTCCAAAACCAACTGTCAGGCTAGGGTTCAACGTTCAACACTGATTATCTTCCGAAAACTTCGGAGTCAGGACGATTCTGAACTTCTGGGTCGGAATTGCTTCTCTGCTGATGGCATTGCTTCTCTCCCAACGGCATTGCTTCTTTCCCGATGGCATTGCTTCTCTCCCGTGTGGCCTTGCGGGTCTTCCGGCTATGAAACAATTTTTCGCACAAAAATTGAGGTTGTGTTGTGGGATGCGTAGTTTTGACATTATTCCAATTCAAGGTTGGCAAGTTTGAACTCAAATCACATGGTACAGGTCCCAAAGGGGCAATCACAAATTCGAAGTCTGAACATTGAATATTGAACTCTGAGCACCTTTCTGAGCTCAAAATGGCAGGCACACGATCCCCTCAGCCTGGGAATTTTGCTGGATGGGGCGGGGACTTTTACTGGTTGTGATTCTGTCGGATTTTTGAAAAGCTGGAGGTAAAATGTTCCCTTCCCCATCACAGGGTTTGCCCCCTCCTGTATTCTTCCCTCTCCTGATGTGACTCGTGAATCAAATACACTTTTTTTTTCACAGTGCCGATGAGTAATCATATTGACCCTGAAATAATTCCAATCAACAACCAGAGTTTTGACAGGTAAAGTAGGCACGAAAATTGGGTCGTTATTCTAGGACATCATGGTAACTTCCAGTACCTCAATGCTCTTTTTCCTTGGGTAGAAAAAAATGTTGAAAATGTCTTCCGGTTTCCGGGCATTCGCGGGCCGAGGCCATCATTGACGTGATTGACAGTTGATTGAATTGTTGAAGCTTCGAAGTTCGACTTCGGTGTTGGTATTATCCCCCAAAAGCTAGTCTCGTTCCCGCCGTTATAGAGCTCGTCTTAGACAGAGTAGCATTCATGCGGGGATAATAAATTGACAGCTGATTGATCCGGGGCAAGCGGTTTGATAAAATTTGTTGGCAGAAGACGGCTCTATAACGTCTGGTGCAATTCGGATAGGCAACGGGCGATCGAGTCACGCCCTCATTCATCCTTGTTCATCCCGCCTCCGATAACTTCAAAATCACGATCAATGTATTCCCGTGGACTCCCTCACCACTGTGGTATACATAATCACACTGTTTGCCTTGTGGATTGATTATTATTGAGCTTGTGATCATGACCGGTTTTTTGCTGCAATTACACATAAACACACTTTCTTCCCACTTTTTTGTGTGATATGATGTGCATAAATCCATTGCCAAAATATCAGAGGGTGCCTCTGATTTTTCAAACTCCAGGAGCAGGTGTATGCCTGAAATTGAACTCAAGTTCACTGTGTCACGCCCATGACCAGATAAGCGATCCCATGGCTACGCTACGAACTGCACCAGATGTTAGGGTGCGCTTTCCGGTGTGTCTTTTTCATCATTTCGCTTGCCCCGTCACTCTGATCCTTGATTATCTTTGACACCGGCAAGGCAGTACACCCTAACATCTGGAACCGAGATTACCAAAGCTCAATTTTAGAGCGATAAATAATGTCACTAGAAGAATTACTGCCAATGAGGAATGAAATGCTCAAATGTGTTGTCTGCGCTCTCAATGCTGGGTTTCTGGTAATGTCAGAACATTTGTTTTTCAACCTTCAATGCAGTTGAATTCTCAAGTGAGGTATTCAGATTAGGGTGTAGCCTGGTGTGTCCCCGGAGCGACGGCCGGCTTGGTTTCAACCTGACATACGTCTGTTCTTGATTTAATCACCCTCTTTATAAAATTATTGCCTTCTGTCTGTTTTAAGCCTTTTCAAACTCTGCTCATCAGGGAAAACCTCCCTGATAATTTTTTGCTATTTTTCGAGAAAATTTCAGTGGGCCTCCGAAACACCTATGGCTCCCAGGAAACCTTTCCAGTTAGAATGAGGGATAGCGCGCTAACCCTCATTCTAAATTGAAGGAATTCAGGCAAATTCCCCTATGCTACAATAAAGGCTCCGATAAACTCCTAAAAAAATCTCAATAAAGCTGCAATAGCTAAGGTTCTGAGATGTAGTATACCCTAGATAATGTTGCCATGATAAAGCTGCAATAAAGATCACAATAAAACTGCAACAAAGGTTTTACTTGACAACATGGCAGCAAACAACCAAAGCTGCAATAAAGCTTTGATAAAGGTGCAATAAAGTTGCAAAAAAGGTGTGCCACTCCTGTGTGGTTGCAAACCAGAAAGGCTGCAATAAAGCTGCTATAAAGCTGCTATAAAGTCACAAGAAATCGGACCCTTCACTCGGTGTTCGGGAAGTTCATATGCCACAATAAAGCTGCAATAAAGTCGTTTTCGAAAAGTTTCCCAAACATATATGCTGCAATAAAGTCGCAATAAATAACATCAATTTCCAAAAGAGGCCATTTGTAGTCTAAGATCCGTGAATCCTCAATTTCAAACAAAGGCGATTTGTAGTCTAAGGTCCACGAATACCCGGAGGTGCACCCTTCTTCCCCTTGACAATTGGACGAGGCTTGGGGCGAGCCTGCTCCAGTTCTTTTGACTTCTCCCTCCCTCTCTCCATCTGCTTCTGCAGTCGCTTCAACTCGGGACCCTTCTTCTTCTTCGGCCTCTCCTCGTTGTCATCACGGTCCCCCTCCGATTTTCGCTTCTTCTCCCGGTCATTGTTAGATCTCCTTCGCTTCCGGGGTCTCTCCTCTTCGTCCTCCTCAGGCCTCTTGCGCTTGGAGCCCGAGCCCGAGGAACGCGTCCCGCCTGACTTTGACTTTGATACTTTGGAGCTTTTGGCAGAGGACTGCTTCGGTGCTTGCTTGGCTGGCGTCGGTTTCTTGGACGGACCAGTTTTTTTGGCAGGAGCTGGAGCTGGTTCGTCCCCGTCCTCGCTGCTGTCGCTGTCATGCTCGTCCTCTTCGTCCGATCCCGAGTCTTCACCGCGATGGTAGACCCTCTTCTTCTTCTTCGCGTGTGATTGGCCCTTGTCGCTCCTTTGCTGCCGAACCTTCTCCACCCGCCTTCCGGACCTTACCATTTCCTCGAACTCATCCTCGATCTCTTGTTGTTGCTTCTTCGACAGCTTCACCCACTTGCACGACCCGTCCACAAGGTCGTTATAAAGCTTCTGCAAATTCCCGATCGTTGTCTGCCTTGACATCCGCTTGAAGTCCACGCCGTATGGCCACGTTAGAAGGCCAACGCCCCACCGCTGAACGATCGCCTGGATATAACGCTTGAAGTTCATGGCAATATTGGGTTTTCCGGTAATTAACTCTGTATCAGGATACATCAAACATAGTACTGTGCCTTTATGGACTGTACCGTACGAAGACCTGTCCGAATCTTTTCTCCACAGGCTTTCTGCCATTCGGCCAAAGAGGATGGAAGTAAGCCTCCTACTCAAAATCAGTAACCAATACACATCTCTGAAATCGAATTCGTACCCCTCTTCTGGGTCACAGACCACATCTCAAAGAGCGCCAGGACATCTGCGGGAGTCTTGTGGAAAACGTCCGTGAAAACCTTAAGAGCACCCAAGGATTCAATGGCGGCAGGGACATGGGTGTCATGGAGGTCTCCTTTGACAAACATCCCAAAACCGATCATATTATTCCTGGTGGCCATGTCGGTAATCTACAATAACGGTGAGAGGAATGTCCCAAGAAAAGAACGAACAAAAGTCGTACCTCGCGAGTCAAGCCATCAATGGTCCACTTCGCATCCACAGCCGCAGCCTGATTACTTCCCCGAACTCCCACCAACCTGAGCGCTTTCTTCTTATCGAGTGCCTCCCGCATATCGTCGATATCTTCCTCAGTGTAGGGCTCCTTCAAGGTGGGGTCGGACTTCATCATGGCCTTCACTTCTTTCATCCGATACTTGCTGCCGACCGCACGATCTGAAGGTATATTAAGGTTAGCCGATATAAATAATAATTCGCTGGCAGTCACCTTCATTCAAATCTTTCATAACCAAGGACACGAGCGCATTGTAGCTGCTGGCTTTACGGGGCTGCGTGTATTTGGACCTGGCCTTCATCCTGCACCTCACTTCCTTGATGTTGATGTCATGCGTCTTCGATAGAACCTCCGCCTGCGCCTCCTGTTCGTGATGCAGCTTTAAGAGGTCCATCGCAAGAGCGCGGTCGCGCTTCGACTTGCTCTCGAGCTTTTTGCGTTGGGTCGCGCGAACATTAGGGCCGAGAGTCTTCTTCTTCTGCGCACGGAACCGAACGAGGGCTGTGGTGGGGTTTCGGGAGCGTTGGGTAGTTGCGAGCCCATCGAGTGCGTCCTCGTCCACCCAATCACCATCGTCATCCTTGCCTGACGCAGGAGCAGCGGCACCACCAGATGCAGCAGGAGCAGCACCACTATCCAAGGCAGGAGCGGCTGCACCACCAGATACCTCCCCCGCGCCACCACCACCCAAAACAGGAGCAGCGGTACCACCATCACCCGAGGCAGGAGCGGCTGCACCACCAGATGCCTCCCCCGCGCCACCACCACCCAACGCAGGAGCAGCGGCACCACCACCACCCGAGGCAGGAGCTCCCTTGCCCACACCACCATTGCCAGAGGTCGGGGCAGCGGCACCACCAGACACAGCGGCAGCAGCAGTGGCTCCCTCGCCCGTGCCACTACCGCCCACGGCCGGAGCAGCACCATCGCTCGAGGCAGTTTGTCCATCGCCATCTGAAGGAGGGCCGCCCGAGAGGGCAGCAGCAGTGTTGGCGGCAGTTGTCACGGTAGGGTTGATCGAAGTTGACGAAGTTGAGCCACCATCGCCAGTAGAAGGCAGAGTGTTGCTCAAGCTGGCGGCGGTCGTAGGGTCGATAGAAGCCGACGATGTCGAGCCGCCGTGACCAGCAGAAGGGAGAGTGTCGCTCAAGCTCGAGGGTGCAGCAGCAGGGGCTGGACCCGCCATGTCGTTCTACCAAAAAAAAATTTAAGCAGCTCATCCAGCTCCAGCTGCAGCCTCGACATGACTGCAAGTCTCCAAATACGTACCAGCCTTTTTTTGCTGCCAGGTCCCTGCCAGAAAAACACGTTAGAAACAACAATTCCCCCCAAAAACGCGTGCAGCGTGCCTACCTCGTCATTACAGTCTCCCTGGGCCATGTTCAAGAAGTTGGACAGATACTCTGAGTTGCACAGAGAAGAGAAGATGCCAGGAGTGCGAAACACTTCTAAATTTTGCTCAAAGGACGATATGAAATTGGCGGAGAAAAGGACACAAGATTTGCTTGTTTGGCCGAAGCGTGATCCTCAAACTCAAGTTTCTCCAAAAGGAAATCTATTTCATGCCACACACGGTTTTCCAGAGTAAATATAACGCAAAGTGGCACAGTGAAGTTAATGTAAGACGGTAAGTGGGTATGTAGCGAGGCTGAGGAATAGCAAAGAGGCCGGAGGCCCGAGCAAAATAGATGAAAAAAAAGGTCCAGAGTCCGAGCAAGAAAAGTGATCACCCTCGCGTTGCGAGATGACCTGAGCATCTCAAAATCCTCCTGGCGCGCCCTACCCTTCCCTTTTCAATATCCCGTTGCCCCGAGCATCCTCCTGGGGTGCCTTACCCTTCCCCTTCCGTCCTGTCGACAACACCCCGCCGCTGGAAATGGCCGCCCGCATCTCCTGGACACTATTCACCACTGTGACCGCCTCGTAGTCCCCCATCTCATCCATCATCAGCTCCCTGAATGGAAGATACAAATTTTGAGTTAGGTAGGGCCGCGAAAAAAGGAGAGGACGCACATGTCTTTGTAAATCATTTTGGAGAATTTATTATAAAAAAACTCGCTCCCCCCCGGAGCAGCAGAGTGAGAGCTACCCGGATCTCCTGGCGATGCACCCGATGTGGAGAGGTACTGAGTGGGGGGGCGGACCAAAGGAGCAGCGGCATGCGACGCATGGGAGCCTGATGTGGCCGTGCGCGATGTGGGGTGGCCGTGCGCGATGTGGGGGTGCGCGATCCCAAAGCGACAGTTCGCAAGGTGGGCGTGAACGGCGCGGGGGCACGCAAACCGGACGAAGCAGCTCCGGGCAAGGAGGGGGCATACGAAGCTCCACGTGAAGCAGCATCAGCATTTGTCGGGGGGGCCTGTGAAGCCGGTGGCAGCAACGCAGGGGCACGTGAAGCTGGACGTGCAACCGGACGCACAGCGGCAGCTGGCGAAGTGCATCTTTTAGAGGCAGAGGGGTCATTCGAAGCCAGGGCCTGTGTCGTAGACGGCACCGGTGCAGGCACGAATCGAGGAGGAGCACGACGGCGTAGCGGCGGTCCACCTTCGCCAAGCCCCTCAATTTCGAGGAGTTGATGCTGGCGACGGCGGGGACGAGCAGGAGTGGTTGGGGTCGTGGCTCGGTACTCGTTCGCCGACACGGGCGAATCTTCTATTTCGATGACCTGGGCGCCAAGGGATGGAGACCGGCAGGGATTGTTGGTGGCCATGGGTTTGGTAGCGGTAGACCTCGCTCGTGAAGCGGAAGACGCTGCTGATGACGTGGACGAGTCGGACAGGGAGGATTCAGACGTTACTGAAGCAGACAAAATAGGCCCCATTGACCCGAGATGAGAGGGCACAGGCCCAACAGGGGGTGTCGAGTCAGGCGGCGGAGTGTCGTCCCTGTAAAGGGGGAGAGTGTACGAAGTATCCGGCGAGTCTGCGCGCTTCACTCGACGACGTTTGGGGGTGGTGCTCGTACCATGCTTCACAGACGTGGCCTCGCGCTTGACGGACCTGGGCTCGCGCTTGACAGCGGAGGATGCCCCACGCTTGACGAGGGTGCTGTCGACGCTGGCGAATTTGAAGCCCCCACCCTTCTTGACAATGCTAGGGGAGTTGTATAACCTCCTCGATGCCTTGTTGTCCACAGGCTCGAGAAGGGGATGATACCGGCGATGATGTCCACAGTCTTCATGACAATGGTCCCCAGCGGCGACGATTGTGACAAAGCGGCGGTTGGGACGACGGGGTGAGGCGGTGGGCTCCAGGTGTTCATCTTCAGAATCAGGCACTGGGGCCTGCGCAGCCAGCTTGGTCAGGTTGCAAGTGAGTGAGTGGCTCTCGGAACAAGTCAGCGACCACTGGTGGAGTGCCTCGTAGATGGTTTTGCACTGCATGATCTCAAATTTCCCTTGCGCCGGGAGGTGAGATTCCGCGGCCGATCTACACATGTTTGAGCGACGGAAGTCTAAAACCAAGAGAAAGACGCACTTGAGAGAATAGATTCCTGCCTTTTCCCCATCCTGAGCCACGAAGTAAAAACGTTGCGGTCCTTGATCATGCGACTTAAAGGAGTCGAAATTGTCCGAGACGTAAAAGTGGGGCGTGCAGGAGGCCCGCCCCACCCGCATTGAGAGACCGTAGTTGATAGCGCGAAATGGAGAGCAGCGAGGGAGAGTTTGGGTGTAGTTGATAGCGCGAAATGTGCAGTGGATGTGACGTGATGTCACGCTCCGTAATGTCCGGAAATCCATGCGCCCGACAGATTCTGTCGGGTAGATTGTTATTCCAAGATCTCTACCTGCTTCCTTTACCCACACAAGTAAGTTGGAAAAGGAAATGCATTCTCAAGCACACACTACTTAATTATGTGGATCCCTTTGCGATTGACTCATCGCTAATCACAATTTTCACTCGTTTCCCTTGCTGAAATTTCTGTTTGGCCACCTTGTGCTCCTTTGTGATTCGCAGGGAGAACGATTTCTTGCGCGCAGAGATGGTTTCGTCAACCAAGGTGACTCCGCAGAGATGGCCATCCCCAAAAAATTGGCAGAGAGGTTGGTAAAAATCATGATAAGAGCGGTTCCCATAAGCTTCTATATACTTCCTGTAGAACAGATTAGTTGAAAATACCTGCTCGAGAAAACCAAAGACGAACTGGCGCCGTAACCTTTCACGGTGTTTGAAGTCAGTGAGAGCGCGAGCTTTGGCACGCTCATCTCTTGATAGAGTTTGTTGGGACTCCCGGAGCCTGACTGAGTGAGAGCGGGCCTTCAAATCCGGTCAATGAATGCCTTACCTCTTCATTCTTGCCTGGGCTTTCGCTCTGAGGGTGTCCGAGTGGCTGATAATCCACATTAAAAACCTTACATGAAAACTCGAAAAGACTGTTCCACCTTTCTGAGTATTTGCGGAGGGAAATCCTTCGTTTGGCTTTGCGAAGCCCCTCCGAAGCTTTAATCTTGTTCTTGGTTTGTTGAGGTTGAGAATGTGTTGTGCCCGACTCGGACATGGTGATGGTCAAAAGGCAGACTTGATTTACTTTGCAAACAGAAACAAGCACTCTGAAACAAAGATGTGTTCGCGATAATTTTGACCAATCAATTTTTAGTGTGGGGTACTTTGGGTCTTCGTGTATACCGAAGTTGAAAATGCCTTCCAATATGTGTTCCTAATCTCTAGCAAAATGGGTAGGCCCGGGGAGTCCAAGAGGGAGTCTCACGAAATTTAATATTTTTAAATACTGAAGGCGTGTTCGCGATAGGACCGATGAAGGCCGACATAGGCGATTCATCCGATGTGTGTTTGCAACTCGGGACTACTCACTCAAACTTGGGTGAAAACATCCACAGGAACATTTATAGCAACATGAGGAGACCTTCATCGTTAAAGGTACGTTATCTACAAATCATCTATTTTACTAAACATGTCCATCCCTTCTTCCCATCGTGTCGTCGCCTCAGCTGCCCGTGCAGCCTGATCTGAAGCAGAAGCTGTTCGCTCGTATTGCTCATCAGTCATGAACCCATTCCGTATCCACCGGAACAGTCCACCGGCGGTGTATTGAGTAAATGAGGACCGTATTTCATGAGGCCGGATAGGAACATTAGAGTGGCGAATGATCGCAGATGGGATGAAGACGGTGGAGCCCGGGGGGAATCGGACGACAAGCCGAAGATCCCACAGAATGAGGTGCCCGCCCAAATCTGGGTCAAACCAGCCGAGCGCAGTAATAGCGCACCACCCCCAGGCAAGATTACCAAAATCCAAATGCGGTCGGGTAATGGCCTGCGGTCCGAAGTTGAAGGTGCAGGCTGCAAAGACTGTTTTGACGAAATTCCATCAAAGGCTTGGGCACTCCAGCGCTTCACGTGCTTTCTCATAAACGTTATATAATTTAGGCGCCCACAAAAAGAAAAGGACTACAGGGCTGCCGTCATTACCGATCCAGATATGGTAAGTAAAAGTATACTGACAATTAATCCAGCCGACGATGCGATTGATGTCCGGGTCCTCGAGAAGCTCGTCGGTGACCATAGTATTGGTCTGATTTTGCTGAAGTTCCCCGGGCTCCTTCGATGTGGAATTAATTGACGAGTAATGAGGTGAAAAGAGAGCCTTACAGTCTGTCCGCCACCATGCAAGGGACCCCGACTTACAGCAGCGTAGGAGGTATGGGCACGTCGATAGTCGAGCTTATCGGGAGAGAGGCTAAGTCGACCGACTCGTTCGTGCATCCGTTTGGACGCCCGCTCGGTAACGTCCGCCCAGTCATCTGCTCCTTGGGGTGCACCTCCCAGAAGCGCGATGACACGACGTCGAGAATCAAGGATTGCAATAGTTAGTCTGGGAGGGAGAGAGGTAAGCTGAGCGGAGAAAGACAAAGGGGAGCGTGCGTACAGTCCAAGCCAGGAGATATACAGAAAACCCTCAGTTCCAGTGAGGGCGTCTACCTCGGCTTGGGAATAAATCCTCCCTCCCATGCCGCAGTCAACGCCCGAGGCTGGACTACCATCTGGAAAGACAAACTCCAGACCCTCCGCCCCGCGGCTGCCAATCCAGGCAGGGACGGAGTGATGGAGACCGTTCGCATCATAATATACCTCGAGATAGTGGCCCTTGGTTTCTGCTAGGCGCTTCCGATGGACGGCTTTGTGGGTCGGCCGTGCTGAGGCTTGCTGTGCTTTGTCCCGTTGTTTGTTTCGTCGGGCCCTCGATTTCAATTTATTGCGTTCTTTGGCTGAGAGAGAGTCGGGGAGCGGTTGAGGAGGACGGGGAGGTGGTGCGGATGGAGGAGTAGAAGATTTAGAGCCGCACCCGCTGTCTCCAAGATTTGGGGCTGGAGACGAAGTGGGAAGTGGGTCATCTGCTATGTCAATGTCCGGGACGCATGACAGACCGGGCAGATCGAAGCTGGAGTCGTCTTCGGGTTCATTGGCTAGTCCTGTACACTCCTGCTCGGAAAGTCGCCACTGGAGACACTTTGAAGTGTCAAAATCTACACAGATGCCAAGAGCAAGGTCGAACACAGAAAACTCCTTCCCGGAGCGGAGAGTTCGTCGAGGCAGAGCATAGCCTAGGGAGAAAGGAATGAGCTAGATCCTGAGAAGAAAATGCTGAGCCTGAAAATTAAAAATGGTTTCAAAATTGTCAGAGTCCCAAAGTCGGGTCTCGTCCAATTTGTAGTCCATTTGAACGTGTCATTCCCTACAGCCGAGTTCCAAGGTCGGATCTCTTCGCAGGAAATGAATTGCTCCGAGTTCCAAAGTCGGATCTCTTTGCAAAAACGCGTATCCAGAAATGGGTGGCAAAAAAGAGGAAAGTGGGTGGCAAAACCCAAGATTTTCTGACTTACCAGGCATGTGAAGGTCCTTGAGAGGTACTGAACAATAAATGACGCGTCCTGACCCTCGAAGATAGGTGGAGAAGGATGTGCTACCAGCTGGGCAAAAGGGAGGATGGTATGAGACGACAGGTTGGTCACGCTGTCATCACACTGTCAACCCACACTGTCAACTCACACTGTCAACTCGTGCTGTCACCACATGCTGTCAACTCACACTGTCAACTCGTGCTGTCACCACATGCTGTCAATACACGCTGTCACCACATGCTGTCAACACACGCTGTCATATCCTGTCACCCAAACACGAGGTTACCTTGAGGTTACCTCAGGCTCTCGAAATGCAGCGCAAGCCCGGCCTCAGGAAAGCTAGGGGTTCTGGAAAATATCGGATTATGAGAACACCGCGGCCCAGTCTAGATACACCAGGCCCCTCCAAGATTTATAGCAAAACTTTAAAAGGCAAATCACTCGAGCAGGATCGACTACAAACCAAGGAAGAACTTCAAGCAGAGCTGTCAGGTTGGCGTCCACTGGATTGTCGAGCCCTATGGAGAACTTATATTTTCCGTAATGGATTCTGAATCGAAAAGGACATTTATTCGTCTCCAAAACCTTGCAGCAGACAACGAATGGGAAGATGTGGGCGGGTATTCAGAAGCTTCCTCCTCGGTGGGCATAGATGGCATCATGGATGGTTCTGAACAGATTGAGCTCAGCCACGCTGGTGGTGAGCTTCTCCAGTCCATTGAGGATGATCTGGAGCAGGAGATAGCATCAAAGTCTGTAACAAATCATTTTCATCTTGTTTTTTTTGAGCTGACATATTTAAAAAGTAAACGATGGGACTGGAGAACTCAACACAACCGAACAGAGGAGCTTAACCAGGGATTCCAGGCCCAGATGCCGGAAATGCTGAAGGCCTATATGCGATGGTGTGAATCAGAGGAACGAGGTGATGAAGACATTTCAAGTTCGCCAGAGGTGTGGACCATTACGGTGGTGGACATGTTCAGTATGTGATATTCTCATGGCTGTGGCTGCTCTGAAACTGACGAAGGAATTCTTAGTTTGTGAAAAGAAGGATGTCTCACTGGATCCGAGGGGAAATGGCGTGGTGCCAGCGCTCATTATGAGCGGCCTGATTCCATGTGCACCATGGAAACCCTCTGTCGCAGTCACTGTTCGGGTTCTCGAAATGTACCGGATCGCTCATGCGAGATGCCCTCACTTCGCTATCCAGTCATTCGTCAAGACATTGTGTGATCTTTACGAGGTGTGTGGTATTTTGATGGAAGGCTATTTTTGTTCATGTATCAATATCCTAGACCCCATATCTACCATACCTACGAAAGCAATTTTCACTGTGCTACGACCTCTACCTGGACCTCCGAAGAAAAGCAGAAAATATGGTTTTGGCGAGCCTGGGGCGGGATTCGTTTGCGTGGCGCCTCAAGCATGCATGCCCATCTTGCATGTATAAGCTGGAGGGCGAGGACAAACTCATCTTTGATATTTTGGTTACTATGGATGGTAACAACTCATTGAAGCGGGTGCTCCATCGAGAGAAGGTGGAATCAGATGGGGATATGGGAACAGATGCCAGCTTTGCGGTTGGGGAGTCAAAGGAGCATGCAGATAGTCGAGGTGCCGGGGACAGATATTATCTGGATAGGG
The DNA here is from genome assembly GCA_014925785.1 of Mycena galopus ATCC 62051. Lineage (NCBI taxonomy): Eukaryota > Fungi > Basidiomycota > Agaricomycetes > Agaricales > Mycenaceae > Mycena > Mycena galopus. Next base: position 618,814 of record WIQG01000029.1, read on the forward strand.
AGAAAGTGAATGAGTGGTCAAAGCACCGTATTGCAGAGATGCTTCCGATGGAGCCGGTGGAGGTATGATCTGCCATTCTTTGTTTGATCTTTCTGACAAATAATTTGTTTAGGGCGAGGAACCCAATCCGTGCGCCGACCGATGGAAGAACATGGTCGAGGATATTACCGCAAAAATGTGGGGCATTTTTGATGAGACAGGAATCTTTCTTTGTCTTTGCCGTCACGGATTTGTGCTGGTGATATGTGACATGATAAAGAGTGGGGAATTGTGAGTTTCCTTCCAACTTTTTTATTTTGAGACTTGACGGCATTCAGATCAAAGTACCCGTTGGCAGTGACCGACTGCCTGATCCAGCACTTAGGCCAGAACATTGGTAACGGCTATGACGTCGGATGTGATTTCCAGACACAGCAACAGCAGGGTTTCAGTTTAAACCGCCCCATGTCCTATGAGACCCCTGGGTTTAAACCGGTTCAAACCATGACTGGTTCTCATATAAAATTTGGCTCTAAACCATCATGGTTCCAACCGGTTTACACCATCCCAGTTCCAACTGAGTTCAAACCACTGGTGGTTCCAACCGGTTTAAACCACTGATGGTTCCAACCGGTTTAAACCGTGGTTCCAACCGGTTTAAACCACTGATGGTTCTAACCGGTTTAAACTGTGGTTCCAACCGGTTTAAACCACTGATGGTTCCAACCGGTTTAAACCGTGGTTCCAACCGGTTTAAACCACTGATGGTTCTAACCGGTTTAAACCGTGGTTCCAACCGGTTTAAACCACTGATGGTTCAAACCACGGTTTAAACCGGTTTAAACCACCATTCTTTGAACTCAAGATGTTCAAAATCTATTTTTTTTTTTGGTTGACAAATGAAAACAAACACAGTTATACTCAATTATTTTCTGCTACTCCAGCCTCCCAGTCAATCCTCACATCTGGTTGTTAAGTTCTGATGTGCTGGGCAAGACTAACCCCCGCACTGGACCAAGTACCTCCAACATCTACAAACTTCTTCTCCACATCCTCACCCATTTGCCCATACATATTTGCAGTCTTCAATGCATAAGCCTGCTTGCCTGGATCATTGCTGTGATCTTCAGCAAGGGTGATCCAAAAGGTCTCCATTTTGGTGAAACCTTGAGTTGCTCGTTGGAACTCTTGTGCAAGATTTTCAACCTTCTCCTGCCAGCACTCCATATCTGCCTGAGTGTGGTGCCACTGCTGTACAATATTTAGTTATCAGACATTCAAAACACAATTGAACTTACAACCCAATGTGTATTCAGCATCCTCTGGTTCGGACAAGTTTCCATGCTTGCCTTTCCACCAAATCCAACCCTTAACCTTCCCTCCATCACCCAGATTATGGGGTTGATCAACATTTTTAGTGCATAGATCTTCATCTTTCAACTCTGGATACTCAAACAGAGGGTCTTCTGGGTTACAGCCTAATGCAATCCTTGCAACAAGATGTGCCTTTGCTATGCTCCAGCACCAGCCTTCCGAAGTGCAAAAAAATCATCTCATTTCAATTCAAAATAATCTCGCGGTACGATTCAATCAAACATGACATATGCAACGAAGGGTGCAGACTCATATTGGTCAAATCTATCAGCGGCGTTACCTACGTAGGTCCTTTCAGATTCCAAAAAATGTGGCTTCTACTAAACATCACCACAAATCCCAGAGTGTAAAACAGCGAGTAAATGCGTGAACGAGGCTGATAATTGTGTTAATATTGAGCAGAGCAGGATCATGAGCACCCTTCGTACCCATTCCCAATGTTCAATAAGCGTATATTGCGCAGGACTGGAATCACGGGCGGAAGTAATTGAATGGTACAGTGACCAGCAAGTGATGAGAGGACATCTGGACAGTATTGAACTCGTAAGAAGTTGATTGAGAGGTTCTACCAGAAACACTTTCTTGAGCCGCCACACAGCGCAGACATGTAAGGAGGACTGAGAATTGGGTGAGCACCGCTGGAAATAGGCCAACTTGAATACAATTCATTTGGAGCCAACCATAAAGCAACAGTTAGTGTTGGGCAGTCTTTATAAACACTATCAAGTCGAGTTTGGCGAGCATAATTTACCATAGAGCTGCAGGGGTGCGTTGAAAGACTTGAACTCGAATGCTGGCCAGGTGAGAGATAAGACGGTATTCGAATCTGCGTAGCCCCCAAAGGAAGGCTGAAAATTTGAGAGCAGAGGGTGCGCCATAAATCTTGCGTAGGCCTCAGTCCCCAATCTTGACGTGGGTGCTTGTGGTCTTGTGGTCTTGTGGTGGGTGATGTGACGACACGCAGGAGGGAAGGGAAGGCACGGAAATATCAGGCAGTCCCAAACCGTCGATTGAGCAGCTGGCGTTCATCGGGGTGGGCATTGAGATACTGTAGCGGCGTGTCCAGTTCTCGGGTACAGAGGTCTTTTGAGCAGGCGGCGAATGCAATTGGTAGACATCTGTTGTGGCCAAAATCAAGATGGACATCGCACCATAGAGGAGGATGAGCAAGCAACAGATAGAATCAAGAGAGGTTGATGTGATTGGCGGCCAAGTATCTGCTGCTGTTGCTGATGCCCTTTCTTGAGATCTGTCTTAAACCCTGCTGAAGCATGATGAACCCAATCTCAACCATATGCACAGATCTAACTGGTTCAAACCATAGTTTAAACCAATTCAAACTTTTTTCATGTGTCAACAAAAAAAAACCCTACCTTTTGAACATCTTGAGTTCAAAGAATGATGGTTTAAACTGGTTCAAACTGCGGTTTAAACCGGAACCCTCCTACGGTACCCAGACAACCATCAAGAAGAGTCCCCTTGCAGCTCGTGCAAGACAATGTAATTTCCGGTGCCTGGTGGGCGCATTCCATGGTCATGCACACAACCGACTCTGCCAACTCTGCATGCTGGCCACATATGTCTTGGGCCTCGGGTGCGAAGATTTGGAAGGGTGTGAACGATTTTTTTCAGGGTCCAATGCACTAGCAAAGTCCTGCCGATATGCAAGTCGGTTTCACCGCCAGCAAGAAATTACTTTGTATGTAAAGCATCATGACAGTTCACATACATACGCAAATCTCAGTAAGCATGAAAATGTTGGTATAACATGAAGGCTAACTTGAACTATTATCAGGTAAATTCATTGAGGGAAACTATAAGCAAGCAGTGGATACATTGAGAAAGGAAGATGCGCTTCTTCGATGGATGGATCAGGAAGACATTACTAGCTTCGACACTTTCCGCATTTGGCTTGAGGAGGAGAAAGAGTTTCTGCTCAGTCTGAAGGCAGGCTCAAAGGATCAGACAGAGACCTTAGAGATGGAATATGTTCAGAAGTTGGTGAATCTGGATGCGAGCCGGTCAGTTTCCCTGTTTTGATGGACTGGGATGCTAATTCCTTTTCAGCGCACAATATTTGGTGGTTTCGACAGAAGCGAGAAAGACTAAAGCCGATGATGCCTCATATACACCCACTGGTGCCTCTAAGGCGGAACGTGCTCGACGTCATGCTAAAGAAAAGTTGGACCGGGATCTGGATGTTGTACAGGAGCTGGAGGAAAAACTCGAGATCTCTGAACGGTGGACAACAGACTCACCGAAGTGGATGTCGACTGTGGCAGAGATCAAACAGAAGAAGTACCAGAAGGCACTTGACGCCATGGAGCTTCTTATTGTGGAGAGAATATTTGAGCTGACAAAGATGAATCAGTCTCAGACAGGCAAGTGCTCTTGGATTTGTTCCTTTTCAAACATTGTCTGATTTTTCCCACAGGCTACAAGCTACGAAAGCATATTGCGAAGGCACTCCAAGTTAGGTCCAAAGCTGTTCGAAACGCCATTGATCAATACAATGATGCTGCAATGGCTTTGGACCCACCGATGTCAAGCCTCACCTGGGAACAGGTGGTGGAATATACCTTCTTAGCTGACTTCGATATTCTACGGGATACCAGAGCGGAGGTTCAGTCCCGTCCATGGACTCGTCCAGCCTATCGTCTCGCCATGGACACCTACTTCAAGATTGAGCGCGCTAGGGAAGAGATAGTCCGGCTCAACATCGAAATTCGTCGGCTGGTAACCTGGATCCGAGATGAAGGTCGATTTCTACGCGATCGGGAGGCTTCTCTATGCTCATCAGAGGGGAAGACTGATGAGCAGGCAGAGGCTGACCTTCTTTTGGCAGTCCAGATGAAGCTGTATAGGCGGCAGAGAAGCCGCTTCGATGACAAACATATGGAGATCTTACGCAAGCTTTCTAAGATAAATGAATTCACTGGCAGCATTTCACCTGGTCAAGCAGTCGAAGCTCTTGGGGGGTCTAAGGAAACGGAGGAGATGGAGGTTGATGATGACAGAGAGCTGGAGCCTGGACAGGGGAACTCCGATGAGTCAGAAGATGAGGGGATTGAAGCTCAAGATGAGACTGTCTCAGGCCTGCTCTATCAGGTTTCCATGATTTCTCTTGACGACCGAAGTTTAGCTGTAGCCAATGAGGATTAATGTTTGTGCACAGTGTATGAAAAATTCCCTTTTTTGGAATTCAGACTTATGATTTTTTTTGCCATCCCAAACATTATTGTGACTTTATTGCAGCATATGTGTGTAGGCAAACTTTTCATAAATTCTTTTATTGCAGCTTTATTGTGGCATATCGGCTCACTGTATACCAAATGAAGGGTTAGACCTATTGCAGCTTTATCTCAGCTTTATTGCACCTTTATTGCAGCTTTTGTCATTGAAAGCTATACAGCAAGGTGGAAGCTTTGTTGTGACTTTATTGCAATTTTATTGCAGCTTTATGGCAGCTTTTGTTGTTGGGTACCTTGTTGTGACTTAAGACCTTTGTTGCACCTTTATTGTGACCTTTATTACAGCTTTATTGTGGCGAGGTTGTCTGGGGTCTACCATCTCTCAAAACATGAGATATTGCAGCTTTATGAAGGCTTTATCATAGCCTTTATTGTAGCATAGGGGAATTTGCCTGAATTCCTTCAAATTAGAATGAGGGTTAGCGCGCTATCCCTCATTCTAACTGGAAAGGTTTCCTGGGAGCCATAGGTGCTCCGAAATTTCAAATTTTTAGTAATTTTCATCAACTTTCGAAAAATTCTTCAGAAAATTGAGGCAATCTTCCACATTTTAGTAAGGGGGATATTCTTTTTAAAGATTTTGGCAATCTTTCTGGAGTTTCCAGTGAGTTCTTGAAACTTACGAGCATGAGTTGTATCTCGTCAAATCACGGTATGACCTGCTTCCTTCATGCGTGACTTGGGTTGACTCTGGCTGCTATGTTGGTAACGTTGCTGTAAGATCGCGGCATGCGATCCCCAGTGATCCACGTGGTGCTGGTTGGTGTCTGCATTTGGCTAAGAGACAATAAACATCAACAACTCTTCTCTTTTGTTGCTGGCCGCCATTCCTTCCATCTGAAGCCTATACCTTCACTTAAGGTAGCGGACAGACAAGCGCAGATGCCCCACGTGATCTCGCGTGACATGACCATATTGGGAAGTAAAGACAGAGAAAATGTGTTAACTAATTCGCAAGGGGTATGATAACAAATTGGGCCTAACAGTTCTGTGGGGATCGGTCCGTTATTGCCCTTTGAGGTCGAATTTTAGCCCAATCTTCAAAATTGAGCATGTAGTTCCCAAATTGGTAGTCAGCATACTCGAATATGCGACGCGACGCGTGCATTGCAAAGTTTCTTTGACTGGTGGGCCCTAGAAAATTTCCAATGCTATCCACGCAGTGTCTCTCTCATGCCTCCACTCAAAAAATCGGTACGGGACAGACTGAACCGTCTGCACGGCCGTTTACCCTCGCCAAAGAAGGCCATCAAACACGTCGGGTCAATCGCGCTGAGCCCTGTGAAAGTCCGTCCTCAAAAGAGGCACCGGCGCGGAGAACCCGATGACAGTAACAATCATGCAGTACTTCAATCCTTGCCTTCGTACTCCAACCACTGACTAAATCTATTTACCCAGCCTGAGGAGCCAGAGTCTGGTATCGCAAACTGCGAAGATCAGGATGTATTCCTTGTGGATGTAAACTCGCCTCCAGCAGATTATCACACGAGCGTATTCTATCAAGGATCCACGCCGGAAACTCCCACAGCCGCGCCCGCGACCTTCAAACTGAGGGGAAAATTGACCAGAGCTCATCACTACGATTCAAATGACGCGTCGGACCACGCATCAATTTATACATTTCCGGCCCCAGATGCTCCGTCCATGTTAGCGGCTGAATCTGACGAAGAGAACGAGATCATCCCGACGGAATTTGATGAGCTATGCGCTCCCGAAGCTGGTGCTTTCCCTGGAGATGGATATCCTCGTCCTGCGCCACCCAAGAGCTTTCTTGAGAAAATGGCTGCTCTCGGGGTCAAGCAAATTCTCGCGGTGGCACCTGATATCACCTCTGCCAGAGCTGCGTTGGTGGACATGGAGCTTACCCTTCGCGGGCCAAGTCGAGGTGCTGGCGGTGGCTATAAGCCACCTGACTTGAGCCCGTGGGTCCGTGTTCGAATGGAAGGGATCCGCAGCCATCTGGCTATGTACACCAACCCGAACTCGGTAACCTACAGCAAATGGGGCCTTTCAGCACGTCAGGCTGCCATTGGAGTTGGTCGAGATGTGTACTGTGCTCGTCGCTTTGCTAGCCTGAGCCGAGAGTACATCGCTTGTCGCAAAATGTTACCTGTCAATCCGTATGGACAGTGGAAGGAATCAATGCTGGCTGATGAAGATCTAGCCAGTGACGTTCGGGACCATCTTCAGGAACTGGGAAAATTCATCACAGCTGACAAGCTTGTCGATTACGTCTCTTGAGAGGACGTCATGGAGAAACATGGCCTTGACAAAAAGATCAGTGTTCGTACCGCTCGGAGGTATCTGCATGAGCTCGGCTATCGGTGAGCTGTCTAACCGTATGAGGTGTTCCTCATTTAATTGGTTTTCAGGTTTAGGGCTGAGAAAAAAGGTCAATATTGCGATGGTCATGAACGCGACGATGTCGTGTATTATAGGGAAGAGGTGTACTTGCCAACTCTCAAAGGATTTCAGGACCGCTCGTGCATCTTCGAAGCTGATGGATCCATTATCACAACCTCTCTTCCTGCCGGAGTTCGCCGCACTGTTATCTGGTACCATGATGAAAGTATCTTCTATGCCCATGATTGTCGCCGAAAATCCTGGTACCACAAAGATGCCGATGCACTCCCGTACAAAAAGGGTGACGGCGCATCTTACATGGTTGCCGATTATTTTTCCGCCGATTTTGGCTGGCTTCGTACTCGGGATGGCCAACCCGGTGCTCGGCGTTCCATGCGACCCGGAAAGAAACGCGACGGTTATTTCTCAGCTGAGGACATCGAGGAACAGGCGATTGCCGCATGCACCCTGGTCAACGAGAGATGGCCGGAATTTGATCATGTCTTTGTCTATGACAACACGACAACACACCGCAAACACAGCGCAGGAGCACTGTCAGCGAGGGCGATGCCGAAAGGTATCTCTGGCACGCACACTGGGAAGAACAAAAACCCAGACGCGAACTTTCTTGTCCCTGTCAACAAGCACAATGCTGACGGCTCGCGGATGTATGATGTTCACGGCACCTTGTTGAAGGAGAACATTCAGATGACTGGAGCGTCCTTTGCCGACGGGAGCACGCAGGATCTATACTTCTCATCAGAAGCCGAAAAACACGCCGGAAAATTCAAAGGGATGTACCTGATTCTGGAGGAACGACGGAAAAAGGGTGATCTTGGCGATATTTCCGAGGTGGAACTTAAAAAGAAGAACACCGAGTGCAAGAGTTTTAAATGTGTTGATCAACATTCAACCAGCTGTTGCATGCGGCGTATGCTGTTCAACCAGCCCGACTTTGCAGCTGTCAAGTCCTGTCTGGAGGAGACCTGTGCAGAGTACAAGTGCACCGTTCTCTTTCTTCCAAAGTTCCATTGTGAACTTAATCCGATTGAAATGGTCTGGGGCTACGCCAAGCGACTGTATCGGCTGAATCCCGAGTCATCGCGGGAAGATGTCCTCGAGAGGAACATGCTTGGCGCACTTGACCAGGTTCCGCTCGAGTCTATGCGCCGATTTGTTCTCCGTGCTCATCGTTTCGCGGATGCATACCGTCATGGGCTGGACGGTCCACAAGCGGCTTGGGCAGCTAGAAAATACAAAGGACATCGAGTCCTTCCTCCATACTTCAAACAGGAGATGCTGGCGGCTGGAATTGTTCGAGGAGGGAACCCAAATGCTGGTTTGTAGCAAATTAATAGTATAATGATAACTAGTCTCTCAGTTTTGCACGGAATTTCATGAAAATAATTCTGAACACTCTCCTCATGCATCTACACAACTCTGTTGAAGCAGATTTTCGATAAACTGCCGCGTAGTCGCCCACAGGACCGCCAGATGTATTCTGACCCAAAAAGGGAGTGTGACCGTCACGACACGTGGGGCATCTGCGCTTGTCTGTCCGCTACCTTACATTGGAGGACCTCCCTCTCTCCTCTCTTCCAAGCCTACCCCAAGCCTCTCATGCCTCTCCCTTGACGTCGACGATGCCTGCCCCATGTCGAGGAGTGCGGGTGTAGGCAGTATAGACAGTACGGACAGTGCGATGTGCACGAATTAGGTATGTCCTTTAAATGGTTCCATCCCCGTATTTTTCTTTTCCTCCTTTGTTGTGCTGTTGCTGACCACCACCCAACAGGCGCAAAGCGACTCGTTTTTTCTAGCCCCAGTAGTCTTTTCTCTTAACGCCATTGGTACGTCTCAACGGCGGCCGTAGAATCTCTCTGACATCGTGTAGCTGCCAAGCCTATTGTGGGCGGTATATTTCTCCTTGGTCTGCCGACCAAGAATATGATGCATGTGTGTTTTATGCCACGCCATAGCCTTTATCGCCTCTGTTCTCAGATTGACAGATTGCAGCTCTACTGGTTGTCGTTGCGCACCGTCGTCACGTACTGCCTCGAGCTTTCCGAGGAGGACCTTGCCTCCGCGCGCAAGGTCCGCATGAATGTGTTCAAGATCGGTACGTGCCTCTCCCTTCTTGTCTTGCCTCTCGCCCCTTCCTTGTCTGTCTTCTCACTTGTCATCACCCCATGTTGCCCTTGTACTGACGACACCGTATTCACAGACATCGACCTCGCTGCCATCGCACACACCTTCGTCGCCGTCTCTGGCTCGCCCCAAGGCCACCGTCCCCGTTATTGTCTCCGATGCGCGATGTACCTTCATCTTCAGTCTCTTTATGGTACGGCGAGGTACGCAAATTCATGGTTGTTGCGTGCACCATCTGACTTCTTTCCGTCTTCAGTCTCTTAATACTCGAACATACGCAAACCTATCTTTGTTGTTGTGAGCACCGATATATGTTTGTTTTAGTCTCTTTGTGGTCCTGGAAGGTATGTAAACCTATCTATTGTCACCACGCTGATGTATTTTGTGTTTAGTGTGTGTTGGGAGGTACGCAAACCCATCATTGGCATTGCGCGCACCAGCTGATGTATATCTAACCCATGTGTGCGCACCTGGTTCGGTGCTTCTCTGTATAAATAAAAGTGTATTAGATAGTGAACATGCAATACAACCTTTTTATTCCTACCTTTATGCACCCTGCTTGCAAATGAATATTCTCACTGCCCACGAAATCGTCGAAACTTGAACTAAAATTGTCCGAAAAGTTGCATAAATTTCTGATATTTTGAAATGGACTCTCATATTTCCACGAAATTCCGCGCACTCTTGAAACTGAAGCTATTTTCGCGCATTTTCTGAAATTTTTATAGAAAATGCGCGAAAATTACCAGGGGGGGTTTCTCTGATGCTGGTCATTTGACCTTTGCCTCAATCCGACATTTCTCCTTTTAACATCGTCTTTCTCATGTATTTTTGAAATCCGCCGCTCAGCTGGCCTTTGCTTCGGTCTGAGCATTGTGTCCGTCTTTCCGAAGCCTTTTCAAGGCCCGCAATCTCCGCCCTTCCGACATCCCCTTGCCGAAAACTTCCATACAGTGATGTTTCTTTCTTTTGAAAAGCTCAGGCAACTCAAAGAAGTTCAAGACAACTCAATTCAATTCAAGGCAATTGAAATAAATTCTGCTTTCCATTTAGATGAAATACTTGCAGGTGGCCGATCCAGCCATTGATATCAGGTTTGACTTGAGACTGCCAATGTTGTGTTTGGCACTGCTGCACAATATCACTTCTCTTTCAAATACTGTACACTGTGGTCATGGGTCAGCCTTCTTTTCTTCTATCAATAAATTCGATACTTAATCCTGGAAGGTGGAAAATCAACCACATAGAAGAGGATGTGCGGCCGCTTGTTACTTCTATTATAAACCAGACCGGACCGTTAATACCCGTGGTCAGCAAGCAGGTATAAACGACAGCGAGACATAGACGGAAAGCCAAGCTAATCCAGTACAATTTTCCAGCTCCTCCAACTTACAACTCACTGACTCAAATGAAGTTCTTCGCCTACATTGCTCTGAGCGCTGCGCTCGCGACCACTGCGTTCGCGCAGAGCATCTCAATTCAAGCCCCTGTTGACGGCACAACTGTCAAGGCGGGCTCTAGCATCACCGTCGAGGTCATCCAGCAAGTGGGTCGTGTTATTTGCAGCAAACCAATAGCGTCGAACTTACATGCCATGTAGAGCTCTTCAAGCGACATGGTTCAAGTCGCGCTCGCCATTGGACTTGGAATTCCCAATTCAGCTCCAGCGATTGGCGGCGACATCCTGTACAACGGGCCGTTCAACCCGCAAGCCCAGAACACCGGCATACCCACCGGACAGGGTCCGCCCACCGCGAACCTGCAGAACTTTACCGTTACTATCCCCACGAACGCGCCAGCTGGTCTCATGAGCCTGAATGTCGCGCACTTCGACCTCGTTGGGGTGCGTTCTTTCTTGCTGATCTCGAATTGAGGGTTGATTTCAATGCAGGCTGTGAAAACTCCAAACACAGAGACAGCCAGCATCACGCTTAATGTGGTTTAGTTTGGGACTTACGAAGCCAAGCCGAGGCTCAGGACACTGGGATTATATGACCGTACTTAGTTAATTTCCAAACGAACTTCATTATTATTTCCGAATTGATTGGTTGAATGATTTATGCACTGTAAATCAAGTGAGGCACGAGCTAAAATTACTGATTCTACATTATCTGTCAACAGACTATTCATAAGTACATCTAAGCCAGAGTCCCAACTCTACTTACAAATAACCGGGGAACACGGTAAAAATTGTTTGTACTGTAGCGTTTCGACCAAAGGTTCAGGTGACGGGTGACACGGGCCTGTGAATGAACAATTTTGACCTCGGTGACAGGTGACGGCGCAATTTTAAACCCAAATAGGCCTAAAAACGCGAAAATTTTCAGTCCGGCAGCTGCCGAATTGCCTTTTATGGTAATTTTATCGTGATTGCCGAGGAATGAACAATTTACCCAGTGAACAATTGAGGTGACGGGTGACACCCCGTGAACCTTTGGTCGAAACGCTACAGTAGTGTCTGTAAACCCCTCTGCCCCTTTTGATCTATCCCACTCCCATACTTCCTCATAAGCAGTAAGTGCTCTATGGCGCTTTGCTGATTTACTCCGCATTATCAGTCTGCTGCTACGGTATCCCTCTCCTGCTGGCGCTTCGGCCTCATGTCCCCTCCGCCTGCCGCCTCCATCTCCCTCATTGTGAGCACACATCGACTTGCCTGCAGTTGCCGCTGCATGAGAATCTGGAGTTACGCTGCTCTCGGAATAAACACAGCTTCCCCCCGCATGTCCGTCCTGTCTTTGTTTCTGTCTCCCCTGCAAGTTTGCAAATTCCTTGTACCGCGGATCGCAGATGATATCCGCCTGCACGACTTCGCTTCCCCAGAGTAACGGCTACTAGTATCAGCGAAGATCGGGCCCCGGGGCGGGCACCACTTCATCTATCTATCCCTTCCTCCTATTTCGTCTTCTCCTGTTTCCGAGGAAGCAAGGGAGATCCCGGACCAACCCCGACTGGTGCGACTTTCAGTGCTCACCAAGAACGTGGTCGACACGGCGGCGGTGGTGTCTTGCGAGGTATGTTCTCGTACTCTACCCTTCGCTCCCTCATCTCTCGGGATCTCCTCCCAGGAGTCCCAACGAATCTTCGCACCAGCATGGCCACCATAAAAAAACCGCATACACGGAATTCTTGAGCACGGCTTCAAGCTTCAAGTCCCATACTCGATGTCGGCATCTCCATCTGCAACCTACTTGAGGCTTGAGCCATGCGGACGGGCAGCTCCCGTGGTTTTCTACGAGTAGTTGATTCCATCCCCCCAACCTCTGGGATTCCAACCATCCGTGGTTCGGCTTTCCGTGTTTGAAAGAAAGACGAGCCACTCAGCTGAAGACTTCAGGACACTGTCGATCGTGAGTTTCAAGATATCATGCTTAGCATCAGGACATCTCGACGTTGCTCTTCAGGCAGAGCGGCCTGGGGATCACCGACTACCGCTAGCGTCTCGAACAGTGAACTTCGTGCGCGCGCCGGAGACGTTCTTTGTCAGTTCCGGGGTGTACAACTTCTTCAGCGCGGACCTGCAGGACTTGCGCTTCATGGAGCAGACAGCAACTTGAATGCATGGCCATGCGTCAAGTCGTTCACGAATCACTGCGTTCGTGAACGTGAACGGCGCGTCGCCGGAGTTGACTGCGAACGGCGGCTGTTCTTGACGGCAAGACGTCGCATCGATGGTGTCAGTCTTCAATTGCTGACAGAGCGCAAATGTTCTGTATAACATTATCGATCGCTACATACGATGGCCCTTCTCCACTTGAACGCTGTATATACATACATTGACCATGACAGTACATTCACATGGATGTATGTCCATTAAATTTTACTGTATCTTCCAAGGTCCATTGAAGCGTTCAGCCTGCCGCATGTACACTATGATTATCCGCCCGCGAACTCGCCGTATCGAACGTATTCCCGCTTTCCGTCCGCTGCTGGAGAAGAAAATTCAACGTCAGTATCAGTAAAAAGGCTTGCAACGCAAAGTGGAAATAAATAAATAAACGCACAGCGCCGATAAACCGCGAATAGTCGACGTGGTCGGCGAGCGTGCGCGACGAATGCGACTGCAGCACGGAGAGGCCGGGCCGCAGCAGGCCTTCGGGCGCGCGGGCTGGGGGCTCGTCGGGCGTTGCACCTGGGCCTGGGGGCGAGGGGAGGGGGTCGATGGGCGCGGGCGTGGGCGTGGGGGGGTCGGTGGCAACGACGGAGGCGGAAGGGAGGGGCTCGGGCTCGGGCTCGGCCACCAGGGGGAGCGACTGCGCAATGGAGCTGCGCAGCCCGGGCCACTTGGGCTGGGGCTGGGGCGACGCGAGCGCGAGCGTGGACGACGACGAGGGCGCCGCGGGGGGGTTGAGGAGCGAGCTCGGGGGCGAGGGCGTGCTCGGGTTTGAGGAGGAGGTGCCGCCCAGGAGGGCGCGGATGGCGAGCCGCGATGCGGGCGGGGGGGGCAGCCAGACGGCGTCGGCGTCGGCGTCGTGCAGCGCGATCAGGTTGGGCGTCGGCGTCGGCGGCGCGGACAGGGACGAGCCTGCGGACGAGATGTCCGCCGTGGACATGTCCGGGTCGCGGAAGGGCGGGGCGGAGCCCCAGTAGCCCTGCGCGGCGCTCGCCTCGCGCATGCCGCCGCTCTCCGCCTGCAGCAGCGACGTGTCGCCGTGGTCGTCCCCGCTGCCGCTGTCCGACACCAGCGAGTACACGGAGTCGCCGTCGATCGGCGAGCGCCACGCGCCGCGCGGACGCCGCAGCCCCCTCGCCGCACCGTACAGCATGAACTCGCGATGCGCGCGCGGCCTGACGCGCCGGCACGCGCAGAACACGATAACGACGATGACGACGAGCGCCGCGCCGCAGCCGAGCGCGACGCCGACGATCGCGCCGACGTTGTGCGCGAGGCCGTGCGGCGCGGGGTAGGGGCGGCCTGTGCCGCGCGTGCGGCCGGTGGAGACGGTGCTGAAGACGTGCCCGTTGGATGTGTACACGATCGTCGTGGTGAAGAGCGAACCGGAGAGGCTGGGGGCCGCGACGCCCACGCCTACGCCCAGGTGCGTGGCCAGTGCGGTCGTCGAGGTAAAATCGAGCACGGATGCTGTTGGGGTTGGGGGTGGGAGCGTGCTCGACCCTGCTGCGGATGGGATGGGGGGAACGGGCGAGGCGACATTAGATGCACTTGTGGTAGGCGGGAAACTGTGATCATGTAAGTCAAGGCAATGGAATAGACTCCGCGCGTCGAATTCACGTACGTAGATCCCGACGCAGCAACGGCGGAGGAAAGCGCCATTGAAGAGGGCCTGGGAGTAACGTTAGTCTCAGCTCGGCACAGTATGGATGGGCTTACCGTATTGACGAATTTTGAGAAAGGGACTGTGGTGCAGAAAGCACGACAGATGCAGAAGAACTAAGAGACGCAGGAGACAGGCTGAGGGACGGAGCGCTGATAGACGTTGCCGAGGCCGAGAGGCTGGTCGCGTCGCTGGAGGAAACACCATTTGACGCAGAAGTCGCTGAGACGCTAGCAACTGTGGAAGACCCGGAGGCCGACGGGATGCCCGTTCCACCAGTGGCAGAGACTGAGGACGAAATGGCGGAGCTGTCGCCCGACGTTGTGGTCGAAGTGGAGGCGGGGGATGAATTGCTGTCTGACTCTGAAGTTGTAGCAGAGAGTGGGGGAGAGTTCGTGCTTGTACCCGACGTCGTTGTCGTGGTCAAGGTGGAGGCGGGGGGTGAATTAGTATCCGACTCTGTAGTTGTAGCGGAGAGTGTGGGAGAGGTCGTGCTTGTACCCGACGTCGTTGTCGTGGTCAAGGTGGATGCAGGAGGTGAATTAGTATCTGTCACTGTAGCTGTAGCGGAGAGTGGGGGAGAGGTAGTGGTTGTATCCGAGTCCGACGTCGTTGTCGTGGTAAGTGAATCAGTGTCTGACTCCGTAGTTGTAGCGGGGGGAGAGGGAGTACTTGTATCTGGCGTCGTTGTTGTTGTAAGTGAATCAGTATCTGACTCCGTAGTTGTAGCGGGGGGGGAGGGAGTGCTTGTATCCGACGTGGTTGTCGTGGTAAGCGAATCAGTATCTGACTGTGTAGTTGTAGCGGGGAGAGAGGGAGTGCTTTTATCCGCCGTCGTCGTCGTGGTCAAGGTGGAGGCGGGAGGTGAATCAGTATCTGACTCTGTAGTCGTGGTGGAAAGCGGGGGAGAGGTAGTGCTTGTATCCGACGTTGTCGGTGGCGCGACGCTCGACGGTGGGGCATCGGTGCTGGTAATTGAAGTCGCGGGAAGTGACGTGGTGGTTGTGGGCGGAAGAGCGCTCGACGATGTCGTGGAGTCCGTCGATGAAGTATCTGGCGCGCTCGACGTTGGCACCGATGTAGAAGCCACCGACGACGATGCGCTGTCGGATGTAGACAGCGAAAATGGAGTCGAGGATGAGCTAGTCAGGACACTCGAAGCGGACCCAGACTGGCTGCTGGAAGCATCAGACGCGGAAAGTGCTGTTAAACTTAGAAGGATAGGAATTCCGTGTCAGCTATATGAATAGACCAGAACCAGAGTACAACGCACCTCTGCCCCGCCCGTCCCCGGTGTCCATCTTTACAGAAATCGTCTCGAGGTGTTTTTCGTGACGGCGAACATCTCTCCTCAGTTCGTGAGTCGTGAAAAGGTTGTGGGCTTCGTGAGGGATCGTTAGGAGGGGAAGTTAAAGTGCGCATGAGGTTCAGAATTAGGAATGAAGAGATCGAAAGCGGCGGTAGAGAGCTTGGTTTGTTTCCACTCCACAAACATATTGGGTTTTGGCGACACGCTAGGCGACGTGGAGCAGAACATACTGACGACAGTCACTGTGGAGGAAAACATGCGAATGTGGCGCTAAACCTCCCACGCTGTTGTTACGCGAAGCTGTGCTGTAAACATTTGCAGCCGGACTTATTGCGTCAATAAAGCGTCAATGAAGTATTCCGCACGGAATGCTGCCACGCACCGCGAACCAATCGTAGTCTCAAGGTCAAATGTGAGATCTAGGAATGAAAAGGCCACGCAGAATTCGAACCAAAAAGTTGTGAGTGGCGGCCGTTTCAAACATTCAGATTGATTATTTGTACTTCACTCTGAGGGGCGAAGATAAACCATTGCGCTTGGCGTGCCCACACCCTCCCAGTCGCGCTCGATAACATGGGAAGATGCCAGGTGATTCGTGGTTCAAGATTATTTAAACAATTTTAAATCAATCGCGAGACCTTCCATTACAGTTTCAGCGTTCCGTTGCGGGCTCTACAGACCTGCGCACAACGCAATTCCACCCTTTGAAAAGCTGCTACCAGCTGGGTACTTGGTTGCAATTATGCCCGTGATTGATTTATACGAATGAAGGAGAATGAAGGGAGTACTCGAGAGAAGGAATATAGTAATACATGCTCCACTTCGCCGGACTCTTAAGCTTCCACCACTGAATCAACAGTCCCGCCGTCAATTGAGGTGAACTCGAAGCTGAGTGGGCTCTGATTATAAGATCCTGAAGGTGCGCGTGAACTTCAAACTTGTCCTCGCTCACGGCACGCGTATGGTGGTACGTACACTACGCGCACCCCCGGTGGCACACCTCTCTCCCGTGAACTTTTCGGCATACGATAACGTCGCAGGCCGGGCGGGCGGAGGCGCTCAGAGCGAAGGCGGCAAGAACGACCGCGAGGGCGAGGCGCGAGAACGACGGGAATGACATTGTGTGAGAAGTGAGAAAGTGGGGGTTAGACCGTGGACGGCCTGCTTCTCGCGGGCTGCCTTTATATGTCCGAGCAGTTCTGTTTATTTATTATCTCCGAACCGATGCGATGCTTGTGGAGTTGAGATTAATATTGCGAACTCAATCAGTGGCGCCCGGATAACCTGTGCGAATAAGTAGGTTATAGCAGCGGAACTATGGTTGAATCTGAATCTGAAATAAACGCGTACAACCGCAGGGCACAATGGTTATGGCGGCAAATTCACACATCCTGTAATTCCGTGGCCATACATACATTTGGAACTTGGATCCGAGAGTTTTGCGAGGATTGTATCCTGTTCCTGGAGCATAGGTTCATAGTATTCTTGGACCCGGGCGACGTTACAGTGCGAACTTGGCACGGTTTGGCGTACTCGGTTAAATTCATTCCTCTTCCTCTTCGAGCGAAAAATTCAGGCCCAGTGTACTAGTGTAACTCCATCCCAATCCGGAGTCGGGGAATTACAATCATTTGAGGGGGTCGGTGGTCTACCGGGGTACAAAGGAGCACCGTTGATTGCGTATGGCTGTAATAACATTAGGGGAAGTCAGAGTTGCTGATTCTCGGTCGATTCCCCGTCGATTCAGGTAGTGATTCTGGTTCGATTCTGCTTGGTGAATCGGACGAGAATCGAACAGTAACTGTGACCGACCCGATTCCGAATTCGATTCTGCAGTCGATTCCAAGTCGATTCTGCGCCATCAAATCATGAAATTCATTCCTCTTCAAGTTCCTCTTCGAGCGAAAGATTAAGGCCCGTTGTACTAGTGTAATTCCATCCCAATCCGGAGTCGGAAATTACAATTATTGGAGGGGGTCGGGGTCTACCGGGGTACAAAGGAGCACCGGTGATTGCGTATGGCGTTACAATATTATTTATTCCCTCACTTGGAGTTTTTTCGATAAATTGCACACCACTTGAGCTCATTTACCAAAGAAAATCACAGGTGAACCGTTTATCTATAAAAAATGTCACCAACGGCGTCCAGAAAAAACGCACAACCTCGATAAGCCTCGAACCACTTGTCCAAACCATGAAAAGCACAGGTTTGTGAAATACAAGATCTGCTCACCTTTTACGCACACAAAAAAATACTCTGTGCCACCTTCGATCCCGAGCAAGAGCTACATGCCCTTGAGAAATGAAAATGCACAGCTGACCAGTGCTGCTCAGTGATCTGTTGTCGGAGCTTGAATTCGGCAAACGGCCTCTTCGGCTCTGAGCCACAAGATTTGAGTGTTATGGTACATATATCTGAAATTGTTAAATGGATGTGTGGGTTCGGCTCATATGTCATTTGACTCGGAATATGGCTCTGATCTATCCAACGAGGACCTTTAATCTTTGTTACAAACTTCAGATCAAGAGCAATGCCGGTCTTGCGGCATCCGTAAACACCGCACCGGCTGATTGCATGTACATAATAGCATCTGGCGAAAATGTTGAGCCAAGGTTGTGCTTTTTTCGTCTGGCTGTTCCAAAGTTTGTGTTTTATTCCTGTAGCTCCGAAGGTTGTGTGTTTGGTCCCAAGGCAAGGGGTGTGATTTTTCAACAGGTGGGAGACCTGTGTCCTTCACCGCACTGGTGCCTTGTCCAATTTCGGGCCAGTGAAGAGGTTGGGCAATTCGGGAAGCTGTGTTATTTTCCGGCTGAATAAGATGTGTAAATTTCTCAATTTCAGCAACAATATTGCAACACTATTACCCCCATAGTTGCGACTCCATTTCTGGTCTGCCGCGTCATGAGTAGGTCTTTCTCGCCGCGTGGATGAACGAGCCGGCATGGCGTCGGGTGTTGGAATATGGAATAGCTGTGCAAGCTGTTGCGAGCTCCGCATGCTCGGGCGCTGATTTGGAGTCACAGCTGTTGAGTTTACAGCTTTGTTTTTGGTTACGCACTGGTACAGTACACAGCCTAGATAAAGTAGAACAGTATAAAGTAGAGTACTTAGCACCATGTACTCTACCGGATTACAACGAGATTCCCCACTCGACTTGCTTGTGACGTTCACCTTCGGGGCTTATTTCAACATCGGGACGGTTAGACCCTACGCTTGGTGCTAGATCATCGAGGACGTACACGAGACCATTAAAACGCGGGGCATCCGGAGACGTCGCTCTGACTTACAAACAAGCGAGGTCGGAGCTAAAAAAAAAGTTTATAGCGTCTGTCAACGAGACTGGCTCAAACCTTAGACTACCTACACAATATATATAATACTCACGCGAGATATCGCGCTTCAGGTCAACTCTGCTTTCCCCGGTAAGTTTGGTGTATGGACGTGTGGCGCGGTATCCTGAGATGCAACTCATTTTCAACGCCGAAACTTGTTCTGAACGAGGAAATTCTTATAACAACCATTCTCTTCCAGAGAACCCATAGCCGCCGACAACTTCAAACCTCAAATCCACTAGCGTCCTCACCAGTCTAAACTGAACGGGTCGACGCTCTGCGTCCGATCTAGCTTGCTATATCCGTAGCTCGCGGAAAAGTGAGATTGACAATTCGTTTCATCGGCTTGCAGCACGGCAGACAACAGCCTGCAGAAGACCGTGTTGGCACGGTCCTGATGCATATGGGCATGAGCATTTCCTGGGGTCGACAGAATTGACATTCAGACGTACCGTGGCTATTGCGCGACTATCCTGGTACGCTGTCGAGCGGGGGAAATCAGAAATGGGAGGCGACGAGAGTAGAGCGCACAGTTCACGCCGATGCACCCCGGGTAACGGTCGCAGTCGTCGGCGCACTCTGTCGTTGATCTCGTAAGTTCAACATTGAAATCAGGGTAAGCATGTCAGGCATACTCTTCAGGGTATCTGACACGCTCTGCGAGGGAGAGGTGTCCAGTGCGGTCTTGTGGTAAGTGAGAAAGAGGAGGGTCTTTCCCTCCGAGGCAGCGCAAGTGAGGTTGGTGAACTGGAACTCGTATCCAGGCGGAGCGGTCACGGATGGCGATGAGCACGTCACGGTGGACGTTGGAACACCACCCATACAAGCACTGCACCCCAGGAAAAATCGGGAGATATTGCACAGGAACTATGACCCCGGGCCCACACAAGGTGACAAAGCGAGAATTGCGGGACCATAACGAGAGAGAGAAAACGCACCCCGTCATTAGGGTTGTACTTGTAGCAGCTCCCCCGCGTGTGAGGCACGGTAAGCGCAGCGGCGGTCAGCGCAAAAACACAAAGGGAGAGGGGGAATTGACCAAGGTGCATTGCGGAACGGGCGATGCGATTGCTCGCTTTATACGGCCCAAGGGATCATTGTGCGAGATACGTCGGCACCTCGCGCGCGCTCCAGACTAGTGGTACTTATAGTGGGAGTAAAAATGCCGGTTTAATACCGCCATCAGGCGAACAGGCTCGGATCCTAGAGGGCTGCATGTTTGGGTTTTGTGGACGTCGGTAGACTGTAGTACAGTGCGCATATCCGGAAAGAGGGCTGCAGCTTGAATTTAAGTTCCATAATACACTCTTCGTCTGTGTTTGTGGAGGAAGGAGAGGAGAGGATGGTTGTAAAATGGTCGGCTGAGAAGTGAATCAGCCTGGTGTAGGCAGCTGGGCCGTCCTGAGATTGTAACCCGACATTGTCCGGGGATCATGTCTTGTGGCGAATTCCTATTTTCAGCTGTGTGACCAGAAAGCCAATATTTACGTTTTGCATCAATACACTTCTGGATGAAGCTCTGCCCACTAGTAACCTTTGTCTGCATATTTCGCCAGCATTGCATTTTGCATGCCCAACTTGCAGCAAAGCGGTTGCAGCGCCGATGATGGGGTGTGTTTACCTTCTTTCCACCCGAGCTTTCGTCTGGAAGACTCAACTTGCACTGAATGGACACCCAATTTCTGTGAAACGTCCTGTGTGCCATTCTGGGATACGCCGCCGCCGTGGGGGCTTGACGATCTACGAGACGTCTTCGTCGCCATCCGCCATTCCTCCGCTTGGATACGAGTGTCAGTTCACCCATCTCACTTGGGCTTCCGACGGAAAGACACTTATCTTCTTAGAGTCTATACCACCCTCGTCACTTCGTCAGTTCGGCTAATTTTGAGTGTTAGAATTAGTAATACAGCTTCGGCCATCGGACATCATTAGTAATTGATTGGTAACTTTCCGCAGTTCAACCAGACACATGTAGAATACTCTAGATACATTCTGTAGTATATAAGCTAGTAGTACAATCCTGCTAGAGCATCTGATTGCTCTAAAGCAGCCTTCTCACAAACAGTGCTATTGCAATCATATTTTACCTCTCGCTCTAATTCCGCCCTCCCCGCTTAATCTACAATATTGAGAAAGTTCGTCACCTCACATAAATCCAGCAGATTTGAGGATTGTTCGTCACTTAGGACTCCCAGCTGTGAATATTCGTCAGTTCAGATTCCCCGCTGCGAAAGTTTGTCAGTTCAACATTTTTGTCACACGTCACCTGCTTTCTTTGTTCTCCGACCTCCACGTTCCCTCAACTCACCACTACACCGTGTCTGCGATGTTGATGTCCTCCAACAGCATCTGGGTTGAAAATCAGGTGCTCGAGGCGCAGATGTAGGGTTCCAACAGCAAGTGAGTGTACTGCGAAATGCACTGGTGGAGGTGTCGTCTTAACAACACCGCCAGTTTTTCTGGATATTGGGTGTGAAAAGTTTGAACCTCCTACCGCCTGGGCCCGCACGATATCGCATGAGTGTGCCCGTGCGTTCTCGCTTGATATTTTCCCATATTTTACATCCAATCGCTGGTAGATTGAACAGCTCTCTGCGACATCAAGTATCGCTCCCGACACCGCGTCATTCGATATTAAGTACTCTTCATTTAATCCCCGAAAAGACGGCTCGATTATTCCCTCAAACACGATCTCCACAGAACAGGTGGTTTCATTATTAATGCGCCAAAGTGATACATGCATTTCCTAGCTTCCGTTCTATGATGGGTTATATGTAAGTGCTGACGCTACGTCGAAGGTAACGGACGCTTGTGATGACTGGGAGAAATTCTGTGTCTCGGTAACTGATATCATCAGCGTGTCGCAATGGCTGTATACTGTCGTAGATTCCCTGTAACTGGCCTATGGTTCCACTGTCTCCTTATTTTATTGACTGTTTCCGACGAGTTTTTAGCAACGCAAAATTGCCCCGCATGTTAAGATATCCGGACGGACGCTGAACAGCCATGGTTTGTGTCACAGGGTGATGAAAATATTGAACTGACGGAGATTCACAGCCCGGAACTGAACTGACGAAGGTTGACAGCCAGGACTCTCAAGTGACGAAGAATATCTCATATTTGCTAAATTTACATGGGGTGACGAACTTTCTCAAAATTAGCCGAACTGACGAAGTGACGAAGGTGGCGCGGACTCAAGAAATCACTAGCCACTCGCAGAGGCCTGCAGATACCTTGATGAGCAAGTACGCCATATCTTATACCAGTTGTGAACAGTCAAACTCACAGGATCGACGACCGAGTGCGCTGACGATTGCGACAAGTACATACCGCGGGTGAATGTCGGTAAACTGTAATTTCCCTCGTAGCCATCTGGTCTGAGAGCCGTTCATATCGATAGCCTACCAGCGCAGTCATAGATTAAGCACAGTGCTTCTCAGATCCCGTCTCGAGTTGCGAAGGGATCACCCACCATCATTCTACGGGCTTTGTCAGCCGTGCTGGAGGCAGACGGGACGGATTGTCGGTCTCACTTCACCGCGAACTATGGATACAGCAAGGAGGTCTGAACGCCGACCGTTGGCGCGGCCTTCTTATACTTGTGACAGCGGTCTCTGCTCTGAAACCTTATCGTGGTTTGAATTTGAGGGTGGGCCGTGGCTGCCTACCTTTTGGTCTCGACTGTGAATTCAAGTAATAGACGTATTGTCTCGTTCTCCGACAAACCGAGACCCCGATACGAGATAACAGGATGTTCCGGGTCTGCCACGAGTGTTGTGTACGTTTGATTCTTTGGAAATGCGGCAGAATTAATGCCCTCTATGAGTGTAGACCCAGATTATAGGCTCTAAGTGGTATATGTGGTAAGTATATTGTGGGGGTATCTTCCTGTGGAACACGAGTGTAAAGGAATCTGAAATACAGTTAAACATGGAATAGAATTGCGAACGTGGACTGACATAAAGCACCTTTTAACTCAGCGTATCCACTAGCACCTCGATCCCGACACGGAACCGGCCAGCAATCGCGACACGGATCTTCATCCCCGCCTCTGCAAGCGCATTAAGCTGGGGGAGCGCCCGCATTCGTAACGGGACGTCGTGCACCGCATCCACGCGCCCATACGTTTGCACCAGTAGTGAAAACTCACGCAGGACGGGCGCCCGCATCTGCAGTAGCGCGGGGAACGCGTCATAGTCATCGTCGAACACACGCCCGCCGGCGATCGTCAGCGTCGCGAGCGCGGGGAGAATATCGGGGCGATGTAGCGCGGCGAGCAGAGGCGCCACGCGCGCTGCATTGCCGCAGTGGAGCTCCAGCACACGGAGGGAGTCGGGAACGGCATCCAATATACGTTGGAGGGTTTCTGCGGCAGGGTATTTGAGCCCGACGGAGAGGCGTTGAATAGGTGAGGCAGATTGAGAAATGAGATTTTGCAGACGGGTGGTGTGGGCGCCGTCCGCGACGACGGTCTCGCGAATGTGCAGGTGTGTGAGGCGCGGGAGGCGTAGCCGATCTAGGACAGGACAAAAGTCCGTGGCGAAGGTGAAGGATTGAAGGCGTAGGAGAGTAAGAGGGTCGGGATTGGTGCGTGCTGGAGGAGCTCCGATGGTAGATACGTCAAGCGTTACGAGATCCGGACACATTTGGAGGATCGCGAAACATTCAGCGATGTTCGACTTTGCCAGCGTGAGTGCAGTTAACTGCGCCCATGGGAGATCGAATCGTAGGTCCGGGTATGTGCTGACATCGGCTTCATGAAGGATTGGCGCATCTGACAGCGCGATGGGATCGTCCGACGCGTGCTCGCGTGAAAATGGCCCTCGTAGAGACAGCGAAATACTTCGCAGCAAGGGCATAGGCGGTAGGGCTTTAAGCCGCGTCAATAGCCCGACAGGGAGGGCGAGTCGAACGTCCTGCCAGCGGTGGGTTTGCGGGATGCAGACGTCAAGCAGGGAAGCGGCGCGCTCAGGGTCGACGCAATTCAGCGACAAATTGAGCGGATGGTTCCCTGAGCGTGAAAGCCATGTTTGAAACACGCCGACCGAGCGCGTGTCGACGAGACCAATAGACCGCCATAATGCAGGGCTGGCGATTGCGATGTCGCGCCATTGGCGACAGATCTGCGCGAGCAACAGCGGCGCGCTCAGAGGAGACGGTTGGGGGTAAGCTGAAGCTTCCGGGAGACAGTGGAGAAAAATGAGGATGGTGATTTCTGGCGGGAGCATAAGCACCGGATAGACAATCGAGTCTGAAAGGGCCTGGAGCTTTTGGCGCTCAGCACTGAGGGTAGCAATCAGCTCGCTTAGTTGAGCAAGGCGGTACCGTAGATAGACACGGTCTTGGGAAGGATCCATGTGCGGTTCGCTGATGGCAGGAGAGCCACCACAACGGGCGCAATATTCACCCGTCGACATGAGCGTAGTGAGGGACGGGAGGACTTTATTAGGAGGTGTCACGCGTTACTTGCCGCGACACTGCCACCCAGATAGGGGTACAAATTTCCAAAGCATGGCATGCATTCCAGACAAGGATTTGGTTCAAACACCCACAGAGTATTCATCACTCGACAGAACCGTACTGCTCCGCAATTCTCGGACATATTCTCCATCCCCACTTGAACTGAACTTGAAGTTGAATAAAGCCTAGAGCTGTTTATCAACTTTGACGACCTCGATAGCAGTACGTACACTAGCAATCAGGGGTGCAGACCTCTACACCATCAACGATTTGGCACTTCATTGTCGCAGCCTACCGGGGTCGCGCGCGCGCTGAACATGAAGGCGACAAGATTGAAGGCGAGGTGTGCGGAAGGGAATTGCATCGCTTCGGAAATGAGGGACAACCTGGCGTTACGCATTATGTTTCACCCATACAAAGAGCTGCAGTACATGCATGAGCATTTCCCAGCAACTAGAGCATATTTTTGCACAATTCTGAATAAGTATCCGATAGTTCTAAGGCAAGGCAAATGCGCATAGATTCTCCATCCCAAATTGAACTGTGAAACCTATCAACCTTGACGATAGCAGTACGGAAATAGCAATCAGCTGAGGGGTGGAGACTTCTACACCATCGACGATAAGAATGAGGGCGAGGTGCGTGGAAGAAGGGAATTTCATCGCTTCGGAAATGAGGGATGAGATGGATATCTTCTCCGTTTTACACAAGTGTGGAGGGGTCTAGATAAGATCGAAGTCTCATTGTGTCTCAGGCTTGAGTCCCGTTAATTCAAATGAAACATAGGCTGTTCGGATACTCTCATAGTCTCCGGGCTTCCTGGTGGATATTTTTGGTCCGAATATGCCCAGTGTAAAGGATTTGTTTCAAACGTCACTAAAATAATGTCACTGGAAATGGCCGTGCTCCTCCATGGCGGGCTTGCAAATTCATAAGGCTGCTATTGGTTGGGTTGAACTTGAAGGGAGGTGGATTCTAGAATTCCGAAAGCTAGTCGTAAACTTGAACGATCTCGAAAAAAGCACCCTGGCACGTACACTACTCGCACCCGGGGCGGCAGACCTCTGTCCCGTTAACGACCTGGCATACGATACTGTCGCAGATCGCAACCGGGGCCGCGGAGGCGCTCAACGCGAAGGCGACAATAATGAGGGCGAGCCGTGAGAAAGAAGGAAGTTGCATGGTTTGGGAAACTGAGTGAAAGAAGGATGGTATGCGCCTCTTTGGCCTCCCTTTGCTTCCCTTTATATGTTTTAGATGGTTCTATTTATCATCTCAGAACCGATGCTTGTGGAGCGGGGATCAATCGGTGGCGCCGTCCCGAACAAGTACTTAGCAGCGGAACTAAGGTTGAATTTGATGCAACCGAAAATGCAATTGTACAAGCACAGCACAAAATAGTCATCCACGATAACTTCACGCATCCTGTAATCCCATATCCACCGTTTTTGCAGAATTGCATCCATCTTGGAGACCGCCCTGGTTCCCACTCATTACTGCTATTTGCGGAACATAAGGCGCGGGCTAGTCTCTGTAACAGAACTGATATACTAGTGACGATCAAGATGTACTAGTATATGGTCTGTTAGTAATCACGGGCGTCTTGTTGGCGGACTGTCAAATTACGTAAAAGAGTGGCGGTGCAACACGCGCTTGCCTTCCGACACGCTCTCGACGCGTCTTCCGTGCACCGTACGACGCGTTTATCGATTCCTCGGGCCGCGATAAGCTCTGATACAAGTCTTCTGGTGATTCTGGACCTCATTGTAATCTTCATTGGGGTTTCTAGCCGACAATATTCGCGCCGTACTACTCGCTTCCTTTACCTCCTGGAGCTTCGGATGCCCGACTTCGCCACCTGGAGATCCCCCGAAGGCGAAGCAGCTTTGAAGACCATCGTTGCGGCAAAGATCCCTATCTGGAAAGATGGCCTGCGGGAACAACAAGTGCAGCCGATCCTACATATTCTTGACGGCCGGGATGTCATCCTGTGCACTGCTACCGGGGACGGGAAGTCTGCAGTTTTCACGGTGCCGATAATTTGCCACATGGCAGTTAATGAAGCACCGACTGACTTTCCCAAATTTCGAGGGATCCGTGCGCGGCCTGTCGGGGTGGTCATCACACCCACCAAGGGTCTGGCTCGAAATATTGTATCGTCTTTTCCTCCCTGTCTGATATAATCCCAATATTTTTCTAGGTTGAAACCTTGTCTAAATACAACATTCCTGCGCTAGCGTTCGATCGCGAGAACATTATCCAGGCAGCTATTCAACGGCGTAATCTGGTAGATGAAGTCGACTCATGCTCTTTTCGCGTGGTGTGTGTGGATCCAGAGCATCTTAAATCACCAGCCTGGTTCAAGATTTTCGATGCACCGACATTTCAGCAGAATCTCCTTTTTGTCTGTGTCGAGGAGGCGCATGTGGTACGCGAATGGCTGATTTTTCGACATTCCTATGGATACATCGGGCAATTCTTGCGCGGCCGACTCCGTCCTGACATTTCCGTCTTTGGCCTGTCCGCTACACTGGAATCTGGCACACCAACCACTGAAGTCTGTCAATCGCTGGGCTTCCGCGATTTCACCCTGTTTCGTTTTTCTAACGAACACCGAGACATCCAATTTGTCATACAACCTCTAAAGCACGCAATCACCAGTCATTGCTACCCTCAGATTCTACCATACCTCAACACCGGACGTAAGGTGGTCGTCTACGTCCCCTCCCTCGAGATTTCGACACGGCTTTACATCTACCTACTTCGACTGGACGGTAGCGGTCGTGCGGGCCGTCGGGTGCGCCAATATAATGCTCTCTGTCACCCCGATTTCAACAGTGAAACCTTGCGCCTCATGGAAACGAACTCGCATCTTCAAATCATTATTGCTACTGTCGCGCTCGCGAATGGGGTCCATTGTTCCACAATCCAGGACGTACTATCCATTGGAATGCCGAAAACGCTCTCGCAGACGGAACAGCAGGGCAGTCGAGCAGCGCGGCTCCCCGATACGACCAGAAGAATGGTAATCTTTGTACAGAAGAGTGATATAACACAAGCCAAAAAATTCCACGCATGTCAGTTTCATTTTTTATTTTTTGTTTCAGTTGCTCTAACGGAGCGCAGCGTCTACAACCCCAAGCGCAACACTCTCTGCTTCCAACCCTCTCCAGGGACGCAATAAAAAATAGAAGTCGGCGGCGGAGAACATGGACCCTGCAAAGGCGGGAATTCTAGTCGAGACGACGTGCTTTAATGCCGCCAGGAATCGCATATGGAAGAATGAGCCGTTAAAGGAAACGGATCGGGACTGCGTTGTGGCAAACAGGCCACTGCCGTGCTCTCTCTGTGCTCAACGCGCAAACATCTCCGTCACATTTTCCTCCCGCACATCTCCGCATCCCGCATTCCCAACACCGCCCGTAGCCTCTAAACGTTCCCCGGTCTCACCTGCATTGAAGGTAAAGAAAAAGGAGCGCGTGATTGCGATAAAACTACTAGCAGGATTTGGGACACAAATCTTCCGAAAAGAAATTTATTCCGAAGCCCACTCACGACGCATGAAATCTTGGTTCTTTCCCTCATCGCTCCAGGAAAAGCTAGCCGACTCCGTTTTACGATTAGCCACTTCTGCCGACCTCAGTACCATCCTGGAGGCCCAAGGCTGGCCATTTCGTACCTCTCCGCATCGGGATGAACTATGGCTTACCGTTACGAAAAGACGAACGGAGATACACGTCGCACGCGCTGCAGAGGTTCCACGTCCACGAAAAGGCCGAGCTCAGCCCAAGGTGACCGAGGTCCAAGAGATGGAGGATATTGTTTCCCCGGCTGTTGAATTGGTAGAACCGGCAGCACCTGCACATCCTACTACCCGCCGCACACGAGCTTTACGGGTCCCTGTCGCTTCGCCACCGGCTTCCCGTGCTTCGTCACCACCCCCTCTTCCGACTGCACAATCTTCCTCCTCTCAGCGCAAACGTGCTCTCGAGGACGTTACAAATGAACGTGTCGCTAAAACTTGCACTGTAGACAAACGAACTCTCAAGGAGCTTGAAGCCGAGTTTGGCCCAGTCCGTACAAGTTACAGACGCGAGAGAGCGCGTTGAGTTCAGTCTTATCATTCTAGTACGTCATTTTCTCCAGACCATCCGTCGATATCAACGTCCAGGTCCACCTCTTCATCCTGCTCATTCTCCTCTTCCTCATCATCAATTCCGTTCTCCCACTCGGGATCATCCCCATCGTCCATGCGAAATGCCCATTCTGAACCCCCAATAACAGGCTCTTCGTCGTCGCTTTGGCTATTTCCAGAATGCAGGTCATCGCAATCCCCGCTGTTCAGATCTGATGTCTCAGTATTGGTGCTATCGCTATCGTCGCTATCGCCGTCCGCGTGCATGGTGCCTGGATCAGGGGCGTTTCCCTGCGATTCGAGATCAGAACCATGCTGACGATGCTGCCGTATCATCGCCAGGACTTCCGCACGCTCCGTTGATGTTCGAAGAAGATCTGCCAATTTTGTTTTCTCCAATGTTGTATACCCATCGTCAATCAAATCTTTCGCTTCGTGGTCCTGGATTCGTCCTGCGAGCGCTTTCCTACGAGTTGAGTCGCCCATGTGGAAAGACCAGGACCTGCGTAGCGATATTCCTCTGGATTGCGCGTGCCATGAAATGATTGGGAAAGTTCTTCAGCTTGAACAGACTTCGAGGATGGAACACTGTAGCGATTCCGATAGATCGCTTCAACAAGATGAACAGGCCGAAAAGCATTGCGACCTCCTAGCCACAAAGAGAGAACTCGTTTATGGTATTCTGAGCGCGGGTCGGGGTCATCTCGTGGGACGTTTTCCGTCAGCGCCTCCAAGAAGTGACCTAAAGATTTGAAATGCTCATGAATGCAGTGGAGGACAATATCAAGCCTCTCGGATTTCGTGAGATATTAGGGAGGTTGTGCAAATGCCGCACGAGCCGCATGCAGCCTTTTTGCATTGTGCAAAGCCGCGTGCGGCACCGTGCGGCTTTTGTTTTCCCATCCATTATGTACACAAGCCTTACATATAGTGCCTTGAATGCCATCAGCGTTGATTCTCGGATCAGGCATGAGAAAGAAAGTGGAGCTAAGTGGAGTAAATGGCCATTTCGGCAGCGTCACTGCCATAGCCGCACAGGAGCTGTGCCGGAAGCCAGATAATGACGTGAAAAATGACGCACATTATGTTGGGTAAGTGGTTCAATGTACTGTATACCACGCAATTTACCCGTATCTCTCCAAAATGAATATAGTTTCCCTCACAAATCTGTTGGTTTGTTGTGCGGCTTTGCACAATGCACAAAAGCCGCATGTGGCTCATGCGGCTTTTGCACAACCTCCCTATTTCCGCTTCTCTTGCAATACATCCAGCCTGCCCAGACTTTCAGTCAGGAGGTTCATCTGTGGCTCAGATGCGTCGGGGCTTTCCAGTGGCGCGAGGGAGAGTAGTGGGGAGAGGGGGGACATCGCAGGAGAAGGGGAAGGGAGGGGAGAATTCAGCTCGTTGGGAGACGAAGACGTGCTCAGGAACAGTAGTGTTTGTCTCAGTTCCGAAGGAGATGTACGGTAGCGAGCCGCATTTTCGGGCACGCTTGGAATGACGGGTAGAGGCTGCACGTTGTAATTGCGACGCTTTGCGCGTCGCTTTGGGTTATTCACATCAGGTTCCATTAAACGAGACTCGGATTGTCAAAAGTACAGAGAAGCGCGGGCTAGTGACTGCAAATGCTAGGGCTAGAGACGGATTAGGACATAATAAGAGTGCGTTCGGATCATCCTGATCGTCAGGATCAGGATGCAGGATGCAGGATCGGCTTTCGGAAGTTGATGTCGGCCGATGCAACAGACCAATCGGAAAGTATTACGACTCCTTACGATAAACATTACAGTCATCACGTGGTATGAGGAGGCACAATTTTCAGTGTTTTTATGGTATCCTACTGTGATTATAGTCATTCATATGCTTCTGTTGATTCACAGAATGGGTTTGATGCTCAAAAAAAGCTCAGAAAACAGAGCAAACGGTACCATCACACATCGGAACAGTTATAGCCGGTAGCCGATCCTGCATCCTGCATCCTGATCCTGACGATCAGGATGATCCGAACGCACTCTAAGACTTGGAAATAGAGGTCGGTGACGCGCCTTTATTATCCTCTGATGGTATTCCTCCAATAGGCCCAGTGTAGAAGCTGAAAACGCGGCTCTGGATGCTTGGCCGGGGACGCGTCGTGAGGGAAGCGAATAAAGTAGCGAGAACACGTGGTGAGCACCGCCACTCTTTTACGTAATTTGACGGTCTGCCAACAAGAGCCCCGTGTTTACTATCGGACTAGGCGCGGGCGCATTTTTGTCACATTGCGTCACTTTTGTGATCTCAGATTTCTTTTCCCTGTAGCGGCCTCAATTCTCATCGGATCATCTCAGAACATGGCGCACTCACTTCATACAGCTTGAATACAGTGCATAGGCCAGAGAAACCATTTTTGTTATCTATATTTAATCTTTTGTGCAAAATTACGCACTTTTCAGCTGTTGACCCTCTGACAACGCAGTGGGTGCTCAGATACCTATAAGATTTTGTCTAGGAGTATTTGGCAGTACTAGAAGTTGCAAAAAAGACTTTGATTTGCCAAAATACAATGGGAAGTGCATGAATGAGCAAAATAAAGTCTGATCATATCAAAATTTGGGGCCAAATTGTAGACCCTCCCCCAATGGAGCGGGTACCAGGACAGGGCCAATCATTTTATTTGACAATCGTTTTGGTCTATATTATTGCACTGCACACTTGATTTTGCGAGAAATACACAGGGACCTTGGAGTGAGACTTGCAAAGTCAGATCAATTTGTGGATCACAACATCAATCCTGCATCAACCTCCTTTGATCTGGGTTTGGGGCCTTCGTTTCGAAGCTTTCAATTTAGTTCTTGCCTTCAGAAGTTGATAGTGTAGTAATAAGTACCAGGAAGATGTTCAAATGAAATAAATCAGCATGGTTATACAAGACATCAGCTTGAATGAGGGTGGCAAATTTGCATTGAATTGGGACTGTACCTTGCTCGTCGGTGAGTTTATCATTATATGTGGGCAGAGAAAATTATCCAGTGCAATAACTACTATCCACATCCCTGCTGTGACAAAATTTTAGAAGCATCCGAGCTGTCATTCTGATGCTAAAGGGTAAACAGTCGAAAATGGCATCATTTTGACCTTTGCCGGAATCATGTGCCAGAAGATGAGTATCCAGTAGCCTATGCACTGTATTCCATCATCCTGAATCGAATCGGCCATGTTTCAAGGCGATTGGACACGAATTGAGAGTGCCAGAGAGAAAAGAAATCTGAGATCAAAAAAACTGCCCCTTGTGATGCGAATTTCTGTGTCTTGTTCCGATGCACCAAATGCAGTTCTGAGAAAAGTAAGTGTACAGTGCATTAATAAAGGTAGAAAAGATTGTTTAGTCAAAATACTAGCTTTTGGATGTGCCCCGTCCTCTTTAATTAGGGTCAACAGTTTTGCTCTCAAATGTTACTGTGACCCACCTTCATTATGTTCATTTCAGTGTTTATAGTGGTATTAGTGAGGTTAAAACCATCCAGTGCAGTATCATATACCAGCTAGAGTATTCTGACGAGGTCTTGGATCTTCCCGAGCACCTGCCCAGCTCTGGGAGGGTAAACAGCTGAAAACCCGATGCTTTTGCCCAGCGGACGAGGAACGCACCATAAAAATGTTTTCAATGGCCTATACACTATATTCAGGCCTTGGAAGTCGAACGGACCCGGTTTTAAGACAATTGGACGAGAATTGAAGGTACTAGAGGGAAAAGAAAATCAACATAAAAAAAGTGCCCAAAACGGGAAAAAAGCGCTCGCGCCTTATGTTCCGCAAATAGTAGTAAATGCTCCCTGATCTGTCTTCCGGGGACCGGGAGCGTACGGGAGTCAGATCAGTTATGGTATGGCACTGCTCACCAAGACAACTCACTGGTCAGTTTCAATGTATTCCTTCTCAGGCGGGAGTAAATATTTCACCCCAACAAACTAGTGTAATTCTCGAGTCCGATTCACTTACGGGAATTGCAACATGGATGCGGGGGCTCGGGTGTCCACTGTGATTGATTATCAGCCTAGCCGGCAACGTGCAACTTAGTACCCTTAAACATACGCTCACCCGTTTCCGGAAGCAGAGACGAGGATCATTGCCTGAACATGACATGGGGGCTCGGGTGTCCACTGTGATTGATTGCATCAGGAAAACACAAAGTTGCCGCATAGCCCTATCGAGGAACGAGCGTTCAGTTATAGCGTCTGTCTGAGAGAGACTAGCATAGCCCTACATAGCCCCACATAGACGACATAGTCGCCATAGCAGATCGACTAACCCCATACTGGGTGACTTCCCGTAAGAGTAGATAATAAATTTCGAGTATCTTTGAGTATTTTGTTACCATATCGGGACAGCTGTCAGGACCCCATCGTTGTTGGATCTCATTACGGCGTCGTTTGGACACTCTACAGACCTTTATTTATTTAGAATCTGGAGAGGCCTCCTATCCCCCCTTCCAGATTTTATTTGCTTGAATAGACGGAATTGCGTCCGCATTTGGCAACACTTCTTCGCGGTCCGACGTTCCGGTGATCTCCCACAGCCTGCTCTTGCTGCCAACGCCAACCCAATGCTCTCGGCATCGCCGTCGACGTCTCACCCGTGCTACGGTCAAACCATCGCCGCGTCGTAAGAACTGGTGCAGACCTTCAGCAACTGATCTCATCCCTTCCCAACTCTTGAATATGGATGTCAGACTTCCTGCAAACGCGAATTTATGCAGGGCATCACAGTGCGTGAGATAGGTTTTCGCCGCTGCTCTGTGCGCAGACGATGAGCGTGAAGTGCCCCGACCGCGATTATGGAAATGCGCAGCCTAAAAGATCCTGTTCTTCCATAATTCCCTCTTCCTTCATATCCTCAAGCTACTGCATGACGAAAAACGCGTCGAAGTCCATGGGGTGGGAGCTGAGTCGCAGTGGAATAAAGCAAGACGCGTTATTGTTCGCTGCTTGGCGAGCACATCAACCCGGCTGGCAGGCTTTGGCATCAATGTCCCATCTATTGCAGAAATACAAATTACTCTTACGGGAACCGCCAACAAGTAGATGCGAAGAGTAAATCTTGTTTGACGCCATCATTGGCACCCCTAAATACCCAGAAAATACTATCTAGTGTTACGGGAAGTCACCCACTTAGTAAGGTGGGAGGGGGGTACGTTGGCCTCATAGCCCGTCATAGACCACCATAGCTCAGATGTCGTCTATCATAGTGGCTAAAGCAATAGCCCCCATAGTGCTCATAGCTCATAGTTCACATAGCTGCCCCTGGTTCACGAAATAAAAACGGTAAAAATGTGTATATTGCAGCTACTAAATGACTATTTCAAACAACTGAGCCCATCGTGCCAACGGCGGCGTACAGCAAACTAAAGCCGAGACGGGCGCATATCATCAAATCCCCACGTGTCCACCGGGAGAGGCTGCGGAACCGTTCTTCGAGAAGAGGATGTAGAAGAGCGCCGTATATGATACAGTTGTCGGCTTCCGACGATGGCAAAGCGCTGCTAAGTACTTGATGATGTTCAACATTTAACTCTGCGACACGTATTTTGGCTGTTTAAGAGGAGATCCAAGGTGGCTGATACGAGACGGGAGGCCTCACGTGTTCGTGTTGCAAGGATGATTTTGAACAAAAACTCCGCGTCCGGACATAGAAACAATTCGGGTTCAAGTTCATCCAACATCCGCGGGTACGATTGATGCGCGGAAAAAGATATCGCAACGCCCGCAGTGTAGATCTCCCTGGCGCATCAGACAACCAGCTAACTTAGGACAGGGGATACAAGTAGAAGGGCGGCAAGCAAAGATTATTTAACTACAAAACTGTGTATAATTGATATCCACGTCGTCATTGGTTTTCCATCGCCCTTCGCAAGGGGATTCATTGATATCTGTAAGGTGTTAGCCAGCGTACAGATAAGGTAGCAAACATAATACCCGGCGCCGTCAGCAGAGGCAGATTTCTTCGCCATTTGAAAGAGTGCAAGTGCACGTTCCCTTGGGCAAGCGAGGTGCGAGGGTAGCGGCTTTGCTGCTGAAAGCCAAGGCGCAAGCGATGAGGATGATACGGACGAAAGAAAAGGAGAACTGCATTTGGACTGTGGATGAGAAGGTATGAAATCGAGGGGGAGCGCGGCAACGCCTTTTATAGCCATGAACATTCTGCTACCGGCACGATGATTACTTCTTCCCCGGGAGCAGAAGATAGTTGCGCTGCTCTTCCGCGCCAGTCTTAGTGTAACCACGCATCACGGGCGTATGGTAGGGCCTCCGCCCGTTGCCGTCTCGACGGCTTGACGGCACCCGTCAAACGGGTGCCCGTCCCGTCCCGTCGGAGATTTTTCCTACTTTTCAACGGGACGGGTACGGGACGGGTCAGGTACTCAACGGGCCGTCAAAAAACGGCCGTTACGGCCGTGTGCCGGGTCGCTAAACTTGCTCAAACTGTCCCGGCAACATCGCAATAAACAGCTCACACGTCAAAAACCTTAATTTCAAGTGGCTCGGGCATGTCCGATCACTTTGATTCCATCTCTATCCGATACTCGCTTGCCTGCACACCTCATCCCACCGCTGCTCCTATGCATCCAGACATGGGAACACATTTTCAGCCCTTCAATAGTAGTTGAGAAAGTATATTCCGGGTACCTCATGGCTACAAAGCACTGGATTTTGACTCGCTTGACTTCTATGAACCTTCAATCAATGGCAAATGCGGCCTGCTGGCATTTTTTGCCCTCTACCCAGTAATTGTGCTCGTTTATTCACATGGATCAATCTCTTGCCTTTCCAGTCAACACACTGTCAGCGTCATGACCATTTTACATGGACCGGAGCCACTCTTATGCTATCATTTGTGCCCTCTGCCCACGTCCTTGCGCTCAATTTTTCACATGGATGTAGAGTTTTCCTTTCTGGTCAATACTCCGTCAGCTTTATGACCATTTCCACTGGATCCAGAGCTGCAATCTCTGGTTGCCCGCATGCTCCCAAATTCATATGAGAGCTGGATGCGCTCGGGACGCGCAATTGCGTGCTTAGCATGGCTCATTCGTATTACAATCCGTAGCCGGGAGTTATAACGGTGGCCACTGCTGCGGTTACCTCATCCCTTTTCTGGCAAAATGTCTGATCAGTGCGCTCGCGACAGCAACGGCAATCTCAAGGACGCCACCAATATTACCTTCTATGAATCAGAATCCGATG
The DNA here is from genome assembly GCA_014925785.1 of Mycena galopus ATCC 62051. Taxonomy (NCBI): domain Eukaryota; kingdom Fungi; phylum Basidiomycota; class Agaricomycetes; order Agaricales; family Mycenaceae; genus Mycena; species Mycena galopus. Next base: position 654,642 of record WIQG01000029.1, read on the forward strand.
AAAAGCCTCTTCCTTCGGTCTCTGGAGGTATGTCCATCTATGGCTGATTTTTTGCTGCACATTCATTCATTTTTTTGTGTTACAGTGGTTCCTTCTCGCCGCAGTGCCCGAACCCGCAACACCGACAGACTCACCAAGAGTCTTGCCGCACAAAAGGCAGACGATGACGGAAACGCTCCCATTCAGCGTCGTCCCAACGCGAGTGCTCCTCGTCCTCGCATCAAGCACATTCCCGAGTCTCCAAGCGACGAAGAGGACGAGGATTTCGATGATCTTCCTGCGCTGGAGGATGTCTCGCACTCTTCGGATGAAGGCGAGTCAGACAGCGAAGATTTTGGAATAGATCACGACGAGGTTTGTCCTATCCTTAACTTTGCTCTGGGTGTTCATTCCAATACGATTCATTTCAGATTGCCGATCTTCTGGCTGCCAAGACGGTCCCAGCTCGTGCAGGGAAATTCTCCAAGCCGCAAACCCGTGTCAAGCCGACTGCCCCCAAGCGCCGCCGCGCCACTGTTGAGGAGGTCGAGGATGAAGCAGATCTCGAGAGACCTGCAAAGGTGCGTTATTTTCTCCGCTCCATTTCGATTCATCTCAGGCTGAATATCTCCGAGGCACAGAATCCATCGAAATCCCGTCGCGCTACAGTCGAAGAGGTCGAGGACGAAGACGATCTTCCCAAGGCCACCAGTGTATGTTATTTCCCAAATAATTTGACCAGCATTAACTCGAATACTGCGCAGTTCAAAAACCCGATCTACCTGTTCTACGAGACCGTTCCAAAGAACGAGAATGGCAGCATTGGAGACCCAGGCGATAAGCACTACAAATGCCGCCATGGAAATCGCAAAATCATTACTATCACGAAGGGAATGCGATACAATGTTACCAGTACGTTCTTACTTGAATTCATTCGCGGTGTGGACGATATTAACTTACCATAATGATAGAATTAGTCAACCATCTGAAGAGTACCTTCCCCATCATGTATCGTCTCTTCCTCGCATTGTACACCCGCAAGGATGAGCGCCCTACTCAAGCTGAGATCGACCTCGCTCGCGGAAATGTCCCTGCTGATGCAGAAGCCGCCAAAGTCTATCTGGGGACGGTCGAGACCACTACATCCAACATTTTGAAAAGCCTCGAGGCGCAGGCAAAGAAGGCGCACGAGAAGACCCACGTATGATTCATGTTTAACCTTGTCGCATGGACTAATTCATTTTTGTAGGGAGTCTTCGAGCAGGAGACATTCAACAGACTCCTCGCCGAGTGGATGGTCGCTTGCGATCAGCCCTTTGAAGAAGTCGACAAGCCTGAGTTCATTCGTCTTATGGAATATACACACCACGGCGCTACCCTCAACTTCAAAGTACCGGGTCACACTGCTGTGAAGACTCGGGTGATGAAAATGGGCGAGGACACGATAGAGGGCACCAAGAAGATGTTTGCGGTGCGACTTTGAACTTTCTGCTTCTGTATTCAAGCTGATGCACTCCCAGGAACTCGAATCTCGTGTCAGCCTTTCGCTTGATGCGTGGACCTCAAGCAACCAGCATGCTTTTCTGGCCATTGTTGCTCATTACGTGACGAACGATGGGAAACTGGGTATGTTAACTCGATTCCATGTTGATATACACTAACCATGATTTTCCTTTAGAGGAGCTGCTCATTGACTTTCGTGAGATGGTGGGGGAGCACTCCGGCGAAAATATGGCCGAAGAGGTGTGGAACTCGGTTGAGATGTACGGTCTCGAGGGAAGGGTACATGAAATTGAAACCGATGATGATATGCCAGAACTCATGCCCGTTTAGATTCAGAGCGTTGTAATGGATAACGCATCAAATAACGACACCTTGATGGAACACATTGCTATCAAGTGTTCAGTCGCGGATATTGCCTTTGACCCCATTGAGGCGCGAATTCGTTGCATGCCCCACACTGCACACCTGGCAGCAATCAAGGTATTCGCTTTTTTATTCGAGCTCGGATGAGTCTGAGTTATTATTGTACAGCTTCTTGAGGCCATCGGCGCGATATCCAAATCCTCAAGAAAGAAGGCGGAAGGTCGTCAAACAGCATATCAAGATGCGGTCACGGCGCCGCTCGGAAGACAATACGATGATGATTTTGTGGGGGACGACGAGGATGGGGACGACGAGGGCGAGGATTCAGACATGCACGGTGTTGTTAGACTTCGATCTGTGGAGAAGGCACGTTCAGAAAATTCTTGAATCTTATAACTACTCAACTGCGTCCCAGCTTCGGAAGATCATTCTTTCGATTCGTGCCAGTCCTCAGCGCCGTCAGGAATGGACTCGGGTGATCACCGAGTCGCCCGAATTCCGCGCCGGGAGGCTTGGGACACGACCGCTTATGCCTATCCTGGACGTGAAGACACGCTGGTCCTCCACTCACCAAATGCTTCGTACGAGCCTCCTCTGTTCTAATCTTTAAAATGATATAGTATCAATCCTTCACACGATTCAGGCCGTGCAATTGACTACCGGAAGATTATTGACGACTTTGTTGGACTCCATCGTGATCTGCACCAATGGGATCTCAGTGGGTCGGACTGGGAATCTATTGCTCTCGTCACCGGCTGGCTGAAGTCCTTCCGAACTGCCACCACTCTCATGTCAACCACAAAGCGCCCAACCCTTTCCTTCACGCACGCTATCTTCCGCGGCTTGCAGGAAGACTTACGGGCAAGCTTGAGGAACCTCCCTTTGGCAACTCCTTCGGTTCTTCGCAATGGGCTCATCGAAGCGCACCGAAAGTTAAGTGATTACTATTACAAGATGGATCAGTCCCCATTTTATACATGGGCCGCGTGTGCGTCAAATTTTGCTTTAGTCTGGTCATTCACTCACCATTACTTTTCAAGTGCTTGATCCGCGCATTTCGTATGACGGTTTGAAGTCCGACTTCTACCACGACGAAGACCTTCTACGTGATCTCGACACGGCAAAGGACGCCCTTGACGATCATTTCAAGGTGAACTACGCCGCACGCAAGCATAATGTCGTCGTTGTCCCAGCTCCATTGGCTCCCTCGTCGTCGCGGGATCTGGGTTCACCCCAGAAAGACTTTACTGCCAGATACAATGTGCAGAGACGTGTGGTTCTTGACGAGTTGAGGGAGTACTACAGTCTGCCCCGGGAGGACTTCAATCAGTGTGATCCAGTTCAGTGGTGGGTTGCCCGCAAGGCTTAATTTCCCAACTTGTTTTGTCTTGCGCGGGACATTTTGACTATCCCGGGTACGTGATCCCAGTCTTACTTCCAGCTTAAGCTCCAGCTGAATTTTTCTCTCATTAGGATCGGCTGTTGCGGTTGAACGCATTTTCTCCGGAGGCCGTGACACTATTTCACTCAGGCGGGCGAGCCTAAAGCCCGACACCATCAGAATGCTCATGATCGTCAAGCAACGCCTTCGCCTCGCGCGCAACGCAGTCCAGGAGGTCTTGGGGGACATGTAATCTTATTATACAGAACAATACATTTTTGCGGCGACCCGTTGTACCGTTTACGGCCGTCCCGTCACCCGTCCCGTCCCGTTGGACTTTGTAGGTAGAAAAAAACGGCCGTGAAGTTGACGGCCGTGCCCGTCTTGCGCCCGCTGAATCGACGACCGTTGCCGTCACGGTAACGGGCGGAGGCCCTAGCGTATGGAGCCAATAACTCTTGGATAACTCCATAAATATTTTCTATTTTTGTAACTTGTGATCATCTGAATAGATATTCAAATTTTGAATCTCATCCATGTTTTACTATCAAACTCCCAGCTCTATCTCATATTTTTGGGCAATGGCTTTTTGTCAAGTTCGCGCCGCGATCACGAATCATCACATCCACGTGCCATCATTCACTTCAAGCTCCGCTCTAGCCACACCTTTCGTCTTTTCTAGGGTTTTCTTTCCGAGACAGACGCTACGACCAAAACAAGCTCGTTCCGCTCGCTATATGCCGTCCCTTCTACCTTCGGCTTCGCGTTCCACGCCGAAGAGCGTTATCTGTGCTTTCCGCTGGCAGTCTTGATGGAAATCTGCGTCCACGGAGACGAGAACTCCAGTCTTTTCGGCGGTGACGATCCTTGGTTCTGGGCCAGTCACGTTCCGTGCTCTTTCACAACTCTTTCATGCCTGGACTCTTTTTCTGACCTGACGGAGCACATCGGTGAGTTCCATCCTCAGGTGCTGACGGTTCCGCTGCCACATTCCGAGAGGCGTGTCACTTCAATATTTAGACGCATTGCGCGTGGCGCGCGCCCGCGCAGCGTCGACGTGCGTTGTGCGCGGCTATGTCCCAACAAGCGAGCAGCTAAATGACGTCTCAGCATTTCTTCTTCATGTGATCCGTGCTCAGTGGCATTTCCACCAGGCACGGAACGTTTTTGCAGCTCGTCCGCGTCTACACTATGTAACTGCCGTCTAGAATCTAGGTTAATCATACAGGCCAGAGGAGACCAAAACTCAAACCTTTGCATCGACGCAACTTCCGTAGCATTAATTTATCGAAATGGACGCCAAGGATGGCTCCCACTCAGCCCGTGTTTCGAAAAGATATTCCAAAGGATGTTTGCTGACTTGGAAGACCATATATTCCGGGCCATTCGATCGATCCAAATTTTGGCCCTCCCTTCCAGCCATAGAACCTGATAGGCGACTGGAAGCTCCCCCGGCAGCCTTTTCTGGCATCCAGGCGGACAACTGTTCGCCACCGCTTACATGCGGAACCACATTAAATGGCAATTTAAAATATTAATGAGACAGGTCCGCAGCGCAAAGTTTTAACGGATAGGATCGCTGCCCATGTGCCAAATTGCCTCCCCGTTTCCGACGGATAGTTACCCCACACAACACTAACGGGACTTCGTCTTTCTTGACCCCCGAACTCTAACCACCGCCGACCGCTTCTCGGTCATATCCTTCGAACAGAATGTATGGAGCAATACCATATCACAGCCGCTTTCATGTAGCTCCTCTCGGTACGAAACAGGCGCACTTTTAACTCTGACTCTTAATAAGGACCTCGCTTACGCCTGTCCAGAAGACGTTGTACAGCTAGGTTCATTTCGCCTCGGGCTTCTTTGTGGTTGGGTAATCGAGCTTCGACGCTCGTTCCTTCCCACGTCAACGCACCTTCCATGAATTTTAAAGCGCCACTATATAGCGTCAAGCATCGTGACACCGTCCAGGCAGCAGCACCTTTGTAGGTGGCACTTTTATATTTGTACCTTGCCCCTTTCCCGCCATTTCCATAGTTCATGTCGGACCACACCACTGTCTCTGCCACCGGCCACCCACACGGCGACAAAAAATATGAGCTGGAACTATCACCTCCACATAGCATATCGAACGAGGATGAGGGTGGGAAAACGGCTTGGCTGACGATTCTGGGCACGTCTGTGGTCTCCACTGGCGAACTTGTTGTGGGTCACTGACCAAGGGATTTCCAGCTTTTTCATTCAATTCTGCACGTTGGGGTAGGCCAATGGTCTTCGCTCCCGCGACATCATGATGCTGACTGTTATCAGGATCATCAACGCGTTTGGGGTGTACCAAGGTAAACGCGTGCAGCATCTTGGCTACGCGAACATACCATAACTCCTCTCCCCAAAAGATTACTACACGCGATATTCTCTGTCCAACAAAACTCCGTCCGACATCAGGTACAACGTTTTTAAACCCTTCATCAATGGCTCATCCTACGGCTTTATTCTACTCGGTTCCAGCTGGATAGGGAGTTTTCAACTGTTCATGCAGTATGCCCCCGGAATACTGGTTGGCCGTGCATTCGATGCTGGATACTTGTGAGGTGTTCACCGCTTTCTTTTCTATCGATTACCGATTACCAACCGATAGCCACCACATGATTGCTCTGGGATCTTTCCTTCAAGTGGCCTCTATTTTCATGATTTCTTTGACGCAGCGGCATCAGTATTATCAGGCGAGTCGCATTCGACCGCGAAAAGGCGAAAGACGTTCTGACGCTTTCCAGGTGTTTCTCGCACAAGCAGTGGCCTCTGGCATCGGCCAATCCCTCCTTTTTCTCCCGTCTTTGAGTATCATTCCCCAGCACTTTAAACGGCACCGGGCCTTCGCAACTGGCGTTGGTGTTTCGGTGTGTCCAATTCACCCTCTTAACTATTTTTCCTCTTAACCAGGCCGCTGGCAGGGCGCATCTCTCGGCGGAGTGATCTGGCCTATAGTGTTGAATCAGCTAAACAAGAGGACATCTTTTCAAAACGCCGTACGGGCCACAGGCGCCATCGCCGGTGTGCTGTTGATTTTTGCCAATGCGTTGATGAAGACTAAAATACCTCCCACGGGCACGATGGTGCTGAAGCCGAAGCTCAAAGTAATTCTTATGGATTTGGCGTTCATGTCTTCCATTGGGGGGTCAGTCCAACCTTATCCTCTGCCTTATGTACCCTAATGCACTGCCACGGTAGAGCGTTCATCGTAGGGCTTGGCCTCTTCTTCCCCTGTGAGACGGAATGTACTATAGAAAAGCTCAACTGACGCGACTCGCGTGCCATAGACTTCTACCTGCAGCTCTACGCGGTTGACAAAGGAATAGACGAGAACGTCGCCTTCTACATCGTACGTGTCTTGAGGTATGTTGGCTTTAGCTCACGGCCGTGTGCAGCTCGCAATCATGAATGCCGGGAGTGTCGGCGGACGCATATTGCCTAACTTCGTCGCAGATCGAGTGGGGCCTTACAACATGCTCATTCCGTGCCTTGCAATATCGTCCGCCCTAATTTTCAGCATTTTCGCACTCAGAAGTTGCGCTGCGATCATTGTATTTGCGGCTATGTACGGCTTTTGGTCCGGATCGTGTATGCTCAACTTCTGTGTTTTGTCGACTCGCCGTGAAACCAATCCGTTAGATGTCTCGCTTATTCCAACGCTGATTGTTCAATTCGCGAGTCATTGCGGTGAACACGGGTCAGTGCGACCCGTTCTTTTGGAATTCTTCTCACTGATTTCAAGAACGCGAATGGGCGTGGCTTTCTCCCTTGTGAGCGTGTCGATGTTGGTCGGCACTCCAATTTCTGGAGCGTTGCTGCATTCTGCCGCTGGGAACTATGTGTGGTACAAACCCATCATCTTCTGCGGGGTACGTCTGTATATGTTATTCTTGAAGCTGAATGTACCGATCTTTATTTTTAGACGATGCTCGCTGCCGCTGCCTCTATTTTCACCGTCTCACGACATCTCTTTGTCAGAGGCCGGAGGAGTGGAACTCGCGGATGTTTAGTGTAAAATAATCGCGAGTGGGACAAGTTCGTACGACCGTAATACTTATTCTTATGGATGTATGTAGCGTATTTAAGGATACTGTATTTATATATATAATCGACGTTGAACTTCCCCAATCCGTTTGTTTCGGACATGTGACAACCGTGACCACCTTTAATGCCTCACAGCCATCACTCTCATTCAGGCCAGTTCTGCAAGCACGCGGTGGGATCGCTGGAGGAGGTCGTTCTGGAAGCCATTCGGCGGGGCTTTGAAGTGTATGGGTTGAGCGAGCACGTCCCAAGATATCGGGGAGCGGATCTGTATCCGGAGGAGGTAAGAGGACGACCATATTTTCGCACAGAACTCACCCAATACCAGGAAGGTCTCACACCAAGGGACCTTGCGTCACAGTTCGAGCAGTTCTTACTTGAGGCCCATCGTCTGAAATCACTATACGCCTCTCAAATCCGTCTGTTGGTCGGACTGGAGACGGAGTACATCACCACCCTTGATCTCGAGTCACTGGCTGCACTTCTACAACAACACCGAGGACAAGTGGAGTACATCGTCGGATCAGTACACCATGTCAACTCGATTCCCATCGACTTTGACCTGGTGACGTTCCAGAAGGCCCTGGAGAGCATCGATAGTACAATCGAGCCTCGCCCAAGCAACGATGGTGCTCTGCTTTCTGCGTATTTCGATGCCCAATACGAGCTGTTCCAGCGATTCAACCCGGAGGTCATCGGACACCTAGACTTGTGCCGACTGTACAATCCAACCTTGCAGCTGTCAGAATACCCGGAGGCTTTGGAGCGAGTGAAGCGGAACATCCTTTACGCAATCGGCTACGGCGCATTATTCGAAATCAACGCCGCTGCTCTCCGAAAGAACTGGGATACGCCGTATCCCGGGTTGGACCTCCTCGAGGTGAGACTTTTGAGCTTTTCGAGGAAGCTAACTTGTTTCCCTGCGGCCTCAGATTATCTTGCAGCACGGCGGTCGTCTCGCACTCTCAGATGATAGCCACGGACCTCACGCCGTTGGCCTCAACTACGCACGAATTCCAGAATATCTGCAACGTGCAGGCGTCGATGACTTGTGGTTCCTGGAGCATTCCGACACTCCCAACGCTTCTGGAAGGAATGTCCGAGCCGTCAAAATGGATCGGCATTGGGCGGAACATCCCTTTTGGACGCGGTTCTCTTGACCAGTAACTTTTCACGTCGCTCTACGTCCTCGTGTTTACATCCAATCCAGGCTCCGGTTACCTGGGCAGTTCCCACTTGATTCGGGACTTCGGACCAGATATCGTCGCCTGGTTTGCGATTGTGAGACTACATGTTTGTTGTTCGCAAGCTGGAGTCTGTTGGAATAAATAATTGAACGCGAGACGCCCGTTTCACGTATAATTCCGCGAACCTGGGTCTTATGGATCCAACTCCGCGCACCGTTTAATTGTGCCAGCATCTGGACGGTGGGAATCCCGCGCCGCTCAACCACCCTGACGTTTGTTTCGCTTGCTCTCGGCATTTCACAACGCACAGGCGATAATAGACCGATACTGCCGCCGCGTTCTATCGGGCTACGGTTTCGCTTTTTGGAGAAATTATTTTCTGGCCTACTCACACAAGATATCCAACGCTCCATGCTGTTGGGAATAAATAATAGACCGATACTGCCGCCGCGTTCTATCGGGCTACGGTTTCGCTTCTTGGAGAAATTATTTTCTGGCCTACTCACACAAGATATCCAGCGCTCCATGCTGTTGGGAATAAATAATAGACCGATACTGCCGCCGCGTTCTATCGGGCTACGGTTTCGCTTTTTGGAGAAATTATTTTTTGACCTACTCACTCAAGATATCCAGCGCTCCATGCTGTTGGGAATAAATAATTGCAACTGATCACTCTCACTTTTGTTGGGTCTAGTCTTTCTTCTTTCACCGCAACGGTCCACGGCGATAGTGGGTTAGCAGGGTTTTCCTTCAATTTTCTCGGTAGTTGTCTCGTTCCAAGCTCTGGGGCCGCCTCTTCTGGATTTCACACGATGCCGGCAACAGGTCGAAGATAGGTAGTGCATTCCCTTTTCAAACTCATTCAAAAGACACAGCAGACTGGGGTGGGCCCAAGAACTCAAGAGCGTGTCCTGTCATCGGTTTTGCGTCCTCTCAGGGTTGGTGGATCCACTCGAGACCCTCGCCCGCTTCGGGCAGTCAGTCGCGATATGTTGGCTCTCCCTCATTTCTGCGTGCCGAAATACGGGCAGCACTGGACCGGCATGCGGTTTAAAAGGTGGAATTTCTTGCCAAGAAACTCCAAGCTCCCTTTCACATTGAAACTCGCTGTACTGTGAGCGGACCGGACTTACAGCACTTTCAATGTCCGTTAGTGATTTTAACTCAGCTACCCAGGACCTATGTGTTACGACTCCGTTAAACTCTTTCTCCACTCTTGTGGCCATGAAGCGCCAGGTGGGCGCACCAAGGTTGTTCCGTATTCATTTCATTGCAAAGACGTTGATGCTATCGTCGTTAAGGTCGACTGTGGAGCCCTCAGGTGCCGATACAGTTCCATTCACCCGCAATCAGGGTGTAATAACTGCGTCAATACGTGCGAGCAGTGGTAGGCTGACATCTTCGAAATAGACCTGTAGGTTTTGACTACGCCCGCCAGGATGGGGCGGTCGCAGACAGTCTCGGCAGGGAGCAAGTCTAACATTTGCTGGAACTGTGCCCATCCCCGGCAGGCTTGAAGCCCAGATATTTCCCTGATTTCACGACGTGAAAACAAAATTCACCGCTGCCCCAATTGATTCGCCTCCCATCACGATACGATCCACAGCTTTCCCTCTTGTACTCCGATGTTGATTCAAATCTGTTTGCCTGTCCTTTTGAATATGGCTCAACGTGTGATTCGACCTCGAAGCATATAATCCAAGGTCAAGCATTCTCTTGTTGGTGCTCGCTCGATTCGCGAACAACATTCATATCGGTACATTGGACTCGCAATGTCGTCGAAGTCACAAGCTACGCAAAATCACTGGCGGTGAGCTCCGTGGTTTCCCCGCCGCCCAAGGACAGGGTGATTATGTTGGTTGAATTGGCAAGGCGCGCTGTAATGGTCATGCCCGTGGGGAGGTTCGACGTGATACGCGCACTGGAGAGCACGCCGTTGGTCCATGCAGCATCAACAGTCAAGCCACCCCTAGCGCGCAAACCACTGAATGAACCGCTCGATAGTTCCGTCGGGACGGCAGGCAAGAGGTGAATTTCGCCTCCCTGGGATTGGAGAAGAGACTCGAGGATGGTGCCTAAACCACCGAGAGTTCTGGCATTGTTCACGAGTGAGTCAAACACGTCGCGAACGAGGAGTCACGTACGAATCAATTTGAAACTAAATTCGCACAGGGTCAGAGAACACTCGTTATACTGGGGCTGAACCTACCACGGTGTTCTTTCCCATCAAATTTGGCCAGATGCCGTTGGATAACAGGATCCTGTCAAATATTGCTTTAGACGAATGTAATTGATTGGATGCAGGACGTACTTTATATCCGTTTGAACGTGGGTAGAATTCAGCAGGCGTGCCCATGTACCTACACGCCACGCAGCGGGCCTGTTGATGCCAGCAGTTCAGTCCGAGATCATAAATTTTAAATGCATTGATGGGGATGCTCACCAGCCGTTCGTCGATTCTCCGCGAAAGATCAGCAATGTCTCGGCCGCATTCGCCAAGGTCTCGTTGAGTAACGGGCTGATTTGATTCCCGGGATACAATCCGTATAGCGGTGAGATGTGGGTAAAGACTGCAGGCTTGGAGGAAAAATGCAACAGATGAAAAAAGTAAAAATGGGTAAACGAACCTCGGAATCCCAGTCTGGTTGAATTGTGAGACAAAGTAAGCATTCGTACCAAAGAAGAGAGGGCACACACCTGTGAGCCATTCTTGCAGCTGTCCCCCAGCACCGATAAGGAACGGCGGAAGTTTCGCGGCAGTCGCAGTCAGCTGCGCGACGAGATCTTGGTCTACCCCCAGGACATTCGCAAGGATCCCAGTCTCCCGGAATAAATCCCGCAGCAGCTGTGATATAATGCATAGATGAGATCAGAGTATTCTGGCCATAAAATGAAATTGGATTCAGACGTACCGTGTTGTCCATAGTCACTCCGGGATTAATTGAAGTGTTCTCGTCGTTTATAGTTGCGAAGCCATGCTCTGGCGAGAGGGATGGATTCACGACCAGCCAGCTGGATGGCGCCGTGTAAGACCACCTCGCACAGAAAGACGAGAAGTTGACTTACTCGGTATGATTGGGGTGGACCTGCAATGTCTCCAGGAAGAATTGCGAGGCGCCGCGGAAAAGGGGATAGACACGCTGCACGAAGGTGATATTTGTGGGGTCGAATCTGCGTGCGTGAATTGACAAGCCAATTCACACGGGAAAGAAGAGCCATACAAATAGTGCTCAAACACTGTCTGGAGCTCGAATGCCCCTCCTGTTGGCCACATTCCGTAAAATGCCGCATCCACTGTGAAGTAGGGTCAGTGGACCGGTTGGAGAAGGAAGGAGTAGAGACGAACTGGGAGCTGTAGCCCGCCACTGATCCGTACTACACAAATTGTTTTTGGAGATTCGCTAATGAACGGAAAGGAATAAAACGAACTTGTGGTGGATCACCCAGGGCGCGCCGCCACCAGGCGCGCCGCCGGTGTTTACGGCAGTGGCTGAGGCGTTGTACATTACTTGCGCCGTGCGCGCGCCGGTTACGGCGACGTCTTCAATCAAGCGAAGCACTGGCTCCACAAGGTCCGCGAGGTTTGCAACTTCTGCGCCCCAGCTGCGCTCGATGAGAATTTGAGTGATGTGGAAAAAACTGGTTAGGGCACGCACTAGTTCATTTCCAGATTAATGTTCGTCGTGAATTTGCTAAATGGAGTAATTTCAGCAGCGTTGTTGAAAGTCAATGGACACAAAGTTAACCTGTCCCAATCCGGCGCCAGCTGTTCATTCCAGATACCCTGGGCCACAAATAATATTTCAGTCTGTAGCGTATGAGCTAAATTGACAGCCCACATACCTGTAAATTCGGCGGATGTGCGCCACCCCAGCTCGAGCTGATCAGCATATACCTGTCAAAGTTCAAATTCAGAGCAACAAAGCCAGGGTCGAATATATGCTGGAACAGCCCCGCGCGCACATCCGTTGGAAGCGCCGCAGCAGTCGCGTTCTGCCCAAAATCGAACTGCACGCGGTTGAAATATGTCTGGTATTCCGAAACGTGCGCGGCCTTGAGGGCGTCGTAGACTGGGTTGGCACCCAGGGCCTGGAGGGTCGCGATGTTCTTGGCGGTGGGGTCCCCGGATATGTCGTTGTACTTGATATACGAGGAGGCAATGGCGATGAAGAGGGTAGCGCTAGTGGCGTTGGTAACGCTCAAGTAACTGTTTCCGTTGGAGTCGACACCGCTGGAGACGGAGCCGTCGGAGGTGGTGAGCTGCGGCGGTTCTCGTAGATCAGACCGGCGGGGACTGGAGGCGGGCCGGGATAGTTGCCAGCAGTAAGGACCAGAGTCTGACCTACGGTGGAAGTGACTGGGTCGGCCATTAAGGTGGTCATTGACGCGTTGAATGTGAGGCGTCCAGGGTCGGACGCAGTCAGATGGATAACAAGAACCTCTGCTGGGTGGCTCGCAAACGCTTCTCGCCTGAATGTCACACCGTCCTGGAAAGTTCTCATCTCCGATATAATTGCCAGTTGTAACGCTCCCTACCTGGACGTAGGTCACACTGGCGACGGAAGTCGTCAGATCCAGCATTCTCGTGTAGTTCGTAACTTCGCTGATTCCAGCCGTGAAATTGAGGAGCAGGGACCCGGCAGGCTGATACGCGGCTTTCACGATGTCAGTCCATCATCCACGCTTCATGTAATTTTCAAAGACATGCTTTGTTCGTTCGGTGTGCCTCTGCAATTGTCGTTCAGGTAGTCTTGGGCAACCTGGTATAATCCTTGGTTTACGAGCTCCCGGGCGTACGGCAGGTACTGGCTAGATTCGTTGTTGGCAGGATCGTATGGTGAGCCGGTCCATATCTAGAGTCAACGCAGGGATCACTGTGAGGCAAATGAGATAAAATTCGAAAAACGCACAGAATCTTCATTCAAACTGAATCGGTCGTTATCGACAACGCCATAGTGCGCTGCGCCCAACCTGCCGTTTCCGATAACCAGGGTATTCCTTCATTCCCGCATCATCAGGAAAGATCTCGGATAAATCAATTTTGGTACAAACGTGAAGGCGGCAGCGGGTTCATCAAACCAAAGGGTCGTGTCTGGGGCAATAGGAGTCCCAGCGACACCTCCCCCGACGACGAGGGCGATCGCAAGCGGAAGCAGGAGTATTCCACGCATGTTGGCCAGAGACAAGATGGGCACGGGGACGTCTGCTCGCTGCAATTGGATCCTGGAATCTGCTGCATTTTGTTGGGTGGGGGCCGGGGGTATCAGGTGGTTGAAAAGGTTCTTGGGGCACACCACAAGACAGTGGTCGAGGATTCTTGAGGCTTCGCTTCAAATTCACGTGCAACCACGGCCCGGGGGGAAACGGAGAAACTGTGGTTCGAAGTCGGAAGGTCGTCGTAGTTGGGGCCTTGGAACGAGAAGGCTTCGGTTCCGGTCCCTTTCAACGAAAGGGAAACCTCACAGATGCCCTGGAATGCGGTCTTGGCTGTTGTTCCGAATTCGTTGCACTCACGAGGATTGGTTGACCATTGGAAGTCTCGGGTGAGCGACGAAAGATCAGTCTTGTGATCTCAGATTCACGAGCGAATATTGTGCTAGCTTATGTAAGATTCTTTGTTTCCGAGCGTTTCCCAGAGTTCGAAGTGGGACTCGCGAGAATTTACTGGTGTCCAGTGGTTGGTGCCAAGGGCCAGCAGGAAGGAGTTGCGCGCGAAAATCAGCCATGGTACGCGGGTCAGCAGAGGAGATAACTACAGCTGACTCGCGCTGTGAATATGGTGATGTGTCCTGCCTGGGGTACGCGCCTGTTTTGACCTCTCTGCGCCGATAGGGTTCGATATTGTTTTTAACCCAACGAAGTTTACATCTTCTCAATGCACAATGACCCACGCAAGTTTTAAACATTTGACGGTACCTTTATAACAGTACCAACTTCAAAATCTCCTATCCAAAAAGTCATGAACGGTTAGGGACACGGAAGGAGTGGTACTCACTAAACAGCAAACTCGACTCTCCCCTCCTCTAACTTCCTCCTTCAGCCTCATCTCGTCCCGCACCCGTCCTGGCCTCTTTCGCTTGTTCGACGAACTTGAGCAGGAGGTCGACGTCTGAGTCGGCGTTGGTAGTACTCGAAGTCGGGTCCGTGTTGGCGATGATGTTGGCATCTACATCCGCACGTGCACTTGCCTCCGCCACCCGCTTGAACACGCTTGCAATCCCGTCGAAGGTGTTTGCACTTCCGCCGCTAGACGCGACAAAGCCGCCGACCTCCTCCATCTCGGCGACGAAGCGGTATGCCTTGGGGACGACGTGCGGAAGGAAGCGGATGAGGACTGGGTGGGGTTGCGGGGGAGTTGGGTTAGACATATGAATACTACAAAGGGAGGAGAACACGAGGAAGGCTGGGGGGAGGGGAAGATGGGAAGCAAAATAAACGGATAGACAGACGCACGGTCGGCGAGAGTTGGCTGGGATAAATTCAAGGCGTGCGCGAGGCCGGAAGCGGTTGAAGGTGACGCGGCGTTTGCGGCTGGCGGGCAGACAGATTAAATGAGAATTGGGATTGCTATTATTTATTTAGGCAGTGGCACCTAAGACCATGGTGGTGAAGAGTCCGATTGTGCCTTTAACGATGCCCTAGCCACGGGTATCAGAATCAACTCGTTACTCCATGAATGAATACTGCGAATTGTCGAACACCCACCGAATGAGCCATTTTGACAGCACTGGCATCGCCGATGCCCGCCCCTTCACCCTTGAGCGGAATGACATTCAACCCGAACTGAATTGACATGCGGGTGAACTCTTCCAGTGCCGCCACATCTTTGGGGTCGGCGGAAACGTACAGCCCAGGGTTGAAACTAGCGGTGGGCGGGGTGCCAATGATGACACCGTCAATTAAGGTGATTCCAGTCCCGTCGAAGAGCGCGGCCATTTTTTTCATGGAATCAGGGTTCACCGCGTTGCAGTCGATGAAGACGAGCGGGTGTTGGCTGTTCGCGGTTTTGTACGCGGAGACGATCGCTTCTGCGACAGCAGGGGCGTCTTGAGGCGGGACGACGCTGTAGATGTAAGAGGATCGCTGCACGATTTCGCCGTACGACGCGTGCTGCATGCTTGATGCATGGGCACGCTGGATTGTTGTTTGGGAGCGGCCGTCGAGGTTGGTGAGGATGGTGCCAGCGCCGGAGGCTGAAAGACGGGCGGCAATGGCGGAGCCCATCGCGCCTGGGGCAAGAAGGGCGAGGGTGAGCGGGGATGCCATGGGAAGGAGCAGAGTTGGAATACCGTCGGTGGTCCGATAAGGGACTCATCCGGGAAAGTCGGATCGTATTGATCGGAAATCTCGGCCGAAACATACATCATACGATTTCGGAGATTCAATTTTCAGAACAAGAGCGCGGTGCGGCCCGCTGAAAATGTTAGATTTTGAAGGTGCTCGGGAGAAAGATATCTTCGTATCACTGCGATATCCACAAATATAAATTTGACAGAAGCTTTGATGATTTTGCGTGGAGCGGCAGAGTTGGCTGATTGATGGCCGGGATCAAGCCGAGCATCTCCAAACCTTCTTGCTGGGGTGAGAAGACGGCGAGCAAGATGAACTGAAGAACCAACTGCGAAGTCCACAAATAAGCCAAGATGAATTTCAAGAGAGTGGATCCGTGTTCGAACCTGGGCAGAGTCGTCGAACTTTGAAGGCATTCAGCGTAATTTTATAGGTTTCGGAATTTGTGGCCCGTCTGAGCCGAAAAAATAGATTCAGTGGAAGACAACTACGGTCTTGAATAATTAGTATTTCCACCAGAGCAGCGAGTCCGCTGGCGGTCACCGGGGGTTGGTTACGGCGGATGCGTGCCGTTGAGCTCGCTGACCACACCCAACGTAGTGACCGTGGATCGAACTTGTGGATTTGAAGCGCAGATGGATTTCTTGGGAGCCCAGAGATCCAATCCCGTTCCTGGCAGCAATTGCCCTCGGGTGGGTTTCTGTACTAAGTTCACTGTTGGAATATTTGGAAGCTGCAGTACCGAACAATGCCGATCACCCCACCGTCGATTAATACGGCGGTTTGCTTGCCGAAATGGGTAGCCTGCTGCATTTGATGCATTTTCACTGAACCGACGGAATTCAACTCGAATTCAGAAAGGCCAATCTTCGGCTCCCAAAATCGGCTTGATGTCGGCTTTTGTTTGGTCCAGTCTGCCGCTCACGAACCATTGATCCAGCCATGCCTAACTTGGACAATGCATGGTTGCTTCCTCCTACTTCCTTGTTTCTCTGTCGGTTCAATGCAAAGAAATTAGGAATAGCAAATGTCGGGGAATTACAACTTTTATGGTTTCACTACTGCCATTGATCTCAGATTAATGGAAATTGTAAAGTTTCAACCGAGCGTTCGCATCGCGATGTCAAGTTTTACGTCGCGCCGCCACTCAGACACAGGGCCAAATAAGCGCTTCTTTTCCTTCGTTCAGCTTGCATCTTCGCCCAATTCCCTGTCCGCTGTACCCAGCGCCCTTCCCCATCAGACTTTTGACAAGAATCTTGTGATCTTGTACAAGACCTCACAAGACCCAACAAGACTGCAAGACACAGCCAAAGTGCTGCAAGATCGCAAGACCGCAAAGCCAGAGATGATTCTCACAAGATCACTCGTTCAACTCTGGCTGGGGGCATTAATTGTAAAAATTGAAAAGCTTGTGGGCATCACACGGTTGTCATAATTTTTCAGAGGACTCCTCATAACTCTCACAGCCCTCTTGGCTCTTATTACTACATTTTTCGAAAGCTTTTGCTCATATTTTCTTGCACTTTGACCTTGTGAGCTTATGTGGTGGCTATGCCACAAGGTCACAAGGCCCGAAAGACCGCAAGATTTTTGTCGAATGGCTGATGCCTTTCGTGCCCTCGATTCGCCAGAATCTCATCGACCCGATAATGACAATCGCCGCCACCAAGCGAAAGCTATGCGAACTTTTCGCTCGCTATGACATGAAGGTCGACGAGGAGGATTTGTGATGTCGTTGGCGTCTATGACCGGCGTCAATGAACCAAAGACGCTGGAACTTTTGGCTTGGCTTATCATGAAGCTCGAGGGGAGGAGAAAGCAAAACATAAAAAGACCAAGCGGCCCAACAAGCATACGGCGCGCGTGGCATGGAACGAACACTTTGAACTCACCATCGGCTTCAAGTACGACCTCTACGACGTCTACCTGTCCGATCCGCCGCAGCTGTTTGAAAATAACCTGGAAAAGGAATGGTTGTGGAAAGCCCTCGATTTCGCGGACGTCGTTCAGGAAGCTGCGCAATTAACCAAAGAAATCATGGCTCTCGAGGGTAGGCTCATTGCCCTTGCTGCTGAAAATATCATCTGGGGGAGCTTTGAGGCCGACTGGTCGGCCCTAAACATGGAGAAGAAGAGAGAGATTGTCTTGGAAGGGCTCTATCGAGGCGCTTGTGTTGCTCCTCGCGACAACAGCCGTGATACGTGCCCAGAGATGACGGTAGCTGGGCTCGCAGGCGACGGGGAGTACAACCTGATAAACCTAGTGTGTTGATTGATTCAATGCCGCACATATGCACTGACTTTAGCGTAGTTGAAGCGCCCCATTGTGTATGATCCTATGCTGGCAGGCAGCGGGCGCGTGAAGGAAACATTCCTCTTCTCTCATCCTTACGTGGACCATACGACGCAGCACACTGAGGGCGCCCCTACGCGTGTCTGCTGATTCACAACGCTAAATCTCGAAACTTATTTTGTGCTCTAGCATGGTCATCCGCTTGAGAAGACTAGGCCCGCCAAAACACACGGAAACCAGCACTGCACTGAACAATTCAAAATAGAAATGAAAACATACAAGGCGAAGCATGGCTTGATAGTTGACAATTCGAAGTACAAAGAAGACGCGGCCATAGCGGCCTATACTTACTATTTCTACCTCGAGTGGATGGACAACCGTGATAGCCTCAAGCGCTGCGCAGCGTGTAAAGGGCCTTATTACTGTTCGAAGTGTCTTTGTCCACGACTCGCGGGCCTTAAGGCCTTAGGGTACTGAGCCATCTTAACGCTGACCGCACCGCGCAGAGAGTGTCAAAGAGCCGACTGGAAAACACACAAGAAATATTGTGGGAAACGTCACTTTGACCCCAAGGTCCTCGCTCCCGAGATTGAGGCACCCGGGTTCATCGGCTGCCCCGCGGTAGTACAGGGCTTCAGCCGCTCGCCGGCTTTATGGCGGCAGATTGGGCGCCTCGCTGAAGGTGATTCGCAGGGGCGGGACTATCACGTACGTCCCTAATTCCATGCGTTGAACGCTTCGAGTCTGATTATATTATTCACCGACCGTAGTTCATGCCCGATATGAACGTGAATCACACGCTCTCGATTCGCATCCTCTGCCCTCGCGGTAAATGGCCAACCATCTGTATTCTGCCGTCTTACTAGGTTTGACGAATCTGCAGCGCGATCATACTTCCTCGTCGCACGCCGCCGCGCCCTAGCATCCGGCTCCCTTCCTGCAATCTACAAGATGCTCGAGATCATCAAATCGCAAATCGAGCACTGCAACCTCACGATCGAGCAAGTGCAGCGCCACTTCGAACACGAATATGGTATCAAAATGGACGCTACCCCTGCTGCGATTATATCCGCTGTCAAGGGGTTTGAGGAGCCGACGGAGCAGGAGCTTGAGGAGGAGAGGTTGTTCGATGAGCAGCGCGAAGCTAGTGTGCCGTTTCGGCCCGAAGACTGGGAGGAAGTGTGATGTACGAGGCGCGCCCACACGCCTCGTGCATTTAAAGGCTGACCCGATGACAAGTTGGATGAAACGCACCCATTGAATCAAGTTCAGACCGTCGCTCACAGTGAAGCGTCGGTCCTCGTGCATTCCGCTTAGTGACCAACTGTTTTGAACATCATCTTGATTCGCTCTTGAATTTTTAACGACCACGTTCAAGATGGGCTGAGGGCCAGGTAATTAAAACAGGTATTCCACCCGGGGAGGAGTCTTGACTCCCAGAGCATCGTGAAAACAGTACGAGGCTGGAGTTCGGAGGTTGTGCCATTCACGCCGTTGACGGATTTCCCCAGCGGACCGAGGTAGGTGGACATATATGCAACAAAACACGCCACGTTAATCCAAATCCATCTACTCGTCTGTGGACCGGCGTACGGCGAGATACGACGGGCGTGTGTTGAGACAGGGATGATAATTCAGTATGTTGTGGCCACCTCGGAAAACTGGTGACAGAAATTGATATCTTGTGGTGCTTCACGAGGCGAATCTTATGTCTAAAGGTAGGAGGAATACCGATGCTCAATATTCTGAACTCCGGTTCATGGTTCAACCACAGCCAATTTGTACACGGATGAGAAGGAAGATTCGAACCGTCCATAATTTTGGTATTTCGAGGCCCGGTATTCGCTGTACACACACTGCGCAGTGAAGCATAGAATTACAAGGAAATAGATGATTTATTGTGCGATTCCCAGTTTTCAGGACTTCATTGAATTTGTTGCGATGAGTTTACCTTGACCTGCTGATTCGGGGTTATGTCAAGTACAACGGTCCTGGCCTTTGAAATCACGCCTTGGAGACTGACGATGTGGGCTTAGTTACTGAGCCTTAGCTCAGCCACCACTCTGGAACATCTGCATGGTAATACTCAGTACAATGTACACCCGTTCCGAGGTTCGGTGATTCGCCATGCTAGTGGTATTTTTGTGAAGCCCGAGACACCTTAAAAGCCACGAATCTCGTACCAGAAATCTCGTTCAAAAATCCGCACAGAGGCTTCCCACTTGGAAGTATGTGCCTCATCTCTTCCCTCTATGCCTACTGCGCCCTGGCGTGCGCTTGGGCCGTATAAGCCACCCTGGTTCCCGTCTCGCAATTGCCTTCGGATGTAGGATCGGTTGGCCACAAGGTATGTCTGAAAGATGTGAAGTGTGAACTACCGATGGCTGAGTATGTACAGGACCCTATAATCCGCGTCCGTGGGACGGACGTATTCCAACCGATCGAGGTTGCGGGTGCGGCGCAGGTGATCTACTGTAGTAATGATCGATTGGACAATTCTGACTTGGCTTTCTCTTGTGCTCGCTCCGCTCAGATGGATAACATCATTGCAATGAGAGAGGAAAACCGCGAGCCTGGAAGGGGATATTAATATTGTGTCATCGTGTGAAGGTGATGTCACGGCATTTCCGAAAACCATAAAAAAAGGGGGGGTGGGGTGGGGGTGGGGGCGAGCGACGAGATATTATAGCGTGCTATTGACTTTTCTATTTCTCTGCAATTTATTTATTCGCTGCGTGAACTGCGCGTCGATGCCTTCGCCGTTCTCGGATGTTTCCGAATTCTGTTCGCACGGTTGAATATTCCACAATATTCGAACCAGGCTGCGCGATTGCCAAATCTCCGAATCCACATACCCATAAGGCGCGGGAATATATAGCAAGCACAGCACATATGTCTACGTACAGCCATATCAGCTGCCGCTCTGCGTCTTTCGGCCGCACTTTTGTGTTTCTCCTGACAATGAAAATCGAGAGCACTGGCCGACTCTATAGTTTCGGCTTCGAGCCTGTTGTTGGCGCAATTTGACCAATGCTTCGGGACCACCATTTCTGCCTCTTAGAATGCCAGTATGTCAGCATGATGTCTTGTAGCCTGGCAGGCAGCGCAAAATACACGGTGCTTATTTGTGTGGTGTTGAGCTTGCCCACAATCTTATTGAATGTGTTGCCCGGAGTCCGATTCGAACCAACCTGCTACTTGAAGATTAGTGCGATCCGAATGCTTGGGAGCTCATGGCGACGCAACGGATTTTTTTTATCCAATCAGCCTTGAAATCTGTCAATGCGAAAACGCGACCAAACTCTGCGCTTCAGATTATACGCCTTATCTCTTCCGGTAACTGCTTGGATTGCGGACCTATTGACTGAAGCGTATGCCTACATTAGGTATTTACTTGCCGAGAATTGGCCCTTAACGAAATAAAAACAGAGGATCGAGAGCTCGGAGAGACATCAACTGCTTCAACTGCGCCCCTCTCTGTCCATCCCGCAGACTTCTTGCTGTCTTCTAACTTGAACACAGGTCATGGCGTTGGCGAGTTCACTTGTTTGCGCCCTGCGAAGAAGTCTCGGAAACCAAGTGCCAGACACGGTCGAGAAATAAATCAAGCACAAAGTTCACAATAGCAATAATACGACAAAAATACCGTAACTCCAAGTTCAGCTCAAGACAAGGCGAGGCGCACACACCCAAACAGCGAAATAGGGAGCATCCAATCGGATGCCCGAAGTCGAACCCGGACTTGAAACCATCAATGATAATATGAGATACTGCCGTGCACCCCGGACCACGCCCGATGTATGGAGGTGTAAAGAGTATACCCGGGTGTGGGATAATATTTTGACTCTAATTTTTGTGTATGTATGTCGGGCCGCTGAGATGCCCGAGTTGAGTAACCAAGTCAAAGTTCAAATGCAAGGCTGCACGAAACAAAAATTAAATACACGACTATGAGGACACGCTGCGAATTACACGGAGATTCGAATTCAGGGTGGGACTAGACCGCCGTCGAAGGCCCTGGAAAAAAAGCAATTGAAACCATAAGTATTCGGGCAAGTTGAACCCGACCTGTGATAACAATCGATATTAAGTCCCAAATTACTAAATACTGCGGTTATTAAAAAACCTGGAATGCAGGTATTCAAAGTACGGTTCAGAGTAAGTAAGTATCCCATTGCTCCGAACCGACCCAGTACCACAAGGGTCAAGTTAGGAGCGATAAATCCGCTCTTTCCTACTGTACAATTTCAATCAATTCGGCATGGGTTGTGACCCGTGACCGAAAACACCGATTCAGCACTTCGGCAACTAGCCAATTTTGGCGTGACATCTTTAAAAATTCAGCACTCAAGATGAAAATTTTCGAAAAATCTGCCTTTTTTGTACCTCCAAGGAAGATTTGGCCTGGATGTCACGGATTTTACATTCTGCACTGAGCGCTGTGACCGGTGATCAAGACCAAAATTCATCGCGGCACAGGGGGTGCGTGATACGTGACCACCAAATTGATCGAAATTGTACAGTATTGTGAAAAGAGGGGGGAGATGAGGATGATCAGATAACCTTATTCTCATTGGGTGGGAGAGAACAAGCGAGACTATAAGATGAACTGAATATAGAATGAATATTAGGGGGTTGTACAGGCAATTTATATCATGGTATCTAGAATGTACTACAACTAGGAAGAATATTATAATGGCTGAGTAAGAAATGAGTAAGTGGAACTGGGGAGAACGTCGCTGTGTTGAAATCTTTTTCCAACTCCACAAGACTAAAAAGGTTTAAACCAAGTGGGCAACTAAAATGCATAAGTGCGAAGTTTTGCCAAGCTATGCTATGGCCCCATTCCCCAGGTGAGCTCGCATATCAAGGGCATCCATGATCAGTGTTATCAAGATGCGATGAATGCTGTTTGGCCCCCTTACCTACCCATCATCGGCTCATCTCCCATCAAACTGGTCGAAAATAGGCAGTTGGGTTACCTTCACAAGTGGAAACTCACTGTACAAGAGACAGAGAGAAACACTAAGACACAGAAAGACCAACACAGAACGAGGATCGGCGTCCATTCAGGTTGAGACGAGCTATATAGTGATGGTCCGGAGAGAAGAGAAAAGATGATGTCAGCGGCGGTGGGAATGGATGTAGTAAGCAGCATGTTTACACCCTCCGCGTCTTTAGAAAATTTCCACCCAGCCGAAAAGAGGTATAGTACATGGAGTAGGAAGAGGGATTTTAAAAAATGTGCACCAAAAACCCTGTGGGGAAAAGCTACCGGGGCAATGACAATGAGAAAGTGAACCGAACATGCGCGTCCTAAACTGTTTCCTTTAATGCGAGCCAGTCGTCGAACGCGGTGCAGTCTTCGAGCTGCTTGCTCGCGAGCCAGTTGTCGCCCTCGGGGCCCTGGCCTTGGAAGCGCACTGGGTATTGCTTTCCCCGGCTCAAGTTATTTACTGAGCCAAAGATCAAAACAATTGTAAGTTGACCAGAATAAAGTTCTCCACACACCATTGTTCCAGTGTTGAAGCCATGCACAGATAGAGACACGATCAATAGGTCATCGTCTTGGGCAAGAAGTAAATCATAGATATACTACGCCGACAACGAAACACCATCTTTGAAGCATTGCATCAAGAAAAGCCCAAATGCTATGAGCTCTATAGCCAGTTACATAGACCTAAATAGAGACTCATAGACGCCATAGCAACGTTGCTATGGCCTCTTTAACCACTATGGCATCTATCGGGGGCTATGTGGGGCTATGTGGCAGCCTATAGCAATTTTGGTCTTTTCCTGATGTGAGGTGTTGCCGTCATTCGTCTCTGGTGACGTCCCCTACCAGCTGCACATGCCTTAAGTCACAGGAATCAAATCGTCGGTCTCTGCTTGGTGATTTCGAAGCTTGGATGAGGATATCCTAACTTACGCCACCTCCTTTCCTCCAAGATTGCATCCCGCACGGCGAACCGATCGTTCTCGCTGCGGTGAGTACGTGTTATTAACGATGTCTTCCCTCTTTCTTTACCCCATTGCTCTCCATGCTGATTTGCACGCATATAGGGCCATCTACGTCGGACTCCCGTAACGCATGCCCCCAGCGCCCGTCATATAACGCCTCACTGCCAACGCTGGTGTTAAAGATAGCCGTATGATCCCCAGCTGCCGCGAGACGTTCCCGAACCAAAAGAATGTCGTTTGTCGTCCGTAGTACAAACCCAGTACACGATAGAGCGTAACAAACGAGTGAAGAAAACCATGTCACCCCATGCCAGCTGCCTATATACCATCTCTGATACCCCCGAATGTCCAGCGCCGTGATCCGCGCATATCCCCGCGCCTCGCAGCGCGTACCCGAATACCGCCAAACGCTAACAGTTGGCTGTCCCTGAAAAATTGGGTGAACCCTGATATGCCAAGCCCCCCTTCATTTTTATTCACTTTCGTTTCTCGGTCGTTTCGTAGGAGAGGTAGGAGGGACGCGGGCTTGCGGCTCCAGCGCGACGCAGCCCATATTTATCGACGAAACAAATTGATATCCATTCCGCTTCGTCTCCCCCGACCTCGAATATCGTCTCGCTCGCAGACTCAGTAGCGCATTGTATCTTTACTCTTCCCTCATTCCGCAGCATTTCTTTCAATCCCTCCGTCTTCCTCCACCAGCCAGCTAGGTAACTCAAGTCTTCTCCGAAAGGCCTCCATGCACCACGCGAAGACGGTTGCTCTTGATCCTGGTGTGTGCACTACTCTTTTATCTGCTTGCGTCGCCGGGCGGAAGGGGTGTTGCGGGCGAGCGGATATCCCGGGGCATGGGTGTGCGCAGGCAAGCGATGCAAGACCATAGGCATTGGGCAAGACAGATCTGCTTCGCCGGAATATGCAAAGTCCGTGGACACTCTGATGCTGCAATGGATCCAAGGTCAAGTCGACTCAACAGACAAGCTGTACCTGATTCAGGACGCCGTGAACCACGAAAGGATAAACCTCCAGCCGTGCAAACTCTATGTCTACAACATTATATGTCAATGGTGAAGACACAGAAGCATTGAGAGGCGCTCACCTCCCTTCTCCTGTCAACCCACCTTCTAGCTGTTGAAATCCTGCGTTACGGAGATCACGAGCACAAATGAGTGGACAACCCGGTTGTTCTGAACGTATCTGCCTGTTATGAAAACTGTCTGTTGAGACCCCAGAATATGCCCTCCTAGCATATGATATGCTCCAAGTGAGGACGGAATTCTTGCGCCAACTCTTCTCAGGTGCACCGACCTTGGCAACTTGCGGCGTCTCATGGATCAACAAGACATGACCTTGATTGAGTTCTTTAAATCCATGGTTTACAAAAGATCGACAATTGCTCTCGTGGCTAACCTTTGCTCATGAAGTTCTTGGAAATATTATACGCAACCCCGTTGTTGAGGCCCTAAGCTGTGACCGCTTGACCGAGGGACTAATTCTTGTCTCGTTGATTTTTTGCTTCTTTTAGTCGTCTGGGTTCTACAGCGTGACGGGAGACCGGGTGCGTGAGCTCGGCTTCGATGGCTGATAGAGATGGGGGACAATGGTGTATATAAATAAATAAAAACCCTGTACTTACACCTGGATACTCCCCCAAACCGGTGTTCCTCGGCGGGACTATGCCGTGTAGTACTACTACCTACCTACGCCGCGGAAACCCTCG
Organism: Mycena galopus ATCC 62051; assembly: GCA_014925785.1. Classification (NCBI taxonomy): domain Eukaryota; kingdom Fungi; phylum Basidiomycota; class Agaricomycetes; order Agaricales; family Mycenaceae; genus Mycena; species Mycena galopus. The sequence goes on from WIQG01000029.1 coordinate 680,395, forward strand.
GGATATCAAAAATGCTCCTTGATTGTTGGACAAGGTTGGACACTTGTGAGAATGATGCGTAGATGCTGTGAATTACCATGGTGAATGCCGTCAGAAAAGTTGCTGTAACTTGCTTCTTTGCTCTCACCATGTCGCATGATGAACTGGCTCCCTTGCCACTCAGCTCTCCCGAGGATGCCAGTGTCGACGTAGCCCAAGATGTTGAACAATCTCTTTCCGACAATGATAGGTGGGTGCTGATCAAGTCTTTGTCACTCCCATGGTGATTGATCATGGGCGACAGACTCATCGCCGCAGTCCAGTCTTGCTTCGCCAGCTTGCTTGAGAAGCAGGGAAAGTAAGTTTTGTATTCAGTTTCCCTATGTCATCTGAGCCACCTCAAGCATCCAGAGAGCAATTGAAGCCCTGAAACCACAAGCACCCGCCACTGATAAGAAAAGTACATTTTGGACCTCCTACATGAAACTGGCCGACGAGCACGACAAGGAATTCAAGGAGAAACATATTACACACCTCGACACAACCCTCATCTTTGTGTGCAATTTTTTTTTTCTTTTCTTTTAAAAACTCACCATGTTCATCATGCCAGTCTGGTCTCTTTTCTGCAGTCGTCTCGGCATTCATTATCCAAATCCAACCACAATTTGTACCTGGGCAGCCAACCCCGATCCAGATTGTGGTGGCTCAAAGTCTTCTTTATATCACCATGTTTACAACACTTCTGGCAGCATTCTTTGCAGTCCTTGGCAAGCAATGGATCATGTATTACCAAGCAGCTGGAAGCAGAGGCACTATTGAGGAGCGTGGGCTAGAGCGGCAACGCAAACTCGATGGGCTGCAAAGATGGAAATTTGACACAGTGCTTCAGATGTTCCCCTTGCTCCTCCAAATAGCCCTGGCAAAGTTCTCAATTGCCCTCTGCATTTATCTCTGGACCATCCATCCCCCAATTGCGATCATTGTCCTGGGATTAACAGCACTGGGCTTCACTTTGTATCTATTTCTGCTAGGTTCTGCTGTACTTTTCCCTGACTCACCCTTTCAAACACCCCTGGCACAGTTTCTTATACAAGCAATTTCACCAACCCTGGGTCACCTGAAGCCAAGGAAAAGGTTCAGGAACATTTGGAAAATCTTGACAAAACTTTCCAAATCTTTTTGGGCTCAAGTCCAGAGGTCCCAGGTTCAGCTGCTTCCCTGCTTTCCAACAAGCACTGTTGAGGCTCATTCTGAGCTTCCACCGTGGGAAACAAATCCTAAATGGTTCTCGTTCAGACCATCTGCCGAGGCACCTGCGGTTTTATGGGTGCTGGAAACCTCTACAGATCCTATGATGATCAATACTGCAGCTGAGATGGCTGTTCATCTGCAATGGCCATGCGATCTAGATCTCGGATTATCAATGACTCGTTTGAGAGAAACCTTCCATTCTTGCTTCTATTGGACTGATAGTCCAGTGAAATGTCATGTCCGAGATGGTATGGTGAATAGTGCAATTGCCTGTGGTATCGTGTACTGTTCTCTTAGGCATGCTGCACGAGCTGCCGGAGGCTACTGTTCTGAATCCTCCTACCCGTTTGTTCAAGAATACTTTCTGGAAAACCTTCCACCCGATCTGCAGACTGTGATAGGGATTACTCACGACATGCCTGATGTCATCATTCACTCTGAGATGTCATTGGTCGCAAAATGGGCTCTCAAGGTTATCCCTTCCCTTGATCACAACATAAATTTTGGTGGATCAGTACAAGAAACAGTTGAGCACTTCCTAAACCAGTTTCCGCAAGATCATATGCCAGCTCTGGATGGAGAGGAGGCTTCAAATTACCTGTGTTGTTTGAACTCATTCTTTGGCACTGTCCATCCCCAAATTTTGAAGCAGCCAACCAGAAGGTAAAGTTAATTAGACATCTAGTTGGAAAATTAACACTCATCTGGATTCAAAATAGGTATTTCAAGGTCTTTCTGATGATCCAGCTCTTGAAGAACCTGAAATCTGGAGCAGTGGATACTGAATTGGCCACACGAATAGTGACAACCACCACTCAACTACTAAGGGATGGACTTGGAGATTGTTCTTATCAGTTCGGGCGACTAGGTGATCTCATGGTGGAAATGTCAATTTTTTGCTCCAGTTTCCCTGAGGTGAATGGCTGGCTGGATATAGTGTTGTCTGCATCCATGCTCGTTAGAATCACCAATGACCGGGGCGAGCCATTGTTCTATCAACAACAGTGTGATGGCATGAGAAAACCACTCGCTATTGACTGGATCTACATGGCATTGGAACACACAGAAGGCAATCACAGCATGGCCATTGAGGGCCTATTGGTTATATTAGCTTGGCTCCAACCCATTGCTTTGGTCAAGAAACCCTCAGATGCAAGCCTGATCACTATCATTCAGACCTTGTCAGCTGGGAACAATGCCTCGCGGTGGGCATTCCTTATTGTGACAAAGTCGCACAACTGGTTCACACACCCACACCTGTCACAGATCTTGCAAAAATCATCTGTGTGGACTCATCTGGGATCCATTGTACTGAAATCCCAACAGTCGGATGAAGCTGAGAAATACCTTGAACTAGGGTACAAGATTGCAAACCTCTCAGAATGGAAGGGTGTGCTCCAAAAAGATCTTTTGACCTGGATCATAGCGTTTGAGAGTCTATTTTTCTGGGATGAGGACTGGTCTGTCAAGTTCATCTATGTTCTCCGGAAGATCTGGATTCCACATGTTATGAATCAGCACAAATTTAAGGGTGGCCATGATGAAAGTTGGGCTCTCACCTTGACTGCATTGAGCCAAGAATGGGAAGCCCGTGATTTCAGCACTTGGCCTACTTTGCAGGGATTTGCCTTGGCTCGTGTGACAGTTTCATTGGCCTTCCGAGAGGATTATGTCCTTCGCACTGATGCCGGGTCCAACATGGAACCAATTCAATCTAGTACCAGAGCCATCTTTGCGCCAAGGCTCGGAAAATCCCTCACTCAGACTGCAAACAGGATCGGAAACCCCACGCAGGTAACTGGGCAACAAATTTTCACCAGTTCAACATCACAAATAATCAGCAATGCTGGTGCCTTGATGCGATTGATGAGGCTGTTGCAATCACTGGGAACAAAAATCCGGACGGAACTTGAACCTGGAGGTGGTGAAGTGGAACTCGGAGGAGGGCTGATGAAACAGTATCGGGACTGGAGTGAGTTGCAGAAGATATTTCGGTGCGAAATAGATAGTATTGAGGAGTTGTGGAGCTCAGATCATGTTGGTTGAACTTGTATTAAATATTCATACTGAGTACTTCTCAGTGGTTGGTACTGTTATGTTCAAGAACTTGTTGGGTGAGGCCACCACATGGCATGGTGTGACTCGTACTTTAGGGTAATTTTCATAGTTATTTTACTATATAATTATAAATATTTGAATGTAAGTGTGAGGGGAACCCCTTGTCCAGCTTTCCGTCTGGCTCTGGTTCGGCCTTTCGTCTGGAAACCCCTCCAGCACATTTGTCCACCCCGCGCATGCCCAGAACTTCGCGCTCCGTCCCTCCGGCCTCTGTTCCGTCTCCTCCGGCTCTCTCCAGTTGCTCGCACTGGCATGTGTTATGCGACCGGGCCCAGAATCCTTGCAGATCCCTTCAGACACATGCTACTGGCTAGTACCTATTAGTTTATAAACCTTCACCTAGTGCGGGAATCCCCATTTCTTTCTTCTCTTCGGATTCCTCCGCTAGGTGCGTATTACTTGCTGTGTATTTAGTACTGCCTATTAAAACACTTTGGATTCCCCAGCTAGTTTCCGTGCTCCTGCACCGAGCTAAGGTTGCCCTGCTAGGTACGTATTACTTGCTCTTTATTTAGTACTGCCTATCAAAACTCTTTGGATTCCCCAGCTAGTTTCCGCGCTCCCGCGCTGAGCTAAGGTTGCCCTTACAGCAGAAGAAAGGATCTAAGGGATCAACTGGTTTGACTCAGACTCGGACTGCTACACCAGCGCTCCAGCCTCTCCCACTTCCAATCTCGACCCCTCCTCTCTCCCCAGTTCTGATGGATGCTCTGTTACCCAGTTGAGCGGTGGCCTGGCTGACTGTTGTTGAAGACTCACTCTCCAACATTGAGGTTATGCTCATCCACTTGCTGCACGGCAGCCAAAACCCGCCTGCCCCCGCCCCTGCTACTCCAGCTCCGGTGCTGGGTCCAGACTTCACCACTCTTACCCCCCACAGCTAAATTGGTCCTCCGACCGAACCCTCCAGCCATCTTCGACAGTGACCAGACCCAAGGGCAGATGTTCCTCCATTCTGTCCTTACGTATCTCTGACTCATTCCGGAGGCCTTCATGATGAACAGGCAAGTCATGGAGGAAAAACTTGTGTGGTACACCATGTCCTTCATGGTGCGAGAAACGGATGGACGATGGGCAGAACAACAGTCCGCAATTGTTCCGTTCCCATTTCCGTCCTCAGCAGAATTTGAGGCTGAGTTCTGCCTCTGGTTCGTCAAGTAAAATGAGCAGAACCAAGCCCTCCCCTGCTTGGAGTCCCATGGCTACTACCAAGGCTCCCACGATGTCCACCGGTACACAGACAACTTCAAGGAACTCGCCGCGACAGCTGGATACACTGACCCACTCGTCCATGTCACCAAGTACTGTGCGGGACTCGATCCATGGATCAACACTGCGATCACAATGTCTGGCACTGCTCTGGCATTTGTCAACTATGCCAGATGGCGTCTCTGCACCGTCTGCCAGTACAATGCCCTCACCCACGTACGAGCCAGAGCCTGGCTTGAACCAGTTTAAACCACTGTGGTTCAAACCAAGGCCTGGGAGTCCCTATATGATTGATTATGGGAGGGTGGTTTAAACCAGGCTGAAGGCTGAGGCTGCATGAAAAATGTTTCAAGAAGAATCAACACTCCGAAATACTATAACCTTGATTCCAGCTCACAGCGAGGAGAGGCAGATGCAACCAAAAATACCAAAGGATAACCAAGCATGGAACACTCGGGTGCCGGGAGTTGATTCCGAATCGGCATCCCTCCTTGTTCGACATTCAACAGGGATATACCACACCCAATTCTTGGAGGGATAAAAATTCAATGGGAAACAGTGAGGAGATGTGTGAATTACAATGAGTGGGACAAGAACAAAGGTCTTCAAGACAATTAACAGAGAAGATGTATTCAGGTGCCAGGAGTCAAACCCGAACGTGCAACCTACGTCTGGTAGAGCATCATGTTTGATGGTTCACGAGAAATTGCTGTGCTCTGTGTGCCATACCCAACTCCAAGACTCTGAATCTGGACCTCCTATGTAAGGCTTGTAGCTCTTACAGGAGACCTTTCTGCTAAGTCTGACTAGAGTGCACCAGCTACTGTGTGGTAGAGACCTTCGAGAACTCAACAGTCCAACTCCGAGACTAAAGGTCGGGAGTCGAAAGTTCATGCTCCCAATGACCCTTCGTTGCCTTCCTCAAAAGTTCATAGGAAGTGAGAGGTTCAAATCCGCCGCAATATCCTACTCAGAATTGTTAGTTGTAAAAGTATGAAAGCTCATACAATTCGTAGGCCACTCGGTTCCTTTCTCAACTCGGAGTTGCTCAACGCAGTTGAAAGAAACAAGTGAGGATAATTGGTAAAGATAATTGTAGTTGAATACAAATGACTACATACAGTTGATGGCGTGTATTCAGCAACCATAAGTGATGAGTTAGAGGCTAAACGTAAGTAATATCACGAAAAATATAGAGAAGTCATGTGTCCATGGATATATGAGAGAGATCCCTTACAGAGCCCCCAGCATCGATTAGAGCTTCAGTTCATATACTTCCAGAATCTGGATGTCAACCAGGTCGATTGCCTCCCAATCTTTAGGGTAAGCTCTTGCAAATAGATCTTTTCCTTCCGCCCAGTGATACTTCAGTTCCATGTTCTTGAATCTCCCGGTGCGACCATTCTGGAAGTGATGATGCCACTGCGACGGTGTATACCAATGTAAGTTAGGAGGATCATCGAAGTACCCGTCCTTCAGACCATTCAGGAGTTTGAGAGCTCCAGCAGATAGATAACCGCACATGTGAGAGCACCCTGCCTCAAATACTTTCAGGGGGGGGGTCACAGAGTTGTTATATCCGTGCCGAGAAGGAGAAAGGAAGGAGAGGGGATAGGTTCCGGATGGGTTATGACCGGGCTCGGGAATGCCAGAGGTCAATGGAAGTAAACGGGAGAGGATTCCGGAACACGGATATGGACCACTACACCACAGCTAGGTTTAAGAGTGAGCGTACTATCTGGTTGGCTAGGAATGAAGGAGGAGGGAAAGGAAGACGGCCGAGGGTTACCGGAAGTGAAAGCCAGTAAGCCGGAGGAGAATTTCCGAAGGCCGGGCGGAGTCTGGTAAGCTGGAGGAGATATGCCGAAGGCCGGGCGATGTCCGGTAATCCGGAAGTTATGCCGAGGCCGAGGTGGAGTCTGACAAGTAGGGGAGTTCACAGATGTATAAGTCCGGATGTCCGGGATAAGGTTTTCGACAAGTCCGGTCGTCAGACGGAAGACGGAAGTCAAGTCCATCGGCCGGAGTACTCGGACATTGGAAGAAGATTCAAGATGACGGAGGATGACTGAAGGTCAAGCAACATTAAAGACGGAATTGACTTTAGAGACAGGAATGAACATTTATAATCAATCTCCAGTACATGATCGTAATCTAGACATTTATAGTAATAGTGGAGGTAAGTATATATAAGGAAATTGATTAAAGAACAAGGGAAGAGTAAAAGGAGAACATAGCTTCTTGTATAAGTACAAGGGAGATGACGGATTGAGAACATAGAGCATGTGTGCATAACAGGAGTGCATGTGGAGATCTACCGCTAAGGAGGATAGACGGTTGCGTGAAAACTCGTCATTGGCCAAAGGGCCAGATGAAGTCTGATAAGGGCCGGGGTGTTCCGGAGAAGACCGGAACGTTAAGCCGGAAGAGGACAGAGATGAACGGATGATAACCAGAAGTCATCCGGTCGTAGTCCAGATGTCATCCGGGGTTGAGCTGGAGGTAAACCGGTGTAGACCGGGAGTTGGCCGGGAGCTGACCGAGAGATGACCGGAAGATGACCGGAGGTTATCAGGATGTATACCGGAGTATACTGGAAGTGGTCGGATGAGGTCCGGATGAGTCCGTGGTGGTACGGGATGTAACAAGAGTATGATCCGAATCTTGGCTGTCCCCTGTGATGTGTCCCAACAAGATATTCCTCTTGCTTGAAGTTAACTGATCAGTAGTCCATAACTCCTCTCCTTCTGACCCGGCAAATATTTGAGACTCCCCTTTATCGAATTGGGAAACTTGTAAGCTAGAACCAAGAGTGTGTCAAGGTCAAATAACTCAGCAATGTAGTGTATCACTCCACTGCTGGCCACCTCAACAGGAGCCTCTGGTCAACTAAGGAGCCAACATTGCTTTTGTACATGTTGAAAGCAGCCACGCTCTCTCTGATCCTCTGTTGCTGCTCACCGCCACCTTTGGTGTAACTGCTCCCATCACTGTACTGCCGCTGCTCTCGATATACAGTGGTGGCGAAAAGAAATGAGCGCGGTTGTTTGGGCCCATTTCCGGGTCGAATCTCCTCAAACAAAATTGTAGCATTAGTGTTGAGTAATGTAAAACTCGTATGAACAGTTTAAACCATACTATACCGGTCTCGATGTCTCACAATAAAATAAATTGGCATATTCTGAAAATTCGACTTTGTGGAATCACATGCTATGGAAAAATTGTCATTGTAGCATGAAAGTACTTGAAAAATGAAGGATACTTACATTTTATTTTATTGGAATCCCTTTGGATTTGGGCTCGCAATGCCCACTGCAGGTCGGCCATTTTGACCATTTTTGGCCATTTTTCGCATATTTTCACCCAAAATGGCCGACTTGCGGCAAGCATTGCAAGCCCAAATCTCAATGAATTCCCATGGAATAAAATATGAGTACCCTTCATTTTTCAAGTACTCTCCTGCTACGATGACCATTTTTCGATGGCATGTGATTCCGCAAAGTCGAATTTGCAGAATATGCCAATTTATTTTATTGTGGGACATCGAGACTGGTATAGTATAGTTTAAACTGTTCATAGGAGCTTTACATTGCTCAACACCGATGCTACAATTTTGTTTGAGGAGATTCGACCCGGAAATGGGCCCAAACAACTGTGCTCATTTCTTTTCACCACCACTGTAAGTGCCCACACTCCCTAATTGCCCCTGTAGTCAGAGGCCGCTGCCTTCCGTGTAACTGTCCCTGTGAGTAGTAGCCACCACCATCCAGTTGAGACCCACCTCGGTGTAGCACCAGTGGGCCTAGGGATGGACACGGGTAAACCCGCGGGTTTTATATAATCACGATGTGGAGCTCGACTCTACAAATTTTTGAGCCCAAAAACATGCAGAACAGTCAAGAACTGGCTGAATTATGATTGAAACAAGTTTCATACCCCAAGGTCACACACACATGTCACAGGACCTTTGAAAATGGGTTCAAACCCGTGGGTTTCTGACCCGCGGGTCTAGGCCCTAAACCTGCTACCGGAGACAGAGCTTTGGCCATTTTTGGCCCCAAACTTGACAAGGCCATAGATCAATTAGTTCTTCACTGATTGTGCTGCTTCTGGGCTCAAAAAAATCGTAGACTCGAGCTCAATGTTGTGATTACATGAAATTGATGAAAAACCCGTGTCCATCCTTAAGCACCACCACCTGCAGTAGAAGTGCCCCCACTCCTAGAGCCGCCGCCATCTGTGTAACTATCCCCATGTTGTTGAGCTGCTGCCAGCTGTGTTCTCGTTGTACCTAGTAAGGCCTGTCTGTTGACGGTCTGCTCTGTAATTGCTACCTGTTGGCTCGGTGTCAGTCATTGCTGAAGTTCTGTTTCCCTCAAGGATTGTCTGGCAGTCATTAGTCTTCCTATTTGAACCCCTTGATTCTCCTGAGGTCAGAAGCCCCTGCTCTGCATAACAAGTACCCGAACAGGCTCGTTGTTGCTGCTTTCCAACTACAAAGACTGTCCCCCTTTTACTTCCCTTGCACACCCTCTTGAAGTTTGATACATACCCTACTTCCCCGAACACATTCGTGACATTTGGAGTTGGGAGTTTGTGATATATTTTGTTGGATTGGATTGTTTTTTCTGTGACTCTGTCTGCTGCGCTCTCTGGTTTGATAGTTTGAGTTGATGTTTGATTACACGGCTGCACCCAAGTGCACCGTTTCACCGGTGCATTCCAACTCAGTTCCTACCACTTTTCTTCACCTAGAATATACCTAATTTTACTTCCCCGTGGCTTTTGGAAATGATTTCAGCTGCAATAGTGGTAAAGTCTTTGACCTCAGCACTAACCTACATTTGGTTTGACTGCAACATGATCCACAAGAAACCTTTATTAAGAGTGCAAATAGCATTCAAGGCCCATTCTAGACACTGAACTGCCTCTTTTACAACAAAATAACCCCTCCCTGAGGCTCTAATAGCTGTTTGGAAGCTCTGGATACTATACACCTAAAGGTTTTTTTCAGGCCACCCCCGGGGCCGGAACTCCCCCCCCTCCCCATATACGAAAATTTAATCCTGATTCCCCCTTGCTTAGACGCACAGGCATTTGCAGAACAAGACTCGAGTTGAAATTTGGTATTCATTGGGCCAGTGGGAGACCCAACGAGCTTATGACTCGAAAGCTTAAGCAAGTATTGTACCAAAGGAGGAATCACGGTACCCCCTCCTGCCAATAAAAAGAGGTTGCAAAAATGCCCGCATTCGGGTGCCAGGAGTCGAACCCGAGCGTGCAACCTACACGTTGTTGAGTATTGTCGCGCGGTTCACGATAACTTGCCGCGCACCGCGCGCCACACCCGATTAAATCTTGAGTATACGTGCGGCGTATGCAGTGTCGAGGAAATTTACTTCTGAATTTTATCCTATTCAGATACACACGTCCGGCGATAGTTCAGCAGATGTGAATGGATTCAAGGTCCAACCGAGTAATGGATTGAGGGGGGCTGCATATGCTACTTCAAGTCTCAGTAATACTTGGGCAATTGGAGTGAATTTCGGTTTGAGTGCTTAATAGTGTCTGATAAACAGGCGGATGCTTCATAACTCACCTCGCTCGTACCTAAGCGCTTTATAGTAAAGGAAGTAGCAAGTACACATACCACCTTCTTGGATCTGCATTCCGAAGCAGCGCACTTTGAATTCTGTTTCCCTGCTTCAAGGTCGACGATGTCCATCCCGGGCGGGAGGCGGAATTAAACATATGACAAAAGAAAGAATAAGTGGGCCGGTGGACACCACAGATTTATTTCGGAGGCCTTTGTGTGTTCAACTAAGTAACTAGTAATTAGTCTGAGGTTGCGGTATCGTGCATGGAGTCGTAGTTGTCCGGCCTTTGACTACGGTAGGTAAGTCCACTCAGGGTACAGGAAGGGTCCCTAGGATACAGATAACGCGTACAGTGATTTTGCAGCGACGTCATCCAAATCCTAAAGGCGGTTCGCAATTGTAATTTTAGTTGATGCCTACTACTCTATTTCATTGTTGACACTCATAGCGTGCCATGGGCTTGAGCTTGGTTTATTCCTGTGGTGTCAAATGAGGGTAAGTAGTATGAAAAGGATTCACAGGACGGATCCTAGGCCGAGTACGACGCCTAACCGTCGGCGGTACTATACTACTCCATAGAAGGCGGTTCGAATCCCCTGCGATCCATCACCATTGTGGATCAGTCAAGGGAATGAAAAGCTCGAGAATCTAGACCACCGGGTTACCGTATTTTCAAAAAAGGGAGTTCAATTTCTTGGTTTTGCAACATGACGCATATTATTACTTATCCAAAGGCGGTTCGAATCCCCCAAGTCCATATCTATATAAGAAAAGACGTGAATGTCTTGGACAAACGTCAAAGTGGAGCGCGCGGAGGAGCACACCGGGTTCATCCGCGAGTGAGTGCGGGTTCGTCCGGATGTTGAATTCCAGCGTCCAACTCCACCACGATGTCGCGATGTTGGTTTCTCACAACCGGACCGGCCATCCGAGCCCCACTCCGCTGTCAACTGCTCCATTGGGAAACAGAAATGTCGAGATGCATAATTAGTTGAGGTGGAGCATACGTAACCTAAATCCGAACCGGATTTTGGGCTATAACAGCTTAGTTGGCTCTACGACTCCACTCCACCGCTACAGGCCTGAACTATGTAAACTATAAGGCCAGACCAAAAACGAATATACACTTTTCTACCATCTCTTAACCTTCTGTATTTTGGAAGTAGCAATAATGCGCGGCTTATCTCACCACTGAATGCCGTTAGCGCTGACACAAATGTCAGGAATCTATTGACGCCTCCAAGAACGCCTCGGAGACATCACGACGGTGAACACCAGATTCTGGGAGATATAAACGCAGAGCAAAGCCTACGTCGACGTCGCGTGCCGAATTCGGATAGCTCCATCCCCCGAGGCTTCGCGCACAAGAATGTGCCACCTTCGTCCCGTTCAACAGCAACAGCAAAAGGTGCACGGTCCGCCGCACAGAAAAGACGGCGTCAACGAGAGCGGGAAGAGCACGGAGAACCCCCACAACGCAGTGCAGCCAGGTCCCGAGGCTAGCAAGCACAAAGACGGAACAAACGTGCAGACTCCGGGCAATTTGACATGGATGTCGATGGTGCGCCGTATTGCAGCTCAACACCTCTCCAATTCTGAATTTCTCTACAGGAATTGGAGCTCCAGGGCGTGATATGGACCGAGTTCTGCAGGTACAAGACTAGATGCATGCATGCATTTGATGATCCTACGCAATGTTAGGTGCTAAACAACGGTCTTTTGACCCCTGCGGCCACCCAACGTCCTCGCCACAGACTCGATGGTGGATTACCTCGCTTCTTATTGAGCTTCCTATTCATTTTTGGGAGAAATTCAGTTCATGAAAGACAGCCCCCTCAGCGAAATCTTCGCTGCGATCAAGTATTCCTGGTCGAGCACCAGGAATTTCGTGATCCAGCGTCATGCCAGGATTTCGGGTCCATGAATAAAGAGTGCCCGAATTGCGGCGCCCTCCATTGGAATGACGAAAAGGTGGCCCGTTCTTCCGGGGTCCAGGAACTGTCTTTCGGTACTGGGTGCAATCATGGCAAGGTGCAGCTTCAGATGCTGCAGGAACCCCCAGAGCCACTGCGGCGGCTTTTTGCAGGCAGCGATGCGAAGGCGGTCGAGTTCAGAACCCACATTACGCAGTACAACTCAGCCCTTGCATTCACCTCTCTTGGCGTCTCGGATGACAGCAATCTTTGCCGCGACACAATGCAAAGTCTTCAGGCACTATTAACATGTTTGCATGCCTACGCACCGACTTACAAACATGCCTACGAGATTTTGTGTAACCTTCAATGGGTGTCGAAGACGCTGAAGTTAGACTTCACGTCATCCCTGGGAATGATCGGCGCCAGTATAACTTACCCACTGCAGAGGAGGTGGCTGTCATCCTACCACAAGATGAGCTCGATACTGGTGTGAGTGGGAAAATAAAGAAATAAAGAAACGAAAATATTGCGCGGGAATCAATGCATCTTTGCCTCCTGACCTTCCCCAATTCGGCGAAGCCCGAACAAAACAGCGAAACAGTTTTTTTATGTCCCACGGAAGTCTCCATAAATCCCACAAAATTTTGAGCAGGAGCTATATGGCCTTCAACACTCAAATACTTTTTCTAAGCGGTATCTATTGAGAGGTTAGTATTATCTTCGCTTTTCTTATCACGCCGGCAATATACTGACTGAGTTTAAACAATGTGATCCGATTTCGGCACTTTCAAAATGACAGCCGCAGGTGATGGCAGCGGCGGCGCTTCATCTGTCTCTCCAAATACTACGTGTTCCGTCTCTTCCAGCGAGAGAACAAGTTTTCAACAGTCCTCCATGATGGACGCCTTTTACAGCAATACATGGTTGATGCTTTTGCATCTGTTGACCAAAATCAGCTCAGCTATTTTTGCCACAATCAGAAAAAAATGCGTGCTTCACTGTATAACGGCCTCGAGGACGCTATCTCGAATCACGACAAGATTGCCAATCTCAATGAAACTTGGGGGAACACGTTTTCGTAGCGAAGCACGGGCTAACTGCTAGTGCAGGTAGAAAAGTTGTTTTTCACTCGAGCCGCACAAGTCATCTCAAAATCTGGAAGACCGGCGTGTGTTTACAGAACACGATAATTTACAGAATCTTTAAGCGCGTCCGATGCCATCACCACGTGTGATCGTTCCTCTCCCACATTTAAATTTCTCGACGCTTGCCACCACCACGCGCGAAAATCCACCGAAATTGTGCGCGGTTGACGCCACTACTTGTGACTCGAGTGGTGAGTTATCGCGTGTGGAAGGAGGGTGTTTGCTGACGGGGTGGCATTGCAGATACGATACGACACGCGCGGACCTTTGCTATGTTGAACGACGAAATCACACGATGGACTCTGACGAGGACGCAGACCTGGCGTTTGCGCTCGCGTTTAGGGCGCAGGAGGCGGAAATGGAGGCGGCGGCGAGGAAGGGGTACACGAGCAGAAACCGACGACGAAGAAGAAGCAAGAGCAAGAGGTGGTGGTCAGCAGCGACGGGGACGAGGACGACATCGTCGAGGTGCCGAAGTGGGGAAGCAAGACCAAGGAGGATGCAATGATAATTCCAAAGCCCGGCGTACGCCCGCTCTCGTTCCTTGGCGACCGGGCGCAGATGGAGCGTGAGCGGCTCGCGCGGCAGAAGCGCGTCCGCGGGCGGTCGCCGCCTCCCAAGTCGCACTCAAACTGCAGCGCCAATTCCAACCAAGACGACGAGGACAACGAGAGTGGCAGCGAGGGCACCGCACGGAAGCGGGCAAGGCTCAATCCTCCTTCTCTTGATTCGACAGCGCGCACATTCCCCACTGGCGCCTTCATCCGCATCGACAACCAGCACACCGATTCGTTGTTGCACAACAAACCCGACTGTATACGCCTGAGCGAGGTACTATCCCCGAAAGACGAATTAGAGTTCGCGATCCTCGGCGCGTTTGCTGTCGATGCGCCGTGGCTGTACGGCTTCTTCGCGCGGGACACGCCGGTGGTGCTGGTGATAGATGTGAATGCGTGTGGCGCGGGGCCGAGCTGTCCCATGTGTGCGTGGCGGCTCTTCCCTTTCACCCCTTACGTTTTATCTTTTTTTTTGATTTACTTGCAGCCCCACGCTAAAAAACATCCCCCCCGCCTGGGTGCGCGTCTGCCCGCCCCTCCCCGCCCGTGGCAGGTATTCCGGGTGCATGCACATGAAATTTATGCTCCTCTTCAAGAAGAGTGGCGCCCTGCGTATCGTGGTCAGCAGCGCGAATCTCGTGCCGCATGTCGAGAATGTGCGTGCGTCTGTGCATTTTTCTTCTTCCTTTACGGTGTGCACGCCTGTCTTTCGGAACGCTTGGCGTTCACCGGGGACTGTATGTCCGCGATTTCCGTATCCGTGCCATGGGGATTCTCTGCGCCCTGATATCCTCCTCGTACCCTATCTCGCGCCAACCCACCCCGATTTGCAGTACCTCTTCGTGAAGGATATCCCGCCCGCCGCCCCAGGGACGACGCAACGCACGTCCCCACCCGCGGGCGCGTGAGAAAGTGTTTTTCATGCTTTTATTTCATACTCGAGCACTACACCTTTGACAACCTCCTCAGTTCCAATGGCGTGTTTCGCATCGTGACGGTGTCAGCCCGAGTATCTTGGAAGATGAACACAGTGGAATTCCAGCATCCCGATTCTACTTCTCGGGTCAGTCTTGCATCGGTTCGAGTGGGCCTATTGGTGGATGCGCACCGTTGGGCTCCCTGCCCACAACCAGATGTGGGGCGGTGGACCTTGTAGACCTGATATCTTGGGTCAGATCCAATCCTGATCCCGATACCAACGGCCCTCGGGTGGTTTTCTGTTGAAATATTTGGATACCCAGTGCCGACCAATGCCGATCAGCCGGTTATCCATCAATGCTACAGTCTGCTCGCTAAATGGCATTGGATACCTCACTGGATTTGATGTATTTGGACACCAAATCTCAATCAACTGAGTCAATTTCAACCTTGAAGTCCAGAAAGCTAGATTTTCAACCCCAGACCAAATTCGGCTTGATGTCGGCTTCTATCCGGCGCAATCCGCCGCCCACAATGGCCAAGACGATATACGACAAAGCATGATTGCTTCCTCCTACCCTTTGTTTCTGTTTCGTTCAAGGTTACGGCGAAGTCGAGAACAGCAAAATGTCGGTGAATTCCAACTTTTACTGCTTCACTGAGCTCGCACTACAATGTCGACTTTTACGTCCGCCGTCACTGGCACGCTCTTGCCCGGAGTTCGGACACAGGGCCAAATAAGCGCTTCTTTTCCTCCCGTTTGCGTCTTCCATCGTCCACTGTATCCGAGCGGCCTACGATTTCGTGTCCTCGCCTCGCCAGAATCTCATCCGCCTGATAATGTCGACGAAGGCCGCCAACAAACAAAAGCTACTGGAGCTTTTCGCTCGCTTTGACATGAGAGTCTACGAGGAGGATTTTTCACCGGCATCGATAACCGCCAGCGAACCAAAGTTACTGCACCTTGTCACTTGTCTCAAGAAAAAGTTTGCCGAAGCGCAGGCGAAGCATGAAAAGACCAAGCGGCCCGACAAGCATACGGAGCGTGTGGCGTGGAACGAGCACTTCGAACTCACTATCGGGTTTCAGTACGACCTCTACTTCCTCCGCTTGTCGCACTCGCCACGGCCCCTTGAAGGCGAGGTGGAATACGACTGGGCATGGAAATCCCTCACCTTTGCGGACGCTGCGCGACTGACTAGGGAAATCATGGATGTCGAAGGCACACTGATTGTCCTTGCGCTTGAAAATATGGTGTACGGGTCCTTTGAGACCGATTGGGCAGCACTCGACATGGAGAAAAAGAGGGAGATTGTCCTGGAGGGACTGTATAGAGGAGCTTGTGCTGCTCCGCGTGATAACAGTCGCGCATCATGTCCGGAAATGACTATCTCTGGGCTCGTTGGCGACGGGGAGTATAACCTGATGAACCTGGTGAGCATATTGATTTGGTGCCATCCGTATTTCCTGACTTCATCAGCCTTTTTGACATTTTGATTGCGGGTTTTTCGGGGTTTTCAGGTTGCCGGATTAGCCGACAACCTCACAACCTCAACATAACCGCAAAAGAAGCAAAAAAATGTCTCCAAAGTCGTGAAAGGGATGTCTGGCAACATTTTATGAAGTGCAATGCATCTGGTCCCCAGAGGAATTTGCGAGAAAAGGGGAAATAATGCCCCAACGGGGGCTCGAACGGTCAAGGTTGTGGATTCGGGACATAGGGTTTTGACGTTGTGAGGTTCCGAGGTTTTTGCCGGTTTTCCGAGGTTTTTCGGGGTTGTACAACCTCACAATCAAAATGTCAAAAGTCTGATGTTTATCCATAGTTGAAGCGTCTCATTGCGCACGATCCGACAGGGAACGGTCGCGTCAAGAAAATATTCCTTTTCTCTCATCCCTACGTGGACCACGAGGCGCAGTACACCGACAGCGCACCGGAGGAGCTGAAAAACTTTCTGTACTGCGGTGTCTTGCTCCGTAACTGTTACATCCTCGAAACGCTTTTCGGTATTCTAGAGGCCTACGTGCGTCTACTGATTCTCAACATCGATCTGGAGATTTGATTTTCCATTTTAGCATGGTCACCCGCCCAAGAAGCCTAACCCCGCTAGAATGCAAGCAAAACCACACTTTACCGAAGAAGCCAAAGCCCAGGCAAAGCTTATGGCGAAGCACCGCAAGGTCCGAGTCGACAATTCCCAGTGCAAAGAGATGGCAGCAATTGCCGCCTATGCTTGCTTTTTCTGCCGCGAGAAGACGGAGGACCGGAACACCCTCAAGTGCTGTGCCGGGTGTAAAGGAGTGTGGTACTGCTCGAAGTGGGTTATTCATCAGAGCTCAACTCATGCCAGCACCGACCGCGCCGTGTAGAGAGTGTCAAAGAGCGGACTGGAAAAACCACAAGAAATATTGCGGTAAACGTCGCTTTGATCCCAAGAACCTCGCTCCCGAGGTGGAGGAACCGGGGTTCATCGGCTGCCCTGTGGCGGTGTCAGGCTTCGTCCGCTCGCCGGCTTTATGGCGGCAGATTGGGTACCTCGCCAAACCGGATTCGCAGAGGCGGGACTATCACGTATGTGCCTAATACCCTATATGATGCTTCCTGTTGGATTATATCACTGACTGACCATAGTTCATGCCCGATATGAACGTGAGCCGCACACGCTCGGTTCGTATCCTTTCCCCTCGCGGTAGGTGACCAATCATCTGCATTCTGCTGTGTTACTAGGCTTGACGATGCGATCTCCAGCGAGAATGTATTTCCTCGTCGCCCGCCGCCGCGCCCTAGCCTCTGGCTCCATTCCTGCAATCTACAAGATGCTCGAGATCATCAAATCGCAAATCGAGCACTGCAACCTCACGATCGAGCAAGTGCAGCGCCACTTTGAACACGAATATGGTATCAAAATGGACGCTACCCCTACTGCGATTTTATCCGCCGTAAAGGAATTTGAGGAGCCGACGAAGCAGGAGCTTGAAGAGGAGGGGTTGTTCGATGCGCAGCGGGAAGCTAGCGTCCCGGTTCGGCCGGAAGAGCTTGAGGAGGTGCCATTTATGACATATATCCAAAGGCAGATCGAACAGTGGTCAGTTAAAGTCGGTCTCTGACTGGTGGAGAGCACCCAGTGAATCAAGTTCACAGTAACCCTAGGAGTTTCGCTTAATCAATCCCTGTTGAGACACTAATCACGGATTTAATCAGAGATTAATTAATCAGTGATCTGAACCCCAGTGCAAGTGGATAGAAAAAAGAACTACACTGCTGGGAATCGAACTCACGTCAGGCAGGGAATATCTAGCCATGACTACCACTCTGCCATCCAAGCCATAACTAGATATCATAATCATAGTGGTAGGAGGGCATGCTAGATTTCAGGAATTCTATTGCAATCTTCCTCTTGTAAATTCAGATCAGTTGAATTCACAAAGATATGAAGTGTTTAAACTGCTTTAAACCAGTTGAATAACCTGAACCAATAAAGTTGGATTAATGGTCAGATGAATCCTAGAAGATTAATAACACCTCAGATTAAAGGTCTACCTGAACTTGGAGAAAGATTAACAGACTAGGATAGGAGATCAATAAAGTCATTGACTACACAACAATGATGAATCACGGATGAAAAGATTAATGTTTAATCGGCCCAACATTAATAATAAAAGGTAGAACTAAGATGAAATTGATGGGGTGGTGAATAATAACAAACTCCAACAGGCAGAAGATAGAGACGCAGGTGTACACATGTCATACCACAATTTAATCCTCAAGTTATGGTCTCCTTGGGGCAGTTGGTAACACGGCCCGCGTTCATGTCCTATTTTCCCGAGGCTCTGTGTTCGATCCTTGCAAGTCCCGTCCTTTTTGTTGGGTGAACCACGATTAATCTCTGTTTAATCCCTCCAGCGGATTAATTCATCACTGATTTAATCCAGGATTAGTGTCTCAACCGGGATTGATTAAGCGAAACTCCTGGGGCTTTATAAGTTCAGACGATCGCTCGGAGCAATTCATAGGTCTCCGTACATTCCGCTCAGTGTCGTACTATTTTGAATTTCGACGTCCACGTCCAAAGACCACGGTAGTGATACAGGTCTTTAAACACGTATTCTACCTAGGGAGGAGTCTTGACTTCCAGAGCCTGGTGAAAACAGTACGAGGCGGGATCCGGAGTTCGGAAGTTGGAAACCCTTTGAAGGATTTCCTCAGCGGACCCAGGTAAGTACACATATATGCTACACATCAATCTACTAGTCTGCGGACCCGCGTATGTCGAGAGTTGAAGGAATTCACTGCTGCCACAGGAAACTGCAAGTAGTGCAGAAATTGAGCTTGTACAACACAGACACGGCAAGTGAAAATGTGAAAACACCCAAAGCAATGCGGTGAAGATGAGCCCAGTTGTTTCATGGCTTCAAAGTCCCAGTTTGACGGGTATTTCTCTGCGAGTTGCTTCAGATCTGTGCTATAGGCTCTTGTGGCTGTTGGAATTTCTATAATGGTCTTCTGCACTGCATCCAGGACCCTCTCGGAGTCGTGTTCAAACGAAAATCGCGACGTCCGAAATCAAACACCAAAAATCAAAATCCGCCGCGACCGTGACCTTCTCGCCGCCGACCGTAATGTGAGGACACACGTGAATATGGGAGAAAAAAAGAGCACGTCGAACACGCATTCGGGTGCCGGGAGTCGAACCCGGACGTGCAGTCAACAGTAGAACTCGGAGGATATGAAATACTGCCGTGCGGCGTGCACCCCGGACTACACCCGCCAGAGCGTTTGGGCCGAGATGGCCGAGATCCAGATGACCAACCCAGACGCAAGGCAGCGACTGCACGAAACGAAAATTAAATGCAGGACACTGAGGATAGAAGACGCAAATTGATGTTGACACTGAAGTGTTCGAAGTGACCCAAGGTCCCCGTGAAAAGAAACCGGCAGTGGAAATTGGGATTCAGGTGCCGGAACCTGGACCTGCAATATCAATGCGGTGTGAACGGTCATAGCACGAGATACTACCGTGCATCCCGCACCACACCCGATGTATGGAGGTGTAAGGAGTATGCACCAGTGTTGCATGATTTTCAACGCTCCCAGGTGTATTTCTGTGGGTTGGAGATGACCAACTCAAGTCCATTTCACGAAAAAAAAAGGTGAGGCTGCATGAATGCAGGACAAACAGGACTCGAAACTACGAAACAGGGTAACTCTAAGTGCAGCTCGAGGAGGCGCACACACCCAAGAAAGAAAGAAAAAAAAAGACGGCGAGCGAAAAGTCAGTCGAACCTAGATCTGGAGACCAATTCAATTTAATCGTTCAGGCGGATGGAGAGCCTGACGTGCACCGCGGATCACACCCGATGTATGGAGGCGTAAGCAGTATAGTGTATGCCCTGGTCTGGGATGATATTTTGATTGTAACTTTCGTGTGTAGACTCGAACCAGTCGCTATTTGGGATGGGGGCGTGAGTTGATGATAGTCGATCAACACGGGTGTGAAATAGCGACTGGAAGATAATCAGCTGTTTTAGTACAGTCGGGAGATGCCGAGATTATTAAAAAACTTAGAGAAATTTTGACGGTGTGAAAGGACAAAGTTCCTTGTTTGAAAAACTGTAAGAGGGAAAGTTGTAGTGCTTGAAATTCTAAGACGCACACCGTGCTGCGAATCCGTATATTTTGAGAACTAATGTCTTGGTGACTGAATTGATTTCAGCACCTGAGATAGGGGTAGGTGCACAAATCCAAGATTTTTGAGTTCGGACCTCACTCTTACTGCAAATTCAAGCACCCCAAGTAATTAGAACTATGTTCCGTTATACTTTCTCTCTCTGAATACCATTTTCTATGTGCATTGGCACCAAATGAAGGCCAGGAAAGAGCCTTTCTAGCTGTTTTTGCAGTTCTTGGGTCTCGGAAAAGTTTGATTTTGCTGTCAGAGTGACATGATCTGTTTCGAGTACACCTGTGTGTTTGAAGGGAGATCTGAGGACGGGACGACGTGAACGAAGGTGAACTGAATGCGGAGAGCACAGCCACATGATGGCCTGCAGTAATCGCGTTGTGGAGAGCTTAATTTTGTTTGAATAGAAATTCGGAGAACGGTGAGCATCTTAAAATTCCATGCACTATAACTTTCTCTCTCGCAGTTTTTGAAAGGAGGAACTTTGTCCTTTCACAATCGTCAAAATTTCTCTAAGTTTTTTAATAATCTCGGCATCTCCCGACTGTACTAAAACAGCTGATTATCTTCCAGTCCCTATCCATCACTGATCGAACGACTGTCTTTGATCTTTGTGGCACTTGGATAGGTACTGGTTCGAGTCTATTTCGTGTGTCGGATCGCCGAGAGTTAGATTGAGGAACCAACTCAAACACGGGTACGAAACAAAATTAAATGAACGACAGTGAGGGGCCACTGTGAATTACGCCCACACTCGAGTTCGAGGTGGAATGAAACAGGCGCCGAAAAAAAGAGCACAAAGCCAGAATGCGAGTGCCGGGAGTCGAACCCAGATGTGCAAACTACATCCTGTAGTTGGGTGCTATAACAAGAAATTGCCGCGCACCGCACGCCACACCCAATTCCAAGACTCTGAATTTGACTCAGAATATCCGCACCGATACCTGTATGAGTGCGCTCATTCAGAGAGGGCAGCCGATTGAGAGTCCAATCGGAATTTGTCGGGCCAACTGCGAACCAATCTACTAAGTTATCACAATTCGGGTTATCATAGATACAAGTTCGTCATCAGTGTATCGGTTCTGTAGCAAAGACTAAATTTGGGTCAAGTTGGGAGCGGAAAATCCACCGTAGGCCCTCTTTCTAAAGCAAGTCGAACCCGGATGTGGAGCTTGCAACAGCTCCGACATGACTCATGAAATCCTGCCGTGCACCCCGCACCACACCCGATTTATGAAAGCATACTTGCAGTGTTTTGGATTTTGGATGTAGGTGTATAGATAAGATACCTTGGGAACTTGCCCGAGATGACCGAGATCTAAAGGGCCAACTCAAATGCAAAAACTACACGCGTACGAATCAAAACATCAAATACGTGACTGTGAGGAGACGTTGAATTACACTGAGGTTCAAATTCAGGGTCGGACGAGGCCGATGGCCCCGAAAAAAAAGACACACTTCGAAGCTCCGTCGTCGGGCGCCGGGATTCGAACCCGGACCTGCAACTTGCATTCTCTATCGGGTCGGTATACGAGAAATCGCCGCGCTCCGTGCGCCACACCCGATTGAAAAACTCCAGTTCGAGTGTCCTATGCCTCAGAGTACTTATCCGCACCCGATATACTTACACCCGCAGGCATTTGCAGACAGCTGCCACTTGAACAAGGCTCGAGTTGCGATTTGGCAGAATGTCGCAAAAGGGCTTTGTCAGAGATAAGTCCGTATAAGAAACTATAAGGCATGATAAGTCTGTAAGTTTTTTTGGGGGTCTATAGAGCTCAGAAAGGCGCTATCCTCGGTTATAAGTACTTACGAAACTTATAGGACTTATAAGCCCTTAAGCCCGGTTAGTGGAGCTTATAACTCCCTATGGTATACCTCCTTGCCGAGGACCATTGCAGCGAATCTTTCCTAACTTGTTGATGGATTCACAGCACTTGTTTTGAGAGAGAAGCGTACATTCAGATTCTAAGCTACAGGTACAAGAGAGTAATGTAAATGGGTACGCTAGTGGAGATGCATTGGTAGGTAGGCGAGTGCTCGGGGATACGTACGTTGGCAGGGATACGGTGATGTTCCCTGAGGAATATCGGCATCCGATGTTGTGTGGAGGAGTAATGGGCAAGACGGATGGGCGACAGGAAGAGAGGAACAGAGGGAAAAGGAAATGAAAAGGCTCACCACATTAGTTTTGGCACATTGCGGCAAGCGCGTGTACACGGGGACTCCGACGCTTAAAACATAGCCACACCGTGACGTAGTTGTTCTATTGCAATAGGTCAGACAGCTGCAGAAAAGCGGAGAGTAGTGACACACCAGCGCTTCTAGCGATACAGTTTGGGAGTTGGGGTACGGGCAATTGGGAGGGCAGTGTATGGTGGACCTTGGTGGTTGGAAGCAAGCGAGGTGGAGTCACGGAGTCACATTGGCTGATTTATATCTCTGGCGGTAACATGACATCACTTTACTCCACAACACTTCCTCCGGGCTCCCGCTCTCTTTGGCGCTCTCCTCAGACTCCTGTAATATGACTCGGATACCACTCACATCTCTGATTCTAAGCCAGAGAGACTCAGAGAGAATTTGAAGCAGCTCAACTGCGGCACGCGCTCGCCAAACCCGCATCACGGACAAGCAGGTCCTCTGCGCGCCGTCGATGGAAAAATGCTTGTAAATACAGTAAGAAGTGAATTTGAGGAGCTTGTTGAGAGCACCGAGAATAGGAAATGTCTTCTTGAATCTTCTAAAAGTCATTACCCTTTGCTTCGAATGGATGTCATGGTTGAGAATATTCATTGGAGTGATATACAAGTAAATACTATGTCATCGTCGTCTCTATTGGACTGTTTCTGGTGAAACAAAGAGGACCACACCTTCTATTTTATATAGTTAGATGTAATGGATTATTTTTGTCGCAAAATAACGCGAATTAGCGCGGGGGAGGCCAGACCCTTATTCTCCCTTATAACTGCTTACACTCTGGTTGTAACGCGATTATGGTGGTTCTGTAAGCACCTATAAGGGAGCTATAAGCCTGTAATCCTTCGTAACCCCTTATAGTCGCCCAGGCCCTTTTGCGACATTTGCATTCATTGGGCCAGTTGGAGACCCTGCGAGCTTACGGTACTTATTATCAAGTATAAACCAAACGAGGAATCCCTGTACCCCTCCGGCAAATAAAAAGAGGTTATGTACGAAAAACCACGCATTCGGGTGCCGGGAGTCGAACCCGGATTTGCAACCTACATCTTAATTTGACTGCGGATTATTACAAGTTGCCGCGCACCGCGCGCCACACCCGATTGAATCTTGGGTGTACGTGCGGCGCCCTGTACAGCCAGTTCAAGTGAACTTTCTTTTTTTATTCAGATAGGTCCGTACGTGCGTATGTAGCTCTGCGACGTGGGCGGATTCAAGTTCCAACCGAGATTGTACCTGGCTGCAGACAATTTTGGTTTTCTATGGATTCTATACCTACTCTATTCCGCTGCATCCGAGCGTAAGAATCCAAACGCAACAGTCATAGCGCGCCTTTAGTTCTTCCACCTGTGGAATCGGTATAAACCGGATCCATAGGATACAGAGCTTGTTGCAGAGCCGGAAGCGGTCGCGGTACTACTCCGAAGCTTTAAGGGCGGTTCGAACCCCTTGCCATCCTTGACCATTGTGGACACGTTACGTCCTTTTTTTAAATTCAGAAAGGAAGAAACACCTCGGGAATATGGATCGGCGTGGTTCTTTCACGAAATATCGAGTCCACTCAGCTTTGTATGTTTTGCTCGTATTGTATTTAGGAGAGTTTCAATTGATTGAGGTCCGGGGTCCGCCGCGGAATCAAGCGTGGGGCACTGCTCCAAAATAATTCCTTTTAGGCCAGTCGAGTTCTTCTGGATGTGGAGCCAACTTAGGTGTATCAACAGGGTCTGAGGGACACGGACATATGCAGTGCACTATGAAAAGTAGGTCGCAGTATTTATCCAAAGCCTGAGGGCGGTTCGAATCCCCCTAGATCCACTCCGCTGGGTCCTGCATTTTTTTTTCGCTCGGCCCACCAATCACCTCGAGGTCCAGAACACCGTCAGTACGCTCAAATCCCTTGCGAGACCACGAAAATCACGTCCAATTCTATGCGAATCGCACAACTTTTGAGAGAGCAGTAGGAGACGCGTCCGATGCCATCACCATGTCGGAAAAAAGCCATTCAGCTTGCAACGGCATGGTCCGGCATGTGACCTTGGGACGGCTTTGGAGTGCTTCCTAGGTGTGGCAGAGGGACTTGGAACCAGTCTCAAGCTGTTTGAAGGCTTTGTGTGAGTTCCAAGCTGTCCCAAGCTGTCCCAAGGTACACATATATTTTTGGGGGTCAGAAAATACTTTAGGTCAATTCTCCGTGCCTCAGAGGAGTGATTTAACTTGATAAACATACTGTGGTTGTTCAACCACTCTTGTTCTCGAGATCTAGCAGCTGTGGAGCCCGTGTGAAAAGCCTTCAGCAGGGCTCCACCAGGGACCCGGACCAAGGTACATAACTCTGTTGATGACCCCTGGATATTTTCCTACTTGTGTATACGTGCTTTACACATTGCTGAAAATCAGTTGAGGAGTGACCCCTCATCCTTGCTTACTTACTTGTACAAGTCATTGATTACTTGCCAACAATGACTACTACAATAACTGTGACTGCAAAGAACCATTGCTCGTGGAGAAGAATGGGAGCATATACATTTTTGTTACTTTCCGAGAATTATCTCAGAAGGCTTTAGAACCATTGACGTGACTTGGAAGTGGTTGGAGGATTCTGAACTGTGTGTTGGAAGCCAGCTAAAGCCATTTGGCCATGCAATGGCTTGGAACGCGTTCAATGCCAATCAAAGCCAAATAGGATTTTTCCGACACACGTGATTGTTCCTCCTCCTTCCCTTCTCCCACCTTGGAATTTCTTGCCACCTTCGCGCACGATCGCGAAAATCCACCGAAATTCTGCGCGCACCTCGACGTCCATACCCGACTACTTGTGACACTAGTGGTGAGTTACTTGAAGGAGGAGGCAGTTTGCTGACGTGGGTTGCCGGTGGCATAATCTGGCATTGCAGATACGATAACACGCGCGGATCTTTGCATTACTGATATAACGACGAAAGCACACGATGGACTCTGACGAGGACGCGGATCTGGCGCTTGCGCTCGCGTTGAGTCCGCAGGAGGCGGAAGCGGAGGCAGCGGCGCGGAAGGGGTACACGAGCAATAAGAAGGCGAAAGCGACGACGAAGAAGCAAGAGGTTGGTGATCAGCAGCGATGAGGACGAGGACGAGATCGTGGAGGCGTCGAAGCCGCGCGCGGGGGAACTTAGCAAGCTCAAGGAGGAGGCAGTAATTTCAAAGGCAGGCGCAGGCCCTCTCTCGTTTCTCGGGGACCGGGCGCAGATGGAACGCGAGCGGCTCGCGCGACAAAAGCGCGTCTGCGGGCCGTCTCCGCCGCCCAAGTCGCGCTCTAACTCCAGTGCCAATTCCAACCAAGACGACGAGGACGACGAGAGTGACAGCGAGGGCAGCGCGCGGAAGTGGGTGCGGCTCAATCCCCCTTCTCATAATCCCACTACAACGGCGCGCACATTCCCCACCGGCGCCCTCCTCCGCATCGACACCCAGCACGCCGATTCTTCTATCCCTAACAAACCTGACTGCATACGCTTGAGCGAGGTACTAGGCCCCAAGGACGAGCAGAGCTTCGCCATTCTCAGCGCGTTCAACGCCGACGCGCCGTGGTTGTATGGTTTCTTCGCGAGGGACACGCCCGTGGTGCCGGTGACGGACGTGAACACGTCTGGCACGGGGGCCGAGCTGGGCGATGAGTGAGCGGCCTCATATTATCCATCTTTTGTTTTCTACTTTAATTGACGCGCACTTGCAGCCCCACGCAGAAAAACATCTTCCCCAGCTGGGTGCGCGTCTGCCCCCTCCCCACCGCTCGCGGGGGCTACAGCGGGTGCATGCACATGAAGTTTATGCTGCGCTTCAAGAAGAGCGGCGCGCTGCGCGTCGTGGTGAGCAGCCCTGTACCTGTAATAATATTTTCTTTGGAGCTGACGCACCCTACAGTACCTCTTCATCCAAGACATCCCGCCCGCCGCACCAGGGACCCGCACCACCCCACCCGCGGGCGTAGGCGAGAAACCCGGGGAGACCTTCCCCGCGATACTGGCGCGCGTGTTGCGCAGCGTGGGCGTGGAGGAGGCGCTGGCGATTATGGGAAGGCAGGGGGTAAGTGTTTTTCTTCTTTTTATTTCACACTGCGTCCATTCATTCCCTCGAGCACTACACCTTTACTCCACTTCACTCTCGTGGGTGCCTTTACCTTCACGCTCCTTCCCTCCAACTTCCTTCCGCGCCCCTTCCATCGTCCCTCTTGCATTTTGACGTTTTGCCTACGACCCCCACGTCCCCACCCCTTTCTCGTTCCGCCCTTTTGTCCCTCTCACACGCTTGCATACTAATCTCCTCACAGCACACCACCCTTCCCCTCCCCATCCTCCTCCCCTCCGCCCTCCACAGCTCCTTCCCCGCCAAGCACGCCAAGCACGCACCCAAACCCTCGCCGCTCGAGACTAACTGGGACTGGTGCAAGGTGCGCGTGGCGCCCGTCCCCGGCGTTGCGGGGGGTGGGAGGGCTGGGCGGGCGAGGAGGGCGTGCTTTGATGAGTCTCCTCTGTTCTGTTCTGTACTCCACTCTACGTTCTGCGTCTCGTCCATGCGATAGTATAGTATAGTGGAAAGCTGACGCTATGCCCCGCAGGACGGGCCAACCGCGCCTCATGCGCGTGCCGTCTCGGGTGCGCGCTTGAGGACCTTGACGCCGGCGCGTTTGGCGTCTAGGGCAAGGCGAAGGTAGGTGGGAGTGGCAAGAACGGGAAGGGAAGTGGGTGATGGAGCTCGATTGTTTGGTGCGTGCTCTGCATTCCTTGCTTGCTGTGTAGGAGCGCGGGGTTGACTGGGTATCGGATATTCTTTCTTTTCTATACTGCTATTTCGACCCGACCTCTTGGTGCTGGCTCGCGAATACGACACGGATACGATTCGACCCCAAGACCCACACGACGCGACCTACGACTTGCACGACATGGCTACGATCTCGGGGACTTGCGACGCGACTGCGACCCGCACCACCCACTCGCGACTGCGATCTACGACTCGCACGACGCGTTTTCGACTCGCACGACGACGAATCACCCTCACCCTTGACACTACATGACCCCTTTGACGCGACCGACCATTCGACAACGACCCGCGCGGCGCGTTTTCGACTACATCCGCCTCAATGACGCGACTACGACTTGATTGCAATCTCGGGGACCTGCGCCGCGTCTACGACCCGCACGACTCCCGACTCCCACCCACACCACACACGATTCCCACCCTTCCTTACCTACGCCCTCGGTAGGGCCTACTCCACACGGCGCACCGCCGCCCCACAGACCTCCTCAATCGGCACCTATACCCCACGTCAAAAAACAAATGTATGTGTACACATATTGACTCCAGAACTAAATGAGGACCACATTCATCAAGAGAACCTCATTTTACTGTTGGCGGGAATCAAGGCCCTCAGACCGTCGCCTGAACCACACCTTGGCTGTTCTGTTGGGAATATATGCGGCACCAATGCTCTGATTAGGTGGGCGCGTGGCTGGGCCTCAAACTTCACGTCGTAGTTGATGATTACATGGGCGAGCATGGCCTTGAGCTCTGTCGCTGCAAAAAACCTGCACCTCAATAGATTCAGAATACCATAGCAGCCAAGAAATTCCACGCACCTTCCAGGACATGCATGCCGACCATGACCAAAGGCAAGGTAGTCCAGGCTGGTGGTGACCACGCCGTGCATGAATGCGCTACTAGCGCCCCGTTGACCTTCGCGCAGGCGTGAAAACCGGAAGCCATCGAATTTGTCTGGGGCGTCGTAGAGTGCTACCGCAAAGATGATTAATCAGAGGGAAAGTGGTGCGAGAACTTACCTGGATCGTGATGCCGCTCCATCGCCGCAACTTCTACAAACGTGCCGTGCGGGAGAACCGTGCCGTCCGCGAAACGGAAGCCAGCGGGGTTGGCCACCCGCCGGGGCATTACGACTGTGAAGGTAAGCTGCGGATTGGGCAATTCGTGCTGTTGTGTGGGAAATCGACGCACGGATGCCAAGTCCGTTCATGCGCTGCGACTCGCGTAAGAAACTGTCGACTTTGTGCATTTTCCCAATCGCGGCCTTGGTCCATCCATCTGTAGCGACAACCCTCTTGACCTCCTCGCGAAGAGAGGCTATGTATTCAGGGTATGCCGCGAGATCAAACAGGACGTTCATGAACGACTATAGCTATGTTCAGTGGAAGTTGAAACAAAGAAATTCAACACGTACCATTGACGATGTGTGGATCGCTCCGAAGTTGACTGCAAGTATACGCTCAGCAATGGCGGTGACTGTCCTTCCGTCGGGCGGAGAAGCGTCCAGAAGCCACGTTATCAGATCGTTCTGTCATTGAATGGCTGTTAGAATGGGATTGGACGCGTTAAAGTTGTCTACATTCGAGGCAGTGGAACCGTGGACGTTAAACCTCTCCTGAAGAATGGGTCCGAGTAGCTTCTTCGCTTGTCTGAGGTTCCGTTTACGAGATGTGAATAAAGGACCGAAGATACTGCATATCATTTCTAAATGAGCCAAGAAGCGCCACTACGAAACAAACGGCTTACGGTCTGAGGATCTTTGGAAGCATGCGGATGAGTTGACCCCCAACTGCGGTATCGATGGTATACCGAATATTAAGTTCAATCCATTCTGGTGACCTGCCTGTATTGTTGCAGTTAAAGCACACGCGCCCAAATCAATTGTCGGCTAAAGAGCTTACACAGAGGAAGGCCGACAAAAAGGCGGTTGCTCGTACGGCACACGATATCCAGTATTGCACTGTATGCGGTGACACCCTTCCACTCTGCAGTCGATGTGCACGTTAGCAAAAGGCGCAAGTCAATCGCACGGATGTACGCACCGGTACCCTTCAATGATAAGACGTCCTCAAACGCGCACATGATCTCGTCCCGAACGTCTCTGAATCGTCGTGTCAAATTGCGGGTCAGCGGCCCACGTATCACCCCAACGTGATATGTGTTGTTGCGGAGGGCTGCTCCCATCGTGTAGTCCATCTGAATAATCTATTGCATTCGTCAAGGAGAGAGCTCGAGTAAGACGGAGCGTGCTGCACCTCGTCGATCGCATCGTCCAGAGACAGATCGGCGTCCCGGGCGGCACCGATCTCGCGTGTGGGGCCGGGGCCGCTGACGACGTGTGTCCAGTGTGTAAAGAGGGGGACACGGAAGATGGGACCAGCACGCGTGATGTAGCCTTCGTGCACCATCCGTCGCGCCTGAGTTAAGAATCGGAATGCGCCGATGAAGGAAGATAGAGGACCGCTGGGACCGATTGCTGGAAATGTATCCTGCAGGTGTGTGAGAACAAAGAAAGTATTGGAGAACTACGCAACTTTGGATTTACACAACGCATTCCAGAGGAGAATCAATAGTGGCAGGAGGAGGACATAGTACAGGGAACTAGTCTGCAGCTGCTGTAGCATGAGAGACGGTCGTGAGGAGGGTGCTGTCAAAATTATGTCAGATTTCAGAAGCCAGATTTCAGAATCGTGTCAGATTTCCAAATAGAAGGCAGATCTTATTTTGTACAAAAGGCGCCGTGGCTCAATCGGGGGCGGAATCGGAAGGTATGTGGTTGTATTTTGGGGAGAGGGAGAAGGGAGGAGGGAGAGCGGGAAGAGAGCGGGCGGCAGGGGAGGGTGTGTGGTTCTTTTCGTCTGAGTTTCGTTGCAAAGCTCATCGATTTATACATGTGCGTGTACCGAGGTAATTCATAAATGGGAATGTAGAGGACGTACTGCCAAGATGACTGCCAGTGGGTGGATCCTATGGGAAAAAATGCGTGAGGGATGTCGATGGGGAGGTAAGTGAGAAGGACTGCAAGATGGGAGTGCATGTAAGGTGTCTTGTACACCTTAAACTCTTAAGAACTCCAAAGTGAATCAGGCAACGTGTTATAACGAAGAGATGTACTAGAGTTGTTGTAAGAGTTGTTGGTAAGGTGTAAAAGTAAAGTATAGTAAACAAATATACCAGTATTTATACTACGGGCATTGTCCTTGAGTCTAAATGAACCATAACCGTAGTAAATTAACCAAGACGTGTGAAAGTGTTGTCCAAGATAAGAAAGAGGGATTTGGACACCTAACACTCTCCCCCATTGGCGGCATAGCCGTCAAACCCAAATGGTCCAAAATCGAACATGAACGAACGCGTCAATGCGTATCCCGCGCTGGTTAAAGATGAGGGGCATGGGAAGCAGTGGAGAGTCTGAGTCGGAATCCAAGAAATGGTCGCGGTGCACAGAGGAGGTGGCAAAGGACTCGTGTGCAAGTTCCAAGAAATGTTCGGAATGGTGTGATGGTATGGCGGTGCCGTGGCAGTGCGTGGAGAATATGGTGGGAAATTGTGCGCATAGTCCACGGCGGTAGAGGTGGAGTGGATGAATCATAGTGGCGAACATCGGTGCGGAAGCATCATGCAGAGTCAACGCAGTCGCGACAGCAGCATGTGGAGTTGGTAGAGTCGGTGTAATGATAGTGGTGGTGGTAGTGCAATGGACCGAACTTCTCCTCAACATGAATCCTTCCTGCGTGGATGGTATTCCAATCTCGACTCGGAGTGAAGTTATACCGGCAGCGCTAATTGACACAGGCTCGGTAGAGGTCGAGAGGAATGAATGGAAGAATGTGGAGTGGAGGTGTGGTATGATTTTGGTGATGCAGTGGGCGGCGAGTATGATGTGTGTAGATGCGAGGGAATTTGAAACAAAGGCAATTGACGGCGTGGCTGCGGTTTGCGTAAAGTGTTCCAACAATTCATGCTGATTCGCTGAACCTTCCGCAGCCACACACCAATGCCTATGTTCAAGCACTGCACCTCTGCGAGCCAACTGCACTTTTCCACGACCTACACGCGCTCCCCCATGACCAGGTTCATCCGCACGGCAGTTCTTTCCCCAACCGTCCCAAACCGATGCTCCCCCATGAGCGAATTTGACCCATTTCCGCGATGAAGATCCTTCTCGTAATGAAACAAGAATCGATTTCAAAAGGTCGGGGTAGTTAACTCTGTTCAAGTTGACAACCCATCCTGTGAATAATTCAACCAATGCCACAGTCCGGATGGTTTCCGTGCAATCGGTGAATCTCTTCAAGTCAATCATGACAGCTTCCCTGGCTGATATCCCGTGTGTTCCCACCTGCCATATATTCAGCAAGTACACGAACATGTTTCGAGATTTTGCATCCACAACTTTGGTGTTGCACCACAGTTCCTCATTTGGTTCTCCAGCATCAATAACAAACTCATTTTCTGAATTCATATTATTGGCCTTGGAATATCCTAGCCCACCGTCCATTACCTCCTGGACATAGTAGACATTATCCCCGTGCGATGAGTTCACGCTATATTTCTGCAGCATAAACTCAAGCTGTGATACCTCACTCTCTCCCATAACCCAATAATCATCATCATTGGAGTGCGGGAATACGTTCATGCTGAGCATGAACTCTACATCGGACATCATATCCTTTCCTGCATTCATCTGCACTCACTGCTGCAATCCACAACAATCATTGCAACGTAGACATGTAGCCACATCTCCAATATCATTGGAGTATGGCCATGTCCCCTCTTCTCCCCCATCACTACCTCCAGGTCATGATAACCAAACTAAATGGATGAGCAACATTCCATCGATGTTCTCGATGTGATGCTGCTCCCGCAAACAATTAGCCTTCCGACTCGGAGCAAGCTCCAAATTTTGACGGAAAGAAAATCGCAATAGTTCCAACAGACTGGTTGAGAAAATTTTCCGAGTTGCATTCATAATGTATGAATTAGTGTAGATTGAAAAGACGTCCTTCATGAGCTCAACACACAAGCTCAGAATTCCAGTCCTTCTTGAATATTCTGGATTAAGAACATGTCGCGCACATTCCTTACCAATAAACTTCATGCACCAAGTGCGCGCTGCTCCAGATAAATCAAATCTGTGAGTAGTGGGCTTGGTTTTGGCCTCTGCTTGACCGCACAGTTCCGCACGATGACGTGTCCATATTATGATTGTGGATGAGCGGTCGCCAACTTTCCCGACGGCCTCCATCATACCATTTGTGGGAAAATAAAGCGCGCCACAGTGCGCCTTAAACTCCACGATCGAGTCTGATTCTGCAAGCACGTTCTCGAGCTCAGATTTCATGAGCTCAATGAAGCCATTGAATGAGAGACACAACCAATGATTGTGTCTTTCATGTGAGCGGTAGTAGCGTTGCAAATTTCGCTTGCAGTCCTTGCCACCAACGTCGTGAGACAATTGTCGCGACATCTGCGACAATCTTCTCGAAGCAAAATCGTCGTTTGCGTCAACAGAACAGCCTATCCCAGGATCAAGCGGAGGTTCCCCTCTTTCCCCAGGCTCACCGCCAATCTTTTCGCGGTCGGATCGGTGTCCGTTGAACAAGACGTCGACGTTCGAGCGCATCAACTTCAAGTTCACAATTCGACAATTCTCAGATTGAGGCACCAATTCATTAGCGTAAAATTTGTGCCCTCCGCTAAAGAATTGATGGACAGCGCAATTTTCCAAGTCGCAGCTGACCCTCGTGCGTGTATCAGCGGTAAGACATGGTACCACATCTTCCGCTGACAGCATTCTATGCGTGCATGGAACAGCGGCAGTCTTCCGCTGCTCCCCCACTTCAGCTTCCCAAATTGTTTCTACTTGGGAAATTGCACGTCCGAAACACACAAGTTTCGTACGCGCACCCTGCGAGTATGCTTCGAGCAAGGTCGCCACATCTTCTCGATGTGGAACCTTTTGAAGAGCACTTAATTCCATCAATTTCGTAGTCTTTGCGCAAATCAAACGACTCCACCAATTGTGATGGAGGGCAAACTCGCTGCCTTGAGCCAAGTTCTTTCCAATTTTCTGGAAATACTCGTGCTCGGAATATTCAAAGGTGTGGCACGCAGCTTTGGTCACAGTGGTTTCCCCAACCTCCATCTCGAAAGATTGCGGGTGCTTCACACCATCCCCTTTGTTTCCTGACCGGAATACCGCAACAACTCGATGATTATATTCTTCCGAGTCGTGTGCTAATACCCCCGTGCATATCTGAGAATTCTCTTGGTGAGAACTTTCAGTTTCGGCGCTAACACGAGCAGCAGCATCCTCTCTAAGGACAGGCTTACTGATGGTCGATGGTGCGGGAGTACATTGAATCAAAGGAGCCGATCGCGACGCCGTTGCATCCACAGCCTGCGGCTTCTCCCCAAAGAATTCTCGCGAAATCCCTTGTCGGAATTTTCGAAATTCTGCACGCAGACCCAGGCGGCGCGCGAATGCAGCAGCTTTGAGCTGCTTACCATTCAGGCCAACAAGCAACCACTCCGTTTCTCTTCCCGGAGTAGTTTGCTTTTCTCTAACTTGAAAAGGAAATAATGGAATGGAAGGAGTGCCCGGGGACCACACTTTACGGTGGCTGCAAGGCTGACCTTCCGAAATTCGGTGCGGAGCTTCGGAAGCCTCAGCTTCCACTGGTTTGAAGCTCTCTACTTTGGACTGTGGAACTATACACGAACGCGCGCAGAGCAAGACTGGATGGTCACTGATCTGTGCCCGCTCCCCCATGAGTAGGCTCCGAGATATCGTATCTCGGAAACTATCAAGATAATCACACAAGCCTCGCGCAGTCGATTTGAGCGGATATCCAATAACTTCCCGTCGCTGGAAATCTCGGTCCATAGCACTTTCCGCACACCCTTCACTCGACGCCGTGAATGCAATCTCAGTGATTTCGCGTTGCTTCTGCATGGCGTTCTGAGACAATGGCACAGAGCTATCGCCATTGAATTGAATTGACGGAGCGAATCCAGAGGCTGCCATAACGTTGTCAGCCTGTGGTCCCGAACCTAAGATTTCTCGAGAAATTCCTTGTCGGAATTTCCGAAGATCAGCGCGTAGACGGCGGCGTCTCGCGACAGGTGCGTGAACGCCCTCAGCAGCCTCGGTGACTTGACTCGAAAGCAGCCACTGTGAACTGTTTATATTCACAACAGTTGCTTTGTACTCGGTGGATAACGGATAGAGCGGAACAAGGGGAAATTGGTTAGAAACTTTGTGGAACTTCTTAATTTCCGCCGCAGTAGAGGGTATTGAGGGAGCGCGCCGTGTCTGTGCCTGCTCCCCCAAGCATCTGTCCGAAGTTTCGTCTCGGATACACGCGCGACTATCATACGCGTGTTGCGGCAGCCACGAATCAAAAGCAGCTTCTTGCTCGAGATTTCCTTCTTCATCAATGCGCATCCTACGCATTTCGAAGTTGATACTGCTCGAAGAAATCGAGTCGCACTGCGCATCTACTTGATGCACGGAACAACGTCCGTTTGCCGGCTGCTGGAGAACCGAGGACCCTGAATGGTCGTCCCCAGCTCGTAGCGGCTCGTAACGCATCTTCTGAATAGGGTTCTGCAAGAAACTTGGAATTTCTGCATACGCACGTAACGCTTCGGCGTCAGGGTAGGCTGACACAGTCTCTTGCTGCTTCAGTCTAACTTTCACTCTCAACCGCTTCGATTCGATATCGGCGGTGGTAGGTGTGTACTGGGATGCTACGGCATCATCTCTCGCAGCTGCAGCTGCAAATCTTTCCCTTGTGGCTGCAGCTGCGACTTGCGTCTCGTCTCGTCTGCGCTCAGCCTCATCAACCGACAGCTCCTCGATGACCCGCGCATCCAACGTAACCGCGCGTCGTCGAGCCTTGTCAGCACGATGCGTCGTACGGCTCTCCAGTCGTACGACACTCTCGAGCCCGTTAAGATCTTCCCAGGCGCGTTCTGGTAAGAGTCGTTGTACGTTCGGTGTCGAATGAGGAGCAACTCGTGCCACGTTTTCGATGGGCTCGAAAACGCAGGTACGACGGCAGCCCCGATCTCGTGCGGGCTGCGTAGCCTTCGAGGGCGCCCCCGAAGCGACCTCAATCTTCGGGTGCACCAATGCGGATGGTCTCAGCATTGGTACATCCGAGGAACCCGATAGACTTGAAGAGACGACTGCACAATTGGATGCAGAGGCGGCTCGTTCTGTTGTCTGGGCACCCGAAGCACACGAGAGAGATGAAATGAGAAATTTGTTGGGGTGCGAAACGGGAGTTTCCCGCCTCTGCGCACCCTTTCGACACGCCGAACGAGACTCTACCATCTCGGTAGTCTCGGTAGCCCAAGTGCATAGGTCACCGTGAACTCGCACGGACGGAGACTCGTTCGTGGTCGCTGCAAAAGCGACCGCGGGTTTCTGGAGGGGCAATGCGGACTCCACCGACATTTGCTCGCTCGAAGAACAAGATAACATTACGGACACGGCCGCCCTGATTTTGGGTCCAGGTGCGGCTCGTCCTGTTGTCTGCGCACCCGAAGAACACGACAGAGATAAAATATGGTGCAAGGCGGGAATTTCCCGCCTCTGCTCACCCTTTCGACCCGAACGCGCCTCTACATTCTCTCTGGTCTTGAGAACGTAAGCGCGTGAGTCGCCGTAGACTCGCGCAGTCGCTGAAGCGTTCGTAGTCGCTGAAGCGTTCGTGGTCGCTGACGCATTCGTGGTCGCTGAAGCGTTCGTGGTCGCTGCAGACGCAACCGCGGACCAATGCGGTCGTAATTCGGGGGGCTTCAAGTTATCGCTATCCGCAACGCGTACGCAGCGATGTCGTTGCGTAGACGGCGGCATGCTCGAAGTCGTATTGGACTCGGTCGCGACGGAGACTGCATTGAGCAGCAAAGCAGACTCCTCCGACCGAGACAAGGGAGATAGACCATGAAACTCAGTGGACGGAGAGGCAGTTGGTACTGTCTGTGCATCCATAGGGAAATAATGACGAGAATAGATTTTATTGGAAGAGCTGACGGCCGTAACCGTCCGCTCTGCCTCCGAGGGGCGCGATAACGAAGGAGCAATACTAGTGCTACTCACTTTGAGATCCCGCGGGCCATCTCGTCCGCCATCCGCACCATAATGCGGCCTCGCGCTACCAGATTCTCCTCCTTCCTTCGTGGTACGGAGTTTTCCACTTTTGTTCTTTGCTGCACCTGAAGAACTTGACTTGGAGAGGTCTTGCGCGAGTAATGTTGCTGGATTGACATGAAACAGCGCCTCAAAGGCACGATCCCAAGCTTCCTGGGCTGCGAGTAGCTGAGGCGAAGGTAGATTTTCCGCATGAGGTAGTCGCACATAGCCAGTAGGAGTAGACGGAGAAGATGAGAAAGTGCGAGACATCGCCAGCTCATCGCTGGCTGATCTCCGCGTCTGTTCCGGAACAGCCACCGATGGCAGAAAGCCTCCGTCATCATCGCGTATCAAAGATCGGCCTTCATCGATCACGATTGGAGGCCCGACGCGTTTCTCCCGCGACGCGGCAGCGCCTTTCGCTGTCGCGTCTCGGGCTGCGAGATCTGCTGCACCATCCTCACCAGTCACATGGACGTGGTCGAGGAGCCGTAGCTTTTGGCGCACTGCAGCCGTGGCCGCAGTGTTCGTCTCGTTCACACGCGACATAGGCGTCGTCTGTGAAGAAGAGCGAAGGAAAATGTAAAATATCTAGTAGGTGCTCGCTTCTGTGAAGCGAGCGCAATTCTCTTTAGAATTGAAATCGTTCCAGCACTGTATGCTGATTCAAAAAAGTGTAAGGTGTCTTGTACACCTTAAACTCTTAAGAACTCCAAAGTGAATCAGGCAACGTGTTATAACGAAGAGATGTACTAGAGTTGTTGTAAGAGTTGTTGGTAAGGTGTAAAAGTAAAGTATAGTAAACAAATATACCAGTATTTATACTACGGGCATTGTCCTTGAGTCTAAATGAACCATAACCGTAGTAAATTAACCAAGACGTGTGAAAGTGTTGTCCAAGATAAGAAAGAGGGATTTGGACACCTAACAGTGCAGAATCAGCGCCACAAATAATAGACTCAGACGCAAGACTGCGACTGCAGGAAACGAAAATTAAATTCAGGACACTGAGGATGGAAGACACAAATTGATCTTGACACTGAAGTGTTCGAAGTGACCCAAGCCCCCGTGAAAAGAAACCAGCGGTGGAAATTTGGGATTCAGGTGGACTTGCAATATCATTGCGGTGTAAACGGTCATAGCACGAGATACTGCCGTGCATCCCGCACCACACCCGATGTATGGAGGTGTAAGGAGTACTTATGTGGGTTGGAGATGACACTGGGGGCAAGGTGTAATATAACACATATTTATATTGCAAGTATATCAGAGGTATATTTCAAATATACAGCAAATATACTGAAAATAGACAAGGGTGGTATATAGCCGGTCTATATGATATATATGCCCAAAATACCAAGAATATTCAGGGTCTGTATATCCTCAGTATATTGCCTAATACACTGAGTATATACTCATAATATGCTGAGGTCTGATGGCTACCATATATGGACCTCAGTATATTGCAAGTATATTGCAACCAAACAATCCACAAAAGGAAGAAAAACACTTTCCAACGCAGGTAATATCGGAATTTCCCACAATAGAACCTCAATCATGATCAAAAGCACCTCATTTGCAGACAAGACTTGGTTTCAACTCTCTTCTTACACAATATGCACAATGTGCTATAGGAGGTCATAATGTGTGCTCCACCCCCATATTCAAACTCATCTAAAATTTCCATTCTACAATACCACAAAAATGTTGCCTGAGATGCAATTTTTACTATTGCTGCTGATAATCATTAATGGCTGGGAATTGTCTTGGCACCATTAATGGAGGATCAATGCACTGTGAAATCAGGAGATTGCCTCCAGAGATGTAGGCATGCCAAATAATATTCTAGGCTAAGGCAGCAGTCTTAGGCCAGCCAGCCTGATGGTTTCACATCAGAGCCTTTGATATCTGTTGGTAGACATGTTCTTAGGTCATGTGAGTCAAGGACAAGTCCTTGAATCACATGACATTTCTCACCCTTTGCCTTATGGAAAATGATTCCCATGACTCAGGTGATCATAATGTGCATGATCATACTAGAGGAAGTATGATCACGCACAACAAGCACAGCTTTTTTCAGGGTCTCCACTTGCTTTTTCACCTCTTCCATCAATTTCCCCCCAACTTTTTGTTGCTTCTCATTCTGGATCACTCATTGGCCTTGGGTTCAATTCCTACCCTAGGCATTCTTTCTACTTTGTCCAGTAACAAGATATGGTATCTTGAAGTCACTACAGATTCTGTGCACTCCATTCAACAAAACTCCTGACACAAAGCATGGAAAGTATCATTTGAGATGTCCTACACTCACATCTCCCAACTTCCTGTTCTTGCTTGTCTTGGTCTATTGGAATTGAGACAAATCCCATAATTTTCAAGCTCAGATAGTGGCAAATCAAAATAGACACAACACTTCCTCCTTGGATAACAAAGATAGAACCATGGTGATATTGAATATTATCTGTATTATAAGTCTACCAGGGTAATGAAATTTGAGGATGTGTTCAGAGAGAACGATTCTGTTTTATCAACATAGTGGTGGATCCAGAAGGAAGATCTGTCGTCATTGGATGGCACTCAATAATCCTCTTAGGAAAGAACTGGGTGCTAGGTGGAAATTACTATGTATAGAAAGTGTTATCATCCATTTTCCACTGTTTGGCTGCAATATACTTGTAATATACTGAGTCCATATATGGCAGCCATCAGACCTCAGTATATTACATGTATATACTCAGTATATTAGGCAATATACTGAGGATATACAGACCCTGGATATTCATAGTATTGTGGGAGTATATATCATATAGACTGACTATATATCAGCACTGTATATTTTGAGTATATTTGCAGTATATTCAAAATATACCTCTGATATACCTGCAATATAAAGGTGCCTTATATTACACCTTGTCCCCAGTGTGACCAACTCAAGTCCATTTCACGAAAAAAAGGTGAGACTGCATGAATGCAGGACAGCGAGGACTCGAAACTACCAAATAGGGTAACTCTAAGTTCAGCTCGAGGAGGCGCACACACCCAAAAAAAAACAAAAAAAAAAGTACAGCGAGCGAACAGGGAAGTCAGGCGAACCCAGATCTGGAGGCCAATTCAAATTTAATCGTTCAGGCGGATGGAGAGCCTGACGTGCACCGCGGATCACACCCGATGTATGGAGGCGTAAGTAGTATAGTGTACTGTACAGTTTCAATCAATTCTCCTGTCACAGGTCACAGGGCCCAAAATTTAAGAAAATTTTCGAACCTGTCACGGGTCACTGGGGGCATTTTCGAATATGCAAAACAGGTCACAAAATCGATGAAAATGGCTCAAAAAATTCAAATTTCGCGCGTGGGGGATCATGTCTTTCAAAGCACTGCAGTGCTCCCTCGGAGGTCGGTAGGCAGGAGTAGGAGCTTTTCAGGCCCATTCAGGAATTGGGAAGACCGCTAATTGCAGTGAATCAGTGCAAAAAAGGACTTGCGTAATCTGAATTTCCAATTTCGGTACACACCGTGATAAGGAGTTATAGTGGTCATGTTGGGGTGCTCCCTGGCAAATTGGAAAACTGCCCCACCCAGGAAATTCGGGAGTTGGAAATCCCACGAAACATCCCGCCATCAATCCCATCGGCACCCAATAAGCCGAAATGGAATTTGATGCGCGATGTCAAAATAGGGGTGCTGGCGGCCTCCTCTATATCTTGCCCCCATTGCCTCACGAATATTCGACTGCAACTGCTTATGGGGCATCTAGCTCCCCATGAGATTGAAGTGTTGTGCCGGCATGCGCGGGGATTTTGATACGCCGGTGTTGTGGCAATCTCTATATTCCGCTAGTTTCTCGTGCGTGTCAAAGCTCATTGCATCCCAATTGTCTATATTTATTCCTTAGAATTCTTTGTTTCTGCGGCAAAAGAGCTCTTTTCTGTTTCCTGCGCTAGAACACGCCTGTGGACTCAATGCCGTCAAGCCGTCTATACCGTGGGCTTGAATTTAACTTTTGATATAATAACATTGGTATCCTCGCATTCACGGCAGAGTAGATGTAAGGGCCCTTAACTGAGTAGGTCGCACTGTACAGTGTCAAGCACACAAATATCCTAGCTGTTGCTCTAGACAGCTGTGTTTTGTTCAACTGTGCCGAAGTCAGCCGCTGATGGGATGTCTTACAAATCCCACCATCATCCCATCCGCATCCCACCGATCATCCCATGGGACGTGGGATTTCCATATCGCAAATGCTCTCGCCCCACCGCTGTCTATGGATTTATGAATTTTTTTGGAGTGTCACGGGCTGCTTGGGACATTTAAGAAAACCCAAGTTCGAATCCACCGGTCACAGGTCACAGCCAGGGAGAATTGATCGAAACTGTACAGTATATCCGGGTCTGGGACGATATTTTGATTGTAACTTTCGTGTGTCGGGTCGCCAAGATGCCCGAGGTTAGATTGAGGAACCAACTCAAACACGGGTACGAAACAAAATTAAATGAACGACAGTGAGGGGACACTGTGAATCACGCCCACACTCGAGTTCGAGGTGGAACGAGACAGGCGCCGGAGAAGAGGGCAGAAAGCCAGAATTCGGGTGCCGGGGAGTCGAACCCGGATGTGCAAACTACATGCTGCTCTGGGTGCTCTCACAAGAAATTGCCGCGCACCGCGCGCCACACCCGATTCCAAGACTCTGAATCTGACTCAAGAGTCTCCGCACCGATACCTGTATGAGGTTGTATGAGGTGCGCTCATTCAGAGACGGCGGCCGATTGAGAGTCCAATCGCAATTTGTCGGGCCAACTGCGAACCAATCTTATGTGTAAGTAGACCTTGATGAGAAAATGAACTACTAAGTTATCACAATTTGGGTCAAGTTGGGAGCGAAAAACCCCCCGTAGGCCCTCTTTCTAAAGCAAATTTCTCAGGAGCCCATTCGAGCGCCGGGAGTCGAACCCGGATGTGCAGCTTACAACAGCTCCGCCATAGCTCATGAAATCCTGCCGTGCACCCCGCACCACACCCGATTTATGAAAGCATACTTGCACAGTGTTTTGCTAGAGGTGGATTTTGGATGGAGGTGTATAGATAAGATACCTTGGGAACTTGCCCGAGATGACCGAAATCTAGAGGACCAACTCAAATGCAAAACTACACGCGTACGAAACAAAACATCAAATACGTGACTGTGGGGAGATTACACTGAGGTCCAAATTTAGGGTCGGACGAGGCCGATGGCCCCGAAACAAAAAAGATACTTTGAAGCCTTGTAGTCGGGCGCCGGGAGTCGAACCCGGACCTGCAACTTCATTCTGTAGTGGGTCGGTTTACGAGAAATCGCCGCGCTCCGTGCGCCACACCCGATTGAAAAACTCTAGTTTGAGTGTCCTATGCCTCAGAGTACTTATCCGCACCCGATATACTTATGCGCGCAGGCATTTTCAGACAGCAGCCACTTGAACAAGGCTCGAGTTGCGATTTGGCATTCATTGGGCCAGTTGCAGACCTTGCGAGCTTGCGATACGTATTTCATACTTCAATCAAGTATATACCAAGCGAGGAATTACTGGACCCTTCCGGCAAAGAAAAAATGTTTCCCAGAGAACGCACATTCGGGTGCCGGGAATCGAACCCGGATGTGCAACCTACATCCTAGGCTGGCTGACAATGATAATTACAAGTTGCCGCGCACCGCGCGCCAT
Organism: Mycena galopus ATCC 62051; assembly: GCA_014925785.1. Classification (NCBI taxonomy): domain Eukaryota; kingdom Fungi; phylum Basidiomycota; class Agaricomycetes; order Agaricales; family Mycenaceae; genus Mycena; species Mycena galopus. Next base: position 722,602 of record WIQG01000029.1, read on the forward strand.
ACCCGATTAAATCTAGAGTGTACGTGCGGCGCCGTATGCAGTATCAAGTGAGCTATCTTTTTTATTTCATTCAGGTATGTCGCTCTGCAGATGCGAGGGGGACTAGTACTCCGAAATTGGAATTTAGGCCAGGCACATATACTACTTAGCTGGCTGTAGTGAATTTTAGTTTGACCCTAATAGTCTCTCATAACAGGCGGACACTTCATCACTCACCTCGCTCGTACCTACCTTGTTATACAGTAAAGGAAGTAAGTATTTGCATAGCACCTCCTTGGATTCGCATTCCGAAGCGGCGCACTTTGAATTCTGCTTCAAGGTTGACGATGTCCATCCCGGGCGGGAGGCGGGATTAAACATACGACGAAAGAATAAGGGGGCCGGTAGGCATTACAGATTTATTTCGGAGGCCTTTGTGTGTATAACTAATTAGTAACTCGTTTGAGGTTGCGGTATCGTGCATGGAATGCGCCGGAGTCCTCGTTCCGGCGCCTTGAGTTCTTTTGAGACCATGGTATGCATGGAGTCCCACTCAGGGTACAGGAAGGGTCCATAGGATACAGATAACGCGTCCGGGGATCTGGCACTGGCAGCGACGGTATCCAAATCCAAAAGCCAGTTCGGGTTCGAATGCCCCGAGATCCATGCATAGTTGGCTAGATGCTTTTTTCCTCAAACCTCAAAAGTGTTATATCCGTGTCAAGGGGAAGAGAAAGGAAGGAGAGGGGATAGGTTCCGGATGGGTTATGACCGGGCTCGGGAATGCCGGAGGTCAACGGAAGTAAACGGGAGATGATTCCGGAACACGGATATGGACCACTACACCACAGCTAGGTTTAAGGGTGAGCGTACTATCTGGTTGGCTAGGAATGAAGGAGGGAAAGGGAGGCGGCCGAGGGTTACCGGAAGTGAAGGCCGGTAAGCCGGAGGAGAAATGCCGAAGGCCGGAGAAAGTTCGGTAAGCCGGAGGTGATATGCCGAAGGCCGGGCAATGTCCGGTAATCCGGAAGTTATGCCGAAGTCCGAGATGGAGCCCGACAAGTAGGGAAGTTCACGGATGTATAAGTCCGGACGTCCGGGATAGGGTTATCGACAAGTCCGGTCGTCGGACGGAAGACGGAAGTCAAGTCCGTCGGCCGGAGTACTCAGACGTTGGAGGAAGTGTCAAGACAACGGAGAATGACGGAAAGCCAAACAACGTTAATAATCAATCTAAAGTACATGATTGTAATCTAGACATTTTATAGTAATAGCGGAGGTAAGTATATATAAGGAAATTGATTAAAGAACAAGGGAGGAATAAAAGGAGAACATAGCTTCTTGTATAAGTACAAGGGAGATGACGGATTGAGAACATAGAGCATGTGTGCATAAGAGGAGTGCATGTGGAGATCTACCGCTAAGGCGGATAGACGGTTGCATGAAAACTCGTCATCGGCCGAAGGGCTGGATGAAGTCCGATAAGAGCCGGAGCGTTCCGGAGAAGACCGGAACGTTAAGCCGGAAGAGGACGGAGATGAACGGATGATAACCGGAAGTCATCCGGTGATAGTCCGGATGTCGTCCGGGATTAAGCCGGAGGTAAACCGGCGTAGACCGGGAGCTGACCGGGAGATGGCCGGAGGTTATCGGAATGTGAACGGATGTATACCGGAGTTTACCGGGAGTGGTTGGATGAGGTCCGGATGAGTCCGTGGTGGTACAGGATGTAACAAAAAGTCTGGATCACCGCAAGTTCGTATGTTCGACGACAAATCCCATTTGTAGATTTTGACGGTCTAATATTGCTTGCTGGTACTGATTTCGAAGGCCTTTAATTGATCGATGGTCTGCCAATTTGAGTAATTGTGCGGCATTCAAACTGATTCCTGTAGATGGCAGCCGTGCGCTTGAGACAGATCTCATCCGTGCGGTGTCAAATGAAAGTCAAAGCAAGTGAAGCGGTATAAAAAGGATTCACAGGACGGATCCTAGGTCTAGTAGGACGCCTAACGGACGCCTAACGGACGGTGGCACTATATTACTGCCAGGCAGGCGGTTCGAATCCCCTGATATCCATCCATGCACATGGTCCAAGTACTTTTCCTTTTTTTGGAGAGTAGAAAATCACCTCATCAGTAGTTCATTGACATATTCGAAGAAAAAATTCATCGACCACTGCGCTTTGTAGGTTTTACTGTGTATTAATTTTCGAAGGGTTGTAATCGATTGAGGTTCGGGGTCCGCCGCGATTCGGAATCGAGCGTGCGACACTGCTCCAAATAATTCTGAATTTTCGTCTAACGTTGAGCTCCTCTACTTGTGGAGCCCACTTGGGTGTTCAACAGGGTCTGAGGGATACGGATATATGCACCCCATTATTAAATCAAAGTGGGTCCCCGTACTAAGGAGTACTTGTGTAAAGGCGGTTCGAATCCCCCTAGATCCATGGTCCACAGCGGTGCACTTTTTTTCTCTCGCTCGAGTGGTACCGATTACCACCAAAAAAATCGGAAGATCGGCGTGCGATTGCATTTTCTGTGAAAATCACGTCTAATTTTTACAGTCCTCAAGTATCGGAATTGTACATACCAGGGGACGCGTGCGATGCCATCACCACGTGATCGTTCCCCTTTTCCTCTCCCAACTTTAAATTTCTTGAGTCTTGCCACCACCGCGCGAAAATCCACGAAAATTCTGCGCGCATCTCGACGGGCCTGCCCGACTCCTTGCGACTCGAGTGGTGAGTCGTTTGCGTGGAGAGGGAGGAGGCAGTTTGCTGACGCGTGTTGGGTGGCAATGCAGTAATAAGTACGACACGCGCGGACCTTTGCTCTACCGATATAACGACGAACCCATACGATGGACTCTGACGAGGACGCGGATCTGGCGCTTGCGCTTGCGTTGAGTGCGCAGGAGGCGGAAGCGGAGGCGGCAGCGAGGAAGGGGTACACCGAGACGAGGAGTGACAAGAAGGCGAAACCGAAGAAGCAGGAGGTGGTGGTGATCAGCAGCGATGAGGTCGAGGATGATATCGTTCAGGTGTCGAAGCCGCGCGCGGGGGGAAGCAAGACGAAGGAGGAGGCAGTAATTCCAAAGGCAGGCGCAGGCCCGCCCTCGTTTCTCGGCGACCGGGCGCAGATGGAACGCGAGCGGCTCGCGCGGCAGAAGCGCGTCCGCGGGCCGTCACCGCCGCCAAAGTCACGCTCGAACTCCAGTGTCAATTCCGATCAAGACGACGACGAAGACGAGAGTGGCAGCGAGGGCAGCGCGCGGAAGCGGGCAAAGCTCAATCCGCCTCCTCTTAATCCGACGGCGCGTGCATTCCCCACCGGTGCCCTTCTCCGCATCGACTCCCAGCACGCCGATTCGTCTCTACCCAACAAACCGCACTGCATTCGCCTGAGCGAGGCACTAGGCCCGAAGGACGAGTTAAGCTTCGCCATCCTCAGCGCGTTCGCCGTCGACGCGCCGTGGCTGTACGGTTTCTTCGCGCGGGACACGCCCGTGGTGCTGGTGACGGACGCGAATATGTGTGGCGCGGGGGCCGAGCTGGGCGATGTGTGAGTTTCCTCATATGATTATCACTTCTTTTGTTTCCGACTTTTTTTTCACTTTCTTTGGTTTCCTCCGCACTTTTTTGAATTACTAGCAGCCCCACGCTAAAAACGTCTTCCCGCCCAGGTACGCGTCTGCCCGCCCCTCCCCGCCACAGGCGCCCGCGGCGGCTACTCCGGCTGCATGCGCATGAAGTTTATGCGCCTCTTCAGCAAGAGCGGCGCGCTGCGCGTCGCGGTCAGCAGCGCGAATCTCGTGCCGCATGATCGGCGCGATGTCGAGAATGTGTATCACCTCCCCTTGTTCCTCTCCTCCTCTCCCTTTCCTTCTACCCTCTCCTGCACCTCTCTCCTTTTCGGAGCTGACGACGCCCCCACAGTACCTCTTCGTGTAGGACATTCCGCCCGCCGCGCCAGGGACACGCACAACCCCACCGGCGGGGGTGGGCGAGAGCTTCCCCGCGATGCTCGCGCGCGCGCTGCGGAGCGTGGGCGTGGAGGAAGCACTGGCGGTTATGGGGAGGCAGGGGGTGCGTTTTGGTTTTTGGTTTTTGAGTTTCTGTTTCGTCTTTACTTTTGCTTTCCGCTCCGCGCGCGCGTCCGTTTCGCGCCCCACACTTTACACTTTCCTTTCCTTTCCATCCTACGCTGCGCTCCTGACCTTTCTTAAACGCTTATTTATCTTCCTTCTGCTTCTGCTTCCCCTTCTTTCCGTTTCCATCCTCCTCCATCGTTCTACCTCCTTCGACTCCCACTCGCGGGTTCCTGCTACACACTCTTCTCTTCCATCCCTATCTCATAGCTATCGCATCGTCCATCGTCCCGTGATCGATGTCTCTCCTTCATCTTGCCTTTGCTTTTTTGCTTCTGCGTTTCCCCTTTTTCCTCTGCATCACACCAGACTAATCTAACCTCCCCAGCACACCACCCTCCCTCTCCCCACACTCCTCCCCTCCCCCCTTCCCCACGACTCCAATTCTAAACACGCCTTTCCCGCCAAGCACGCCAAGCACCCACCCGCGCCCTCTCGAGACGAGCTGGGACTGACTCAAGGTGCGCGCACTCGTACTCATCCACTGACACCCCTAACCACACTACTCCCTCATCTAGGTGCGCGCGGCGCTCGTCCTCAGCGTCGCAGGGCGGTGGGAGGGCTGGACGGGCGGGGAGGGCGTGCTTTGGTGAGTCGAGTCTCCGTACGCGTACGTTTTGCTTGCGAGTCCCCGAGAAGGACGTGTCCGGGAACGAGGACGGCTGTTGCTATGCGGGAGTGTCTCTTCACTCTTCCACCTTTCCTCGCCGTCTCACTCCTCACTACGTATGGATACAAGCTAACGCCGCCTCGCAACAGGATGGACCAACCGCGCCTCATGCGCGCCGCGCAGGTGCTCGGGTGCGCGCTCGACGACCTCGACGCGGGCGTGTTTGACGTTAAGGCGAAGGGCGGGAAGGGGAAGGGCAAGGCGAAGGCGGGCGGGAGTGGCAAGATCGGAAAGGGGAAGGGGACGGGAGGCAAGTGTTGGTGCGTTCTTTCTTCTTTGCTTGATGTGAGGAGCGCGGGGCTGACTGGGTATCGTATATTCTTTCCATACTTGCTATACTTCGTACCTCGATGATGGCTCGCGAACGACACGCATACGATTTGACGATACGAATACGACTGCGACCGACGGCTTACACCACGGCCGGCGCGATCTACGACTCACAGCTGCGACGACGACACAGCACGACGACACAAATACGACACGGCCAACACGACGCGGTTTCGACTACCACGACTACGACGCACGACTCCGACACGCACGACTCACGACTCCCACCCTTACCTACTCCCTCGGTACGCCCTCCCACTCCGACCCACACGCCGCCACGCCCACCCGGACCTCTTCAATCGGCATCTACACCCCGCCGTGGCTCGCCGTCTTCCGCCTTTGCGCGGCCGGGCGTGCGACGACGCTGCAGGCGTGGCTCGATCGGGGACGGAAGAAGGTGCGTTCTTGAAATTTCCGCCTGTGGCGTGGGTGTGCAGAGAGCGGGGAGCGGAAGAGAAGGGAGGGAGAGATCCTCCAAGTCGACGTCGGGAGTGCGACGTGACGGCTGGGTACCTCGCGCCGTGGCACTGTACTCTCCCGTATTCTTTTTTCTCCTTCACAAACCTGACCCGACCCAGCGCTGACTTCCCCCCTTCTTTTTTCTTCTTCGCACAACAGACACCACCACAAGGCCCGGCGCATGCTCTTCCCGACGCTGGAGACCGCGGTGTGTGTCTTGTTTATTAATGTGGCTAGTTCCCTTCCTTCTCCCCCATTCTTCTTCCCTGCGTCCTCTCGGACTCGACTGACTGAACTCTTGATTGGGAGGGCATCGTCATCATCTCCCTAACTTCGTGTGATTGCGAGGGTGAGCGAGCCGGGGAGGTAGCTTAGAAGGCGGCAGTGGCGTACTTTACCGGGACGCGCGCGCGTTGGCTGTCTGGGAATAAACCCTCTCCGATAAGGGTGGGCGAGAATAAGTGGAGACCGGAAGTCGCCAGTCTGCCAGAGCAGCACCGGGAGCTCGGCGCGATACCACCGGCCTGTCGAAGCCGGAAACGAATGTCCGGCACACCTCGCCTTGGCGAGCGCGGCGGTCGCAAGGACCGAAGGGCGAGATGGCGTACATGTCAATAAAATCAGGCCAGGGCGATTTAAGGTGTTAGTATTGTAATGGTATGGCCAGTTGAAAAGGAGTTGTTTGCACCTCTTCCTCTCTGAGGTTGACCTCCATGTGCAGCAAAAGTACAGCGGCATGTTCATCGCCTGTATTGCCCGATTTATTTTCGAGTCAGAGCTCAATGTGAAGCTTCGCTGTCAGCGCGAGGTGGAGGCATCACTGATAGAAGTTTGCCACCCACGTGAGTACTGTACCCGAACACTGCCGCAAGACCTTCAAGTCTTCCTGCTGAGCATTGTAGCTACTGTCTGTTCTCCAGCACATCTTTATTGAGCCGAAAAAATCAATTAATCCGCATTTCAAGCCGGACTACTGCAGTTTATTCGGATCGAAGCGTCGCCTGTCATGCATGTCATGCCCGAAGCGCCACATCGATCGAAGTTTCCACGTACATCACGCGAACAATGCGGCCAGCCACTTCCCCGGTTCTCCTGTCACAGCCTTCTGCCTAATTAAAGGCGCAACGTGGCCTACACGTCTTTCTGCGCCCTTTTCTCTTCCTTTTCCTCCATACATTCTGTGTGCTACCTACCCCAAGTCTATTGCAGCACTACATCCTCTTGGTGAGGTCTATCTCTTATGTGAACTTGAATGAATGCTGGCTGAGACAGTGCTGTTCTGCATACATAAGATCCTCCACATCTACATAATGGCAATGCCTCACCAACGCGACCTCACCATCTATGGTGCGAGAGAGTCTATTAGGACACCAATATGTGTTTATATTACCCAGGAGGCACAGGTGGTGATGCTGGACAGGGTGTTGGACAAGGAAAGGGTGGTACTGGAGGTGCTGGGTATGGTCCAAATGTAAATGCTGGGCCTGGAACCATGCATGTCCACTACCATGGGGAAGCAGAAAATCGAGAGATCATTCTTAACTGGCTTTCACCAATCAATTTCTTTCTACGACAGGCAGATATTTCACAGATGCGAGAGAAGGGGACTGGGGGATGGCTGCTTGCAGATCCTGTGTTCAAAAAATGGGAAGCTGGTTCTGGAAGCACCCTTTGGTGCCGTGGAATTCGTATGTAATTCATCACCCTCATATGCAACTTGGACTAATAAAGCTGATATACAGCTGGTGCTGGGAAAACAGTCCTTGCGTGCGTTCATTCTCTATATTGAGTGGGTGCTAATAGTTATGAGAATTCTAGATCGATGGTTGTGGATTATCTCAGTGCTGCATTCACAAACAACGAGAAGATTGGTGTAGCTTGCATTTATCTGAACCATAAGGAAGTGGATAACCAAACACCATCCAAGCTTCTGGCAGCTCTCTGGAGACAGCTTGTACTTAACAAGGACATTGGCTCCATGGCAGAAAAATTATACAAGCATCGGGAGAAGGGCACAATGCCATTACTGGAAGAAGTCCTCAATATGCTCACCTATACCCTCAAGGAGTTCTCACAGGTCTTCATTATTGTTGATGCCGTGGATGAATATCCCGAGGTTCAACGGGAAATGCTACTCCAACAACTAACAGCCATGGTTAGCAATGTGAAGTTGATGATCACTTCACGGCCAAATATTTTTCCGGACTCCACCTTATTTCCCAATCTTGAAACACTGGATATCCATGCAGCACCAGAGGATATTCAAGCATACATCAATGCACAGATCAAGTTATCTCCACGCCTGTCCAAGCATGTCAAGAGGCAACCCAAGCTACGAGAAGATATAGATTCAAAAATCAGCAGTAAATCTGTGGATGGAATGTAAGCCACAATTAATCATTGTTGAAAAGAAACTGGAATTTTAATTAGGTTCCTTCTTGCCAAGCTTCACATTGATTCCCTAAGCAAAAAGAATACGATCCGGGAAGTTCGAGAAGCTCTGAATGTCCTTCCAGAGAGTCTTAATGGCAGCTATGATATTGCAATACAGCGAATTCATGCCCAGAGTGAGGCAGACAGAAAGACAGCTTACTCAACCATTACTTGGGTTGCAAATGCAAAGAGACCATTGACAGTTGAAGAATTACAAGTTGCTCTTGCTGTTAAACCAGGCATGCAAAAGCTGGATATAGAGGAGGATCTTACGGACATTGATATTATTCTCTCTTTCTGTGCTGGGCTTGTCATTGTGGACAATGAGTCCTCTGTTGTGCGACTTGTTCACTATACCACGCAGGAATATCTGGACAACATTCAGGCCATTCTGTTCCCAGATGCACAAACAGAGATAACATGCACTCTGCTCACATTCCTTGCCTTTGATGGATATCCAGATTCATCCTGGGATTTGGAGAATCTACCCCCTCTGGTTGACTATGCACAGCATTGCCTTGCACATGCTGCTGGACAGCCTGAATTCCAACTCAGAAAGATGCTTCTGAATTTTTTGGTCAGGCTTTTCAATGGATGAAAGTATTGAATCGTGGAATGTGGTGGGAGTATAAGTGGAGTTCCTTGCCATGGAATTATCCAGATCACCCATCAGAACCCTCTGCATTGTGGATTGCAGCAGCTGCAAACCTTGTGGAAACTACAAAGTTCCTATTAGAGGGGCTGCCTTTGCTGCAACATTCAAAGAACTCAGAGATTATTGTGGCATCATACTGTGGCCACATAAACATTGTCCGCACCCTTCTTGAAAAGGGTGCTGACATTAACACAGCATGGGGAGAGCATGGGAGCTCATTACAGGCTGCTGCTGCTCGAGGCCACACAGAGATTGTCAGGATCCTTCTTGAAAATGGTGCCAACATTAATGCAGCAGGGGGAAGATATGGGAGCTCATTGCAGGCTGCTACTGCTCGAGGCTACACAGAGATTGTGGGCATCCTTCTTGAAAAGGGTGCCAACATCAATGCAGTAGGGGGATTCTATGGGAGCTCATTGCAGGCTGCTGCTGCTCAAGGCCACACAGAGATTGTTGGCATTCTTCTTGAAAAGGGTGCTGCCATCAATGCAGTGAGGGGAGGATATGAGAGCTCATTGCAGGCTGCTGCTGCTGAAGACCACTCAGAGATTGTTGGAATGCTTCTTGCAAATGGTGCCAACATCAATGCAGCAGAGGGAGAATATGGGAGCTCATTGCAGGCTGCTGCTGCTCGAGGCCACACAGAGATCGTTGGCATCCTTCTTGCAAATGGTGCCGATGTCAATGCAGCCGGGGGATTCTATGGGAGCTCACTGCAGGCTGCTGCTACTGAAGGCCACATGGAGATTGTCTGCATCCTTCTTGCAAATGGTGCTGACATAAATGCAGCAGAGGGAGAATATGGGAGCTCATTGCAGGCTGCTACTGCTGGAGGCCACACAGAGATTGTTGGAATCCTTCTTGCAAACGGTGCCAACATCAATGCAGCAGAGGGAGAATACAGGAGCTCATTGCAGACTGCTGTGGCTCAAGGCCACACAGAGATTGTTGGCATCCTTCTTGCAAACAGTGCCAATGTCAATGCAGCAGGGGGATTCTATGGGAGCTCACTGCAGGTTGCTGCTGCTGAAGGCCACACAGAGATTGTTGGAATCCTTCTTGCAAATGGTGCCAAGATCAATGCAGCAGAGGGAGAATATGGGAGCTCATTGCAGGCTGCTGCAGCTCAAGGCCACACAGAGATCATTGGCATCCTTCTTGCAAACGGTGCCGACGTCAATGCAGCAGGGGGGAAATATAGGAGCTCACTGCAGGCTGCTGCTACTGAAGGCCACACAGAGATTGTCTGCATCCTCCTTGCAAATGGTGCGGACATAAATGCAGCAGAAGGAGAATATGGGAGCTCATTGCAGGGTGCTGCTGCTGGAGGCCACACAGAGATTGTTGACATCTTGATTGAAAACGGTGCTGATGTCAATGTACCAGGGGCAGGATATGGGAGCTCATTGCAGACTGCTGCAGCTCGAGGCCACACAGAGATTGTTGGCATCCTTCTTGCAAACGGTGCTGATGTCAATGCAGCAGGGGGAGAATATGGGAGCTCATTGCAGGCTGCTGCTGCTGAAGGCCACACAAAGATTGTTGGAATCCTTCTTGCAAACGGTGCCAACGTCAATGCAGCAGAGGGAGAATATGGGAGCTCATTGCAGGCTGCTGCTGCTGGAGGCCACACAGAGATTGTTGGCATGCTTCTTAGAAGAGGTGCCGACATCAATGCAGTAGGGGAAAGATATGGGAGCTCTGTTACGACCATGCACCTCTTACACCATCCGGCTCCGTCCGGATCTCTCCGGCTCCGTCCGGACTTCCTCCGTCCTACGTCCGGATCCTCGGATCCGACTCTCCTCCTTTCCAGACGCGTCATCCGAACTCCGGCTCGCGTCTGTCTCACTCGCTGTTGCGTCCGGCCTTGGTCGTTGACGCACGCCCTCGGGGTTTTTACGCAATGAAGATTTACTGAGCGTTTCCCCTTCTCTAAACCATATGACTTATGCCTCACATGTATTCCTTATTGTCTTTATTGTCTTCGCTTATTCCTATTGTCTTTACTTCTTCTCCGAACGCATCCGGACTATCTCCGTACTTACTATAAATACGTACTTACTTCGGATGTAACCTCAGTTGATAATTAACGTGCTTTGCCTCCGCATTGCTCCGTCGTCCGACCTCTGTCCTATTCTCTATCCGACCTTCGGAGCCAAGTTAATTGGTGTACCCTTATACTCTTGTGGTATCACTTTACATCCGGACCTTCGTCCAGCCCCCCGACACTTCGTCCGGCCATCCGTCTTTCCGGCCATTCCGGCCGTCCGTCCTTCCGGCCGTTTCCTTTCTTTCCGGACACGAATATAACAAGCTCATTGCAGGCTGCTGCTGCTGGAGGCCACACAGAGATTGTTTGCATCTTGCTTGAAAACAGTGCTGACATCAATGTACCGGGGGGGGGATATTGGAGCTCATTGCAGGCTGCTGTGGCTCGAGGCCACATAGAGATTGTCTGCATCCTTCTTGCAAATGGTGCTGATGTCAATGCAGCAGAGGGAGAATATGGGAGCTCATTGTGGGCTGCTGCTGCTGGAGGCCACACAGAGATTGTTGGAATCCTTCTTGCAAACGGTGCTGATGTCAATGCAGCAGGGGGAGAATATGGGAGCGCACTGCAGGCTGCTTCTGCTGAAGGCCACATGGAGATTGTCTGCATCCTTCTTGCAAATGGTGCTGACATAAATGCAGCAGAGGGAGAATATGGGAGCTCATTGCAGGCTGCTGCTGCTGGAGGCCACACAGAGATTGTTGGCATGCTTCTTGCAAGAGGTGCCAACATCAATGCAGCAGGGAAAAGATATGGGAGCTTATTGCAGGCTGCTGCTGCTGGAGGCCACATGGAGATTGTTGACATCTTGCTTGAAAATGGTGCTGATATCAATGTACCAGGGGGGGAATATGGGAGCTCATTGCAGGCTGCTGCAGCTCGAGGCCACACAGAGATTGTTGGCATCCTTCTTGCAAACGGTGCTGATGTCAATGCAGCAGGGGGAGAATATGGGAGCTCACTGCAGGCTGCTTCTGCTGAAGGCCACATGGAGATTGTCTGCATCCTTCTTGCAAATGGTGCTGACATAAATGCAGCAGAGGGAGAATATGGGAGCTCACTGTGGGCTGCTGCTGCTGGAGGCCACACAGAGATTGTTGGCATCCTTCTTGCAAATAGAGTTGATGTCAATGCAGTGCAGGAAGCATATGGGATCTCTTTGCATCTCACTGCTACTACTGGCTACACAGAAATTTTTGACATGCTGTTTGAGAGAGGTGCCAGGCTTTGAGTCCTGGTGTAAGGGCTCTCCTTCTCTCTATATACCTGTACCACATCGGACTCTATATTTTTTGTTTGTCAAGTACTTATTTATTGCTGTTTTCATATATAATGACCCGTCCCAAAGAAAAGAGTTTGAAGTAGTCCATGATGTCAGAGCAGTTGCTGGACTGAGTGAACTCTGGATCGAATCAAGTGTAAACAGACTGTCTTGCTTTCCTCCACATGCACCACTAGCCTTATACTATTCATGCCCAATAGATGCATCAGCAATGACTTGACAGATGCAGCACTACAACTCAAAGTGTGTGGATGCAATACTACCCCAGAAATCCTCAACATTGTTGGCTTTTCATGATCTAAGTTGTACCAGACTCTGAGGCATAAACACCTCACAGGAAGTGTTGCAAATGCACCTGCTGCTGGATGAGGCCATCCCGCACACTACTCAACCAGGATGCAGACTATCTCACCTGTTTGGCCAAACACAAACCCACCATCTTCCTTGATGAATATCACAAGAGACTTGAATGTGTTGGAAGCTGTACACGATGTGAGTATTCTAACCTCGCAGCAGACACACGTAGTGGTAGCGAGTGTATATTCACCTGTACACGATGTGAGTATTCTAACTAGATACTGTTAGCTATAGTGTATGTGAATATAATGTAAGAAACATACCCTCACAGCAGACACACATAGTGGTAGCGAGTGAGGGATGTTGACGCGGACTGTCACGGTATATCAACACACGTGACATCCGGTCACGATCTAATCTAGTCGTTTCCGTTGTCCAAGCTGCACATACGTCTCGTCCAACACACACCCTCAGCATGGACTGCGGAATCACCCCCTCACGCCAGAACACCCCCTGGAACAATACCGAGGCTCTCGTGGTGGCGGACAAAGTCCGTAAACGGCAGCGGCTTGGTGAGCGTGTCAGCAATGTTGTCGTGGGAAGAGACTCGGGGGAGGGTAATCTTGAGCTTCTCGACACAGTCGCAAATGTGGTGGTACCGATTGTCGATATGCTTCGCACGCGAGTGGAAAGACTGGTCCCTGGCTAGGATGATGGCAGCATTGTTGTCGCAGAAAATGTGTGATGGACCGCTGATGGAGACACCAATCCCGCGGAGGAGCATGCGTAGCCAACATGCCTCTTTGGCAGCTTCAGACGCGGCGATGTACTCGGCTTCGGTCGAGGAGAGGGTTACCACCTTCTGCTTGCGCGATGCCCATGAGATAGTCCCGGATCCGAGACTGAAGGAGTATCCCATGATCGACTTCTGGCGGTCGTGGTCGTTTGCAAAATCAGCATCGCCGTGGCCGAGGAGCCTGATCGTGTTCTTGCCGCCGAGTACGAGTACAAAGTGGCGGGTGAGCTTTAGGTATCGGACCACATGAACCACGGCTAGCCAGTGCACATAGCGATAGCAATCGAGGAAGCTAGCGAGGACATTGACAGTGAATGATATGTCGGACCTCATGCCGATTGCGACGTACATGAGGGAGCCAACGAGGGATCGGTAGGGTATAACGGCTAGGCGATCTGCTTCTTCGCGAGACAGAGTGTCGGTGGGCATTCGTAGGTCGGACTTGGCTTCCATCGGCGTGGTGACAGTGTAGGCATTGGTCTGACCGAATTGCGCAATTATGCGGTCGATGAGGGCAGTCTGGGAGAGGGAGATAGTACCGCGTTTGGGATCGCGGATGACGATGCCGAGGCAGTACCTGACCTCACCCAGGTCGGATATCACCCATCGTGTGCGTAGCTGGTCCTTGAAAGTGTTGTTCGCGGCCGGGGTGCTCGATGCACATATCATGTTGTCGACATGTACGGCTACGATGGTCGTCTCACCGCCGGGGCTATGGCGGACATACACGCACCACTTGCAAAGCAGCCGTTGGAATCCCCATCCCACCATAGCATTGTGCATGTGCTTGTTCCAAGCGCGCCCAGCCTGTTTCAGCCCGTACAGCGATTTCACCAACTTCCACAGCCATTTCTCTTTCCCTTTTTCCTCGAAGTGCCGCGGTTGGCGCGTGTACTGGAATTCGTCAGGTGGGAGATCGGCATTGAGGAACGCGGTTTTGATGTCGACTTGTTGGATGTCCCATCCTCGTGAGGCAGCGACGTGGAGGATCGCTCAGAACGACTCAAGTTGTGCGGTGGGGGATGTGGTTTGGGTGGAGTCACAACTGTAGACCTGTCTGTACCTTTTAACACAATATCTGACTTTATTGCGTACCACATTTCCTTCAGCGTCGCGCTTCCGAACGTACACCAGCTTGATGTCAAGAATCGTCTTGCCGGTCGGGACGTCTGCCGGCGGCACATGTTCGTAGACACCGAAGCGGCGGAGGGCGTCGAGCTCTTCGTGTGTTCCCTCAACCCATCGATCAGCATCGGGCGAGGCCATCGCTTCCGCATATGTCTTCGGGTTGTTGGGGAACTCGACATTGATGGGGTTCTTGGTGAGGTAGGCATTTAGCTGTGCCCACATCGCGGTCTCCTCTCCGTCATCGTCTTCGGGGGTACTCGCGATTGTTGCCTCAATGTCGTCAAGGATCCGTTGCTCACTGTCGTCCTCCAGGTATCCCTCGTCGGCAGCGAGCACGTTACGCGGGCGTGCAGGTACTCTGGCACGTTCTGATCGTCGTAACGGCGGCGGCGGAGGAGGTCCAGTGGGAGGAGTGGGAGGTCGTGCAGGCGGAGGTAGGGACGGAGCGGGCACTGCACGCATGTCGTCGGATACGTCTGGAGCGGAAGTTGTGAGGCTAGGTGGGTCGTCGGAGGATTGATCATCGGGTACTCCAGTGGCAGAGGGCACGGGCGTGCCCAGCGTGGTGCGCTCTGCGAGCCGAGATTTATCCCAAGAGACCTTTGACATCTGACCCGACTCGATAAACCGTACATTGATTGAGTTATAGATCTTTCCAGTAGATCGCTCCCAGCAGCAATATGCCTTCAACCATGGTGTGTACCTGACGAGAACGCATTCGAGGGAGCGGTCGTAGACTTTGGGGTTATTTCCTTCGATGAGAACGAACACGCGGTATCCAATTTCGCGAAGATGGGATAAGCTTGGTTTCACGCCCTCGAAACATTCAAACGGAGTGCAACCACCCTGTGCTCGAGATGGTGTTCTGGCGTGCAAGTACGCAGCAGTCACGCAAAATTTGTCCCATAGATGGGGGGGCGCCTTGCAATATATGTGCATGGCGCGACCCTTGCTATGAACCGACAGGTGGTAACGCTCACACTTCCCGTTCATCTTGGAAACATGTGGTGCGGTGTAATGTATGGCCGTGCCACACGCCGCGCACCACTTCTCGAAGACGTCGGATTTGAGTTCACCATTGTCAATGACGAATGCGCTGATCTTTTCACCTGTTTTAGCTTCAATGGCGATCGCCCATGTGCGAAGGTGAGAGAAAGCGGTTGATTTATTAGGGACAGGGATCGTCCATCCGCGAGAAGAGTAGTCCTCGACGATATCGAGAGTATAAAAATTTCCGCTGCATGAGCAAACCGCCACCTTTCTGCTCAGGTCAACATGCACTTGCTCCAGCCTCCGCGTCGACTTCGGTCCCTCCCTCACTTTTGGTATGAGTGCTCGAGTCTGCTTTCCACGAATGCATGCGTCACAAACGGGAGCATTGGAAGATGGGTCGAGATCCATACCGTCAGCAAGTTGATCTTGGTAGAGGTCCGCGATGTCTTGGTGGTTGGCGTGGCCGAGGCAGAGGTGCCAGCTGTGCAGGTCACGCGCTTTGGCAGATGCCACAGACGCAGCGGAGGCGGGAGAGCAGTTGAGGAGGTAGAGGTGACGGGTGGGATGGACGGACCCCGTGCAGATTGTCCCTTCTGCGGAGGTGACCCAGGCGCTAGTGCTGTCGAAGTGGAAAGTATAGGGGGAATCCTGGCACAGGTGGAGTACGGATAGCAGGGGTATTGCGGTGTCGGGCACGTAGAGGACATTCCGGATGGTGAACTTGTTGGTGACGATCGTCCCGATGCCCGTTGCGTTAATCGCTGTCCCCTGGAACCCGCGGATCACGCGTGGTGCGATGGGCATGAGGGTAATGAAGTCCTCGCGACATGGCGATATGTGGACATTGGCGCCAGAGTCCGCGAAGATAAGGAAATCCGATTGCCCATCATGCAGAGCAGCATTCACCGTCAGCGTCCAGTCATCCCATTTCAAGGAGACATGGGGATCGGCCTCGACAAACCATGCATCCATGTCCGCACCCGTGGGCAACTCGTCGGTCATCAACGTGTTGGCAATCAGGGTTTCGGGAGCGGGCGCGCTCGAGTCGGTCGGCATGACATAGAAGTATAGAAGTTGGTGCCATCGACGGTGATATAAGTGCGTCCATCTGGTTTCGCTCGGATTCTGGGATTACCCTTCGCACCCTTCGCGTTGCCGGCGTCGTGTGGCTTCGCCGCATCGGTCTCGGGGGGGTCAGGTTTCCCGTTGTCACTGCGACGCTTCGCTTGCACCTCGCATATACCTTTCCCCGCCATGCCTCCTCCGGTGAACGTGCAGTACTTCCACTGGTGGGTGTCAGGCCTCGGGCATCCGGCCGTCGTGCAGCGCTTCCGATGTTCGGGCGCTCCTTGAGCTGTGTTCGCCGTACCGTTCCGTCCTCCCGCAATGCCGTCGAAATTGTGGATGTTGCGTAAGTTGTCCTTCAGTGTCGTCAGGTCGAGTTGGGGGAGGGCGAGCATACTGCACAAGAAGTCGCGGTGGTTGGTCACCAGCGTCACGAGAAGACCCACGAGCAGGAAAGAGTCGGGGTCGATCGGGCCAGTGGCCCATATGGCAGTGTTGAGCTCCGTGAGTTGCTCGATCGTCGTGGAGAACGTAGCGGGGTCGACAGCAAAGTCGGTCGACAGGAATTGGTGAAGTGCCTTCACCTGCCCCTTCGGTCCGCGATGCTCGTGCTGGATACGCAGTGCATTCCATATCGCAGCGGCCGTGGTGCACGACTTGAAATGCTCCCGCCCCGTTGAGACGCACACTCCAGATATAAAGAAACAGACGACGGTGTCGGCGTCGACCCCTGCGCAGTAATGAGCCGGGTAGTGCACGGGGGACGGGCAGGGGTTGTCGTTGCCTATGAAACGAAGCACGTCTGGTTGCACGCCCAGCTGGTGCGTCACCTTTGACTCCCACGCAATCCAGTTTCCCCGTTCCAGCGAGAGCTTGTCCGCATCCGCCCACTGCGTCGGCAATGCAAACGCCTTCGGTACGGGTCCAGGGCCGCCGAGATGTGGCAGGGATACCGAGGCCATTGAGTGTACGAAGTGGGGGTGATACATCTGCGGCGGAGGTACCGGGTGATGGAAGTGGGGTGGCGCGTAGTACTGATGTGCGACGGGCGGGGGGTAAAACTGGTGCAGCTGGGGCTGATGGAATGAGGGCTGCGAGGACGGTGGCGTGGGAGTTACGAAGCGTGGCATGTATGGTTGACTGGGGAACGCGTTGTGTGCCGGTGTAGCACTCTGGAATGGTGATGGTACGCGCGGTGGGCCAGAGAT
The DNA here is from genome assembly GCA_014925785.1 of Mycena galopus ATCC 62051. Lineage (NCBI taxonomy): Eukaryota > Fungi > Basidiomycota > Agaricomycetes > Agaricales > Mycenaceae > Mycena > Mycena galopus. The sequence goes on from WIQG01000029.1 coordinate 740,099, forward strand.
GTCAGGCAGGGCGCTGTGCGATCCGGGGACGTCGTTCTGAGCAGGCTGGGGCAGCCAGTGATACTGGCGGTTGGCCTGGAAGGGGTTGGAGGGCGATGTCGCAGGGCGAGCGTCCATCGGGTCCATGGTGGCGCACGAGAGTCGTATATACAAGAAATTTTGTTATGTGCTCTGCGCAAGTCGTGAAATACCAGCTCGCTGGGTATAGGTGTCCGTTTGGTGTAAGGCTTCGTGCGCGTCGTCGTCAACAATGGCTCAAATGGCCCATAACCTGTTGGAAGCTGTACACGATGTGAGTATTCTAACCTCACAGCAAACACACGTAGTGGTAGCGAGTGTATATTCACCTGTACACAATGTGAGTATTCTAACTAGATACCGTTAGCTATAGTGTATGTGAATATAATGTAAGAAACATACCCTCACAGCAGACACACGTAGTGGTAGCGAGTGAGGGATGTTGACGCGGACTGTCACGGTATATCAACACACGTGACATCCGGTCACGATCTAATCTAGTCGTTTCCGTTGTCCAAGCTGCACATACGTCTCGTCCAACAGAATGTTACTGCCATCTTCCTGCATCACTATCCACGGCATTTACACATACACGTATTTAGGTCAACAAGGTCCAGAAAATGGCTTTGGAGCGCTGCCCTTTGAAACACAGAGACTATTCGCACTGCATCTCTATCTATATCCTACCAACTACCTGATCTCCATCAATGAAGTGTTGAATGATGACCAGACTTAAGCACATATATTCGGGAGATCGGAAATCGGGTGGCGTTGCGAGGTCTCTCAACCATTTGTTTGCAAGCAGGATCTCATGGGAGCTGCACCAATGGTGTTGGGAGAGGGGATAATTAGTACAAAGATTGTTGAGGGGTCACTCTGCTGGGAAAGCTACGTTGAATTCCTTTGTGACAGCATTGTATGTGGCACCATGACATCCGTGTGCCTTAGAAAACTGACATGCACGCACACAGATGCCTCTGAAAACTCCATATCTAGGTCTGAGAAGTGTCCTCATCATGGACAATGTCTGCATACATCATGGCACAGAAATTGAGAACCTCACAGCTGAATATGGCCTGTGTTTTCCTTTATCCTCTCGCTGTACCATAATTCTCCTGCAGGGGTTCGCATCAAATACCTACCGCCCTATTCATCCAACTATAATCCAATTGACCAAGCCTTCTCTGTAATCAGGTCCTATCTCTGTTGCAAAAGCATACATCATTTTGATGAGCATATGGCATACTATGAGATATATAACACATTTCAGGAGATTACTCCAGAGATGACCTATGGGTTCTATCATCATTCAGGCTATTTCGTTGTTGGATTATCCTCTGTAACCCTCAGTGCATGCAATGATCCTGAATGTGTTTCCCGTTCTTGATAGAGAGCGGTGAGTACTGTTCGATGTTCTGCTGTACAATGCTGTTAGGTATTATTACATCTGGTCATGCCATTCTCAAAGAAATGAATCCTTTGTCTACCTTCCCACCTCCACTGCAATCTATTCTCCTTCACCCATAACCCATCTATCTTGTGCATCACAGACATCAGTGATTTGTGCGGGATTGAGGAAGGCTTCCTCCAGGTGGGCATTCTTCAAATGCTGTAGCGTTTGCTGGCCAGTGACAGTGCGAAACCCTAGGTTTGCAATGGCTGTCCTCTCATGAGTTCAAAGGCCAAACAGAGGATATGTGGCATCCTTGACATAAGGTAAGAGAAAGTGAATGAAGATGAGTTCTTGCTGTGAGGCAGAACTCTAGTCTGTGACCCTGTATGTGGGACCTTGTCACCTAAGGCCGGGCTCCTGTAACCTGGAGAGGTGAGCAGTTGAGGATGCTCAGCCAGCGAGAGGGTTTTGAGGTCACGCTGACACTCTGGCTCAGTCAAGCTCAGCTTGTCATGGTGGTTGTGCGAGTAAAGTTTAGTCATTGGCCTCCCAGCCCAATGACAGCAGACTACCAGCAATACAATTGTAACTATGATTATGTATGCACTAAATATATGATATTTACCACCACATCCCAGTACTAGCATTTAGTCCTCTTTAGTGTGCAAGTCTGGTCCAGAGCACAATAATCCTCCTCAGTATATGGGGCAGCCTCTTGAGTAATGGTTATAGTGTGAGGCTGGGCTTGAGCATCTAACCCTATCACCAGTGCTTGGGCTTCTTCCATATGCACTTTTGTGTGTGATTGTGCTTGCAGAATCAATGAGGTTTGACTGGCCCCACATATTCTCTGAGGTACACCCCAAATTGCCCAAAGACAGAGATGTCGGCCATCTCGATGTCCTCAAGGTTGGGCTCTGGTTTGACATTGCTGAATCGGTTGAGCAAGGATGGGTGAGGTGACTTAGTTTCTGGCAGCACAAAGAGCTGAGAAGATTCCTGACTAAGCCGCTCGAGAAGCAGAGTTGAGGATGCTGGCTCTGGAGTGCAGCTTGGATCAGCACATGTGGATCTTGTTGAGATAGACAAAGTCCTCGACAAGGAACATGAAGAGTCCATGGACCACAAAGATTGCCTCCTTGCCCTTTCTTTTCCCTTCTCAGTCTGCCTTTGCTTCACAGAATTGGATCATTGCAGCGAATCAGAGCGGTATAAAGGTGTGACGGGGACTTACAGTAGCTAGTACTCACTATTTCATGCTTCCGCTCTTGTCAGTATTAGGTACATAGCGTTACGTAGGCATCACGTAATGCAACTATTCTTTGCTCTCTACTTCCATGACCGAGTCTTAAGTGCGACTCACACAGAGGTGGTGAGCATCCGTCTAGCTCATCACCTTAGCTGGGTATCCATATACTGCCCTCCTCTCCCGGGTGACAGGAGTCCATTCAAGGGTTACATGATACTGGACTAGAGCTCAGCTCTCATCTATGGTGCAATACCTACTTCAAGATATTGGATGAGTGCTCGCAGCGCTCTCTGTGGTCTCCTCCAATGAGAAGCCCCCTGTGCTGAAGCTTGACCGCTTCACAGTGGTGGACACACAGGGGTCTTCATCAAGTTGGATGGAGACCTCACACCATCGAACATCGCTCCGTGAGGATAAGACCTCGGAGCGGCCGTCTACTCTCTGGTAGAGACTTTTTCTCATTTCTTGACAACCGACTCGATGACCCTAACCTCACGAGACCCTCGACTCTCCGACGACCAGAACCGGCAAGCTAACCGCTTGCTATGGTGGTCAGTTTCGATGAATTTCATATTTTCCTCCATCAAGACCCCTGGATCTGATTGTCGTTAACAATGCTCGAAAACCTCTACGGGATCCCATGTTTCACTAATCCTAGACTTGTTTTCCATCACACTAAAGTGCGCGACCTTCCCAGTCTGCGCGTCCTCTATCGCCTGCCTCTGTGAGAGGCTTGGAAAAACGAGCCCCTTTCCCTGCTCGATCAATCGTCCACATGCTCCACATGAAACGATCATTGAGGCTGCCACTCCATATTGCAAATTGTGCACTGATAAATATTTGTGATGCCTGCTCTCTCGCTTCCTTTCTCATACCGCTACCATGAGCAAGAGGAATCCCCCTCCTGCCAAGAAACCAGCCCTGCACCAGTGCAAGGCCAAAGCCCCTGGCGCTAGTGGCGACGATGCGCCTTCACCTCGCCGACCTCAACCACCCCCTCCGAATCGCAGCTACAACCCTCAAATGGTGTCTTGTCGCACCGGCTCTCCTCTCGATGCCGCGGCTGCTGTCTATGACAGTATTTATTGCTGAAAATTATAAGGTTGAGAAATGAGGTTCAGAACAGCATTTTAAGACATTGAGGTTTGAGGTTTTGTGAAAATATCAGGTTGAGGATTGAGGTTTAGCCATTTTTTTAGGTTGCACTAGCAGGTCTGATATTGAAAATGTGAGGTTTAGTACAAGATTTGCTGGGTTAAGGACGAAACCTGCCAGGTTGAGTGTTGAGGTGGAGAACGACGTACTCAGAATTATTTGTCAGCTCCCCAGCATCATATGATGAATCAGATGGGATCAAAACTGCAATGTTTCAGCCAACTCAAGAAACTAATATTTAACCTCTATTTATTTAGATAATCCTGGTTCAAAATAACAGCTTCCGGAATTTGCCTTGAAATTGATGGCTGTCTGCATTGGGTTGGAAAGGGTGGGCCCTGGCAATTCTCGGAATATTGATGGCTTGCCGTCTTAGGTGCCTGCCTGCCTTGCAATTGATGAGGTGCATGCATCTGGGCTCCTATTGAAAAGCAAATCTAGAGGACTCTTGAAGCCCTTGATGAGCTCTACAATTTAGGTATAAGGATCAGCGATTTGCGGGAAATTTTTCCTTTTTGGGAAATGAACACTTTCGTCCCAAAAAGAAAATTTTGGCAAAAACTAGTCCTTCACCCACTTCCATCTGTTTTGGATGTTTGACATGCAAGCGAACTCTTCTAGTGCTGCCACATCTTTGGGGTTGGCGGAAGTGTACAGCCCAGGGTTGAAACTAGCGGTGGACGGAGTGCCAATGATGACACCTGTGAGAATGTAGATTCCAGCAGAGAGAAACCAAGAAGATACGATGATTTATTCGCAAAATCAAGAGGGCTTTTATACCCCAAGAACAATGTAAAGAAGACAATGTACAGAATTCGAACTCAGCCCATTGAACACGTATACACAATAAGTACACGTCGAACACGTCGATGTTTGGTAGTATCGTTTCACCTTGCTGTGCTGGGCTGTGCGAGGCTGTGCGTCTCCACGCACAGTTCAATGTATCGGCTTGCTGAGATATTCCAACACTCCCCCTCAAGCCGAAATTAATCCAAGTGCTTGAACAAGCGGCTTGAACTTGAAGGCGGCAAGGGCCTTGGTTAATACGTCCGCAGTCATCTCCGTGGTCGGGCAATAAACGACTTCTAGCATGCTGTTGTCGATCTGTTCGCGAATGAAGTGGTAGCGAATGTCGATGTGTTTTGTACGAGCATGGAATTGCCCAAGTTCGGCATGCGCAAGTGAGATAGCGGACTGATTGTCGTTGTATATGAGGAAAGGGAAAGTGATGGGTCCAAAGAGTTCGGCAATGAAATACCGGAACCAAATAGCTTCCTTCGCAGTGTAAGTGATGGCGATGTATTCGGCTTCCGTTGTGGACAAGGAAACAATTTCTTGCTGTTTCGATGACCAAGAAACTGCGGCACCGTTCAAGATGAATGCATAACCGGAAATAGCCTTCCGATTCTCGAGCGACATTCCGTCTGCATCCGCAAATATATCAAGGCCGAGTACCGAGTCGCATGCACCATACGTGAGCGCATGACTGCGTGTGCCCTTCAGATATTGAAGTACGCGCTTCGCAGCGTTCCAATGTGGATGTCCGGGGTTGTCAATGAAGCGGGATAAGACACAGACTGTGAATGCCAAGTCTGGTCGAGTTGCCGTAGCAAGCCAAACAAGCCCGCCAATCAATTCGCGGTAGGGAATATTCTTCATCTCCGCGATGGCAGCGTGATCCGTAGGGCATTGCTCGCGACTGAGCTGAACTGTGGGATCGAGGGGTACCGAGACTGATTTGCAATCAGCCATGTTGAATTTCCGTAAGAGGGAGTCAATGTAAGTCATCTGGGACAACGCCAGGGTGCCCTTCTCGCGATTGCGGTGGACTTCCATTCCAAGAAGCCAACTGATAGGTCCCAACATTGTAATCTTGAAAATATGCGCAATCCTCTCCTGGATTTCATCAATCAACGCAGGTGAGCTTCCCGTGATGGTGCTGTCGTCGATGTGAATGGCGAGGAGTGCGAGATCGTTCCCGCGGACTAGACGGTAGACGGCGTGGTCGGAACGAAGAGGGTGGATGCCGAGTGTAGCGAGAGATGAAGTCAACTTCTCGTACCACTTGCGGCTTGATTGTTTCAGCCCATAGATTGTGCGCTGGAGTCGAATGACCTGCCCCGAATTTCCGTTCGAGTAATGTGGAGCTTGCTCCATGTATATTTCCTCATCGGGTGTAAATTCACCATTGAGGAATGCGGCGGAGTAGTCAAAGACTTTAATGTCCCAATTAAATCGGGTTGCGATGGATAAAATTGTGCGGAGTGAAGAGAGTTTGGCGGTGGGCGAGAATGTCTCGAAATAATCAACGCCTTGGACCTGCGTGAAGCCTCTTGCGACGAGTCGAGCCTTATACTTGTCAATCTCGCCGTCTGCCTTGCGCTTGATCCGAAGCGCCCATTTTGAACCGACGACATTCCGGCCGATTGGTCTGGGAACAAGTCCATCCCCAAAGGTGCCTGTGGTCTTCATTGCTTCCATCTCCACATCCATCGCTGCCTTGAACAGGGGCCAATCTTTCCGTGCCATCGCCTGCTCGACCGTAGGCGAGTCAGACATATCCCCACTTCCAACATAGGCGTATTCCATCCCAAAATTATGCAGGTGCGAGTCGTCATCCTCGGCATCCGCAATGTGGGCCATTCGACGAGTCCGAGTGCCCTCAATAATGTTCTTCGGGTCAATGATACTCGAAATATCGCGAGGTGCAACAGGTGTTGTTGTCGAACTTGAAGCTGGAGTGGATGGAGGTGTGGTAAGGGGAGATGGTGGAGTTGGTGCGCGTAGAGGGACTGGTGCGAACTGCGGAGTTGTAGTGGGAGGGTGCTGGATGCTCTGTGAATTTTCTTCAACCCTAATTTCCGCTTTCTCCCCCTCATTCAGCACTCTGTAAATCCCACCACTTCGTCCGACCTCGGGAAACTTGACGCTTCGCTCGACACGTATGGACCGGTTGTTGGGATAATAAATCCGATGCCCGTCGATGCTTTCAAGGTCAAAACCGACCCATCTGCCCTTGCGAGCACGACCGTCCAATTTCGATGCATTGTCAACATGAACCAAGACTTCGCAGCCCCATTCGTGGATGTTGCGTAAGTCGGGTTTCGATTTGTGGAATGCCTCGTAAGGTGTACCACCTCCCAAAGCCTTGGTCGATGTTCGATTCTTCAACCAAACTGCGTGTTTCAATGCTTCACCCCACAGATTTGTCGGCAATCCGGAGGCGTGCAACATCGCCCGTACTTTCTCGAGAAGCGTGCGATTGAGTCTCTCAGCGACTCCGTTGTGCTCGGGGGTGTCGTGAACGGTGAGGCGGCGTCGAATTCCCCTCTTCGCAAGGTATTTGTCGAACAAATGGCTTTTGTACTCGCCGCCATTGTCAGAATGGAGAATTTTAATTCGGATCCCATGTTCCGTATCCCATCGTGCATCAATATTTTCGAAGGCCTCCAACGTCTCGTCCTTTGAGTGCATTAGCACTACGACCGTGTAGCGTGACGCTTCGTCCGTAAATGACGAATAATATTGTTTGTGTTGTGGTGTCTCGACTGTTGCCGGTCCCCACACATCTGTATGAACTTCATCACCAATATTGCCCCTGGCTTCGCGCTCTGCAGGCTTCGAGATCAGTTTGCGGGTCATCCTGCCATGCAGGCATGACTTGCAGTCACCCGTTGAGGTGTGTTCCATCTCGTCAACTTGAATACCATCCACTAACCGGTTTTTCACCAGTTTCTTTGCGGCTTCAATCGGTAAATGTCCCATTAATTTGTGCAGTTCGTCCGGAGTCACCACGAGTGGTCCAGTGTCCACTAGGTGCGCGCGCGGCGAATGCAGTGCCACCTGAACTCGATAAAGTCCATGTGCCAGGGGAATGGTGCCAATACGCTGATTCTTGCTGTTAAATATGCAACACTCCGACTCGCGGAATTGTACAGCGTAGCCAGCTTTCGTGATGCGTGCAACAGACAAGAGGGTGACACCGAGCGCCGGTGCGTATAAAACGTCCTTCACAAGGACTCTTGATGGTCGATTTGTGCCATTGGGGACTTCAACACGCATATCACCCATTCCAACTGCATCGAGCTTGTTGTTGTCTGCGACAGTGATTCCGTGCGGCTGAATATCCCGATAATTTATTAAGCGATGCCGAGCGGGTGTCATGTGTCGTGTAGCGCCCGAGTCGTAGATCTCGTATTCGGGAGTGGTGGTAACGGCAGCGGCAGAGGTAAGTGAAATTGCCCCAATTGGCTCTCCTTCATCTTCCTCCCACCTCCTTGGCACAGTGTCATCCGACACGTCCAGAAGAGATGGTACGTCCGCACATTTGCTCATTCCAAGCTCCTCTTCATCGAGCTCATCAAACTCGATGTCGTCCTCCAACAATTTCGGCATTGCCATCCAAGCGCAATCCAGATCCTTGTCTGCTTTTGCGGTGTTCGCACGGCCACCTCCCTTTTTATGCGGGTTCTGACCTTCCTTTCCTCCTCCCTTCGCCCAACAATCTTTTGACATATGTCCTTTCTTGTGGCAATTATAGCATTCCATCGTCTTCTTCGACTTCGAATTCTTGCCGCCATTCCCGTAGAATGCAGCCTCTTTCTCGCCCTTCCCAGCATTCCTGGCCGCTTTGCGGTCCGATTCATCACTGATGCCTTGCAGCACCGTGTCGGGGTCGAGTTCTTTGCCAAGAAGCGTGGCAGCACCCGTGAGTGCTGAAAGATATGTTTCGTATGCTGTGGGGAGAGAGCCGAGTACGATCGCGACGAAATTCTCGTCTCCTGGGTCGGCGCCCATAGCGATTAAATCCGCGCGTATCGTCCGTAGTTTGTCGAGGTGAGTCTTTACGTCCCCACCATCTGCGCACCGCTCGTCTTGGAGCTTGCGGCGCAGATCAACTGTGACCATCTTCGATTTCTTCTCATATTCGTCCTTCACCTTCTCCCACATCCCCTTCGCTGTCTCCGCCCCCTTGACCTTTAGGAAAAGCGCGTCCGGGATAACCGAAGCCAGGCCCTGTTTTATCACAGCCTGCTCCGACTTCCAGAATCGCCTCCGCGTCAAATAATCCGTGTTGGCCTTAACCTCGTCCGCCGTGGGCGCCGCAGCGTTGGCGACCTTCGGCGCAACGGGCATGGCAGCAGTGGTGTCAAAGTGATCGCCTAGCCCGGCCGCGTCCAGCGCGAACAGGAAGCGGTCACGGAAAAAGACCCAGTTTGTGCTGTCAGCCTTGCAGGAGGGAAGTTTGGCAAAATATTCGCCCAGTTTAGCAGTAGAGGACAAAGTGTTCGTTGACATAGTTGTATTGGATTTGGTGAGAGTTTAGAATTTGTAGAAGTAAGCAGTAGGTTTAAGCGCGGGGGCCAATAACCTGTGAGAATGTAGATTCCAGCAGAGAGAAACCAAGAAGATACGATGATTTATTCGCAAAATCAAGAGGGCTTTTATACCCCAAGAACAATGTAAAGAAGACAATGTACAGAATTCGAACTCAGCCCATTGAACACGTATACACAATAAGTACACGTCGAACACGTCGACGTTTGGTAGTATCGTTTCACCTTGCTGTGCTGGGCTGTGCGAGGCTGTGCGTCTCCACGCACAGTTCAATGTATCGGCTTGCTGAGATATTCCAACAACACCATCAATTAGAGTGATAACGGCCGGAGGGTCGGAAAGGCCGGAAGGCCAGAAGACCGGATGAAGTGCCAGATGGCCAGACGAAGGTCCGGATGTAAAGTGATACCATAGGAGTATAAGGGTACACCAATTAGCTTGGCTCCGAAGATCGGATAAGAGCATAGGGCAGAGGTCGGACGACGGAGCAATGCGGAAGCAAAGCACATTAATTATCAACTAAGGTTACATCCGAAGTAAATACATATTTATACTGAGTACGGAGATAGTCTGGATGTGTTCAGAGAAGAAGTAAAGACAATAGGGATAAGTGAAGACAATAAAGACAATAAGGAACACATGTGGGGCATAAGTTATATGGTCAAAGAAGGGGAAACGCTCAGTAATTCTTCATTGCGTAAAAACCCCGAGGGCGTGCGTCAACGACCAAGGCCGGACCCAACAGCGAGTGTATAAGGGTTGTGGATGATTTGACTTAATTATCCACCCAAGTGAACCAAGCCAAATACTATATTCAATAGTAATCTGGGTAGTGCAGTGTAGGGTAGGAAAAAGTCCCCTTCCCACGCTGTTACTCCCGCGAACATGTATGACAAGTTATGTAATGTACGGCATCGGCCCGCACATAGCGGGCTTATTATAGTATCCTAACACCCCTCCCCCCAGGACGAGGCACCGAGTCCGAAATGCATGTACAAGAAATTTCATGTGTTCCCCAGAACACCATATGTTATGTGCAACCCCGCGGTGCTTTGCAACACTCGGCATTGTAAACGCTCCAATGGCTCCATAGGCTGGAATTGCGACATGGCAGCGCCTCAGTGTAACGCCCCGACACCTGTCGCAGGGTCAGTTCAGGCACCGCCCTGCATGACGCCGGTGAAACGGTGCACTTAAGATACGCATGAAATGAATGCAAATAATGCTAGTGCTCAAAAACACTAAACACCACTAACACACACACACACTACTACTCCCAAAGATCAAGTCCTTCTCCTTGTGAGTTCGGGTCCGGTTCGTAGTATGCGAACAGCGGGTTTGGATCCCAAATAACACAGAATATAGAACGCTAGAGCTGAACTATCCAAAAACAGCGCCTCAGAATGCAATGTTCAATTGCGTAGCTTTCAGCTAGCAACCTAGGTGAACGTAGGAAAAGGGGTGGATACAAGGCAACCTTGACTAGACGTCGCAGAATACCAGGGCAGAGATTGTAAGGTTTGCGAAAATCCTCTCGTTGGCAATCCAAACGAATATGAGGCTAACACCAAATAGCTTCCAAGCTACACACACTAGGCAGCCCTAAGTGTGGACCTGTTACTTCCGATAGCAGGAACATTTGACTACTTTGTATTGGTCCTAGCTCACTATACGCGTCCAGCAAGTCGATCCAACACACTACGGATGGCGCTAGGGCAGATCCGGGACGAAGGCAAAGTCACTGACAAGGTATAATCCAACCAGGAGTAGGAACCCGGTATTCCATCTTCTGTTTAGGCTATGCAACTCACACCATAAGCATCCAGTAAGTCAGTCCAACACACTACGATGATAAGCCGTGAATTCGCCAACACCTGAAAATTAACATTTTCTGGATTTCCATTGCGGATACGCGCACATCTGGGTCTATGACGAGTCCCAAGTCAGTAGACCTGGAACTACACGCTAGAAACCAAATCCGGAACCGGTTGCGGATGAGTATCCAGAAAACACACATACTGGGTGCCTCCGACTAATATGCCGCTGGTTCTGGATCCTACTGTCGCACTATGGGCAGGAGGTTGCGGATAGTCCAAACGAACATTGGGGAATAAAATATCCATTCTGTGCCTATTTGTGGAACTCAAAGCAAGTGCATCTTGAATGAGTTTCAACATTATTTGTCCATGCTTGTACCAATGAGGCGACGTGTTCGATCACGTGATGACCCAGAACCTTTCAGACCGGAACGAGTCAGATCCGGATGCGGTGTCATACACCCATCAAATATTGATCGGCTTAATGTGGCAACCGAGTTCAAACCCAATTTAGGAAGAAGGTCCTTACTTGAGCTATGAAGGGGACCAGGGTGTCTAATTGTAGGCATAAGACCCAAGGTTCCGGATTTCCAAGAATCCTTCGAGGGGCACAAGTAGTGCGCCCAAGAAATCCAGAATACTAGGACCACTCGGGTGCCAAGTCAGGGCCCCGATCGCGTCAGAAATAAATCAGACAAATAGGAGCCTGCTCAACCATGTTCCACCTCGACGGGTAGACAGTCTAGGGTAGCTCTTGGGCTGCACACAAGTTCAGGGTGTCTACAAAGAGGCATTTTGAAGGGCTATCCAATTCAACCACAATGTCTGGAGGGACTAATCCAGAACTAACATTTTCAGGATCTAAAATAATCAGTCAGCAAGCTTGGCGATCGTTATTTCATATTCTCAAGTCACGGACATGGTTACAGCGATGATTAATGTATTATGTTTGTAGAGTTATTTTTAGATGTACAGTATATAAGGTGGGCAGCTTGTAGGGAGAGGGCACGGACTCCTACCCGGAAACGTAAAGCGGAGAGACTAGCGGTCTGCTCCAGCGAGTACAGAAGGGCGGAACCACTGGCTTGATTCATCGAGGCTGTCCTTGGGGGCGTGCTTGTATTTTCGAGTTATTATCAATCTATCAGCTTTTCGGGATATTCCCTTGCGTGTTCTGCATGTACGTGTGTGTGTGTTCTACGTGATCCTGCGTGTACGTGTACGTGTCCTGCGTGTCCTGCGTGTTGCTTGTGTGTGTCCTACGTGTTTTGCGTGTCCTACGTGTGTTCCGGATTTGTTGCGTGTTGCGTGTCAAATTGTTTCACTGCTCCTGTCTTACGAGGTTAGAGTGGGTGACCCAGAGTTGCAAAACTATACATTGAACCATTGTCTGCGGACGATCCTGGATTTGCTTGCTGCGATCCGCAAATATTAAACAACTGTTCCCGTGTATCTTCTATCGGTACACAAAGACCTGTACTCGGTCGCACTCTCTGGGATTGCATCCGGAATCACTAGTGGAGTTTGGTTGGTTGTTGTTTTAGGGATTTGTGTTGGTTTCAGGATTTGTGAATCCTGAACTAGAGCGCACTTCTTCATTGCATTCAGCCCGTCGGATTTGCATTGTAGTGGATTTCACCCATAGACCGCCGGCACACGTTTCAACGGATGGCACTAGGGCAGATCCAGGGTGAAGGCAAGGTCACTGACAAGTCGTGATCGCGCTTTACAAGGGAATACACCCAATAGTTTTGTACGTGAAGTCAGCTAGGACAACAACGCCTTTCCTCTTAATCTTATGTTTCCAAGTTCCAGAGTCAACCAATCAAGATTCCAGTTATAGACTACTACAAGCAGAGTTTGTACACAAATCTCCACGAATAGCCTGAGACAACCTGCCGCCACGAACTAGGGCGCGATTAATCTGGTGTATGTGGCTAGAGCGCTGTCCTTTTATACAAATGAGGAGATAGTGTTTAAGTAAAAGAAATGAGTAAAGAGAAATGCTTGGCTAGCCAATGAAACGGCAGCCGTCTTGAGTCGTCATAATCAAATGTCCTTGGTAGTCATCGCGAATGACTTCCGGGTATAGTTTCTGCGGGTATTGGTAATTCCTAGGCCGTCGATCACAAGCCTGAACTACGAATCCTGCCGGCCTGGAGTTGAATCCAGTCCAATAATAGTTCCTAGCTGATTCATGGAGGTCTCATGACCGTCCTAGAATAGCTCTCCATGCCGTCGTACATGTCGGCATTTGTCCATGATAATATCTCCTTACACAATAGTTAATGTGTTCATGTTTGGGTGACACTAGCGCGTCGCGCCTGTCACGTGTACTGTCTCCTAGTCCTAGGATGTACCGTATATGTTCTTCTTGTAATAACTAGTCGCCTAGCTACTTGATGTTCGGCATAGTACTATCATAGGTATCAGGCGTCCTCCGCTAGCTCATATAGCAGCCGATCCTAGCCTGTTCTTCTACAATATCTGAGTGTGCGTCCTTGCTAGCACCATATCCTTATGTTCTTCTGTCTCAGTTGTTCTTCCTAGGTCAAATAGAACTAGTGTTCTATGAATGTATGGGTGTGGTATATCTCCTAGGTGGTTTAGACTAGACCCGTTCATAAAGGCGTCCACCGTATGTGGATTCCTAGCTTACAGTCAGTAGCTGGAGCTCGCTCTGACCCTCCTTTGTATCACCGAACAGAGGCCTAGCGCACTAGTGTTACCTAGCGACGACTAGATGCTGTATGCTAGCTTAGGTGGTTTAATTGATAGGCCTAAGTTCGCAAAAATAGCCAAATGGACGTGCATTGGATGTTGCGCCGTCTCAACGCTTTATGGGCAAAAACCCTTTCGAACCTAGATTGGCAGCCATGTCTGCCTACACCACCAATGTAAACCTTGAAGCACTTCTCTGGGCAAACAACACCGTCACGATAGATAACCTCGAGGCGGAACTGCGGCACCAGTCTTGCGACTGGACGCTCAATGAGTGGGACATTCCGGTTTGCGAAGAGGACGCAGAGTGCTCGATCTGCGAGGGCTACACGGACCATTTCCTTGCCCGCCTCAGTCGCGCAGACGTCGACAGCGCCGACGAAGTCCAAGGTGGTTCATCTGCAGAGGATGAAGAGCCAGGAAGGAAGGATTTGGCGTCACCAGGTTCCGACTCCGAATTGGAGGAGGTGCAGGAGAAAAGCATGTTGATGAAAAAATTGCTAAGGCTTCGGGACCTTCGCGTCCGCGAACAATCATACAAATCAGAAGATCCCAACAATCTCCAGGGCATGATGGTCGCGTTGAATTTCGACAAACTCCGCGCCGAAGCTGACCGCAACACAGCCAATTCATGCTGGTCAATGGTCAAGATGGAGAAGGATACCTTGCAGAAATCCCTTCAAACTCTGACCGAAGCGCACAATGAGCTGCAGACGCGTCATCAGGCAGCTCTTGACGAGATTGAGGTTCTTAAGCAGCGGCTCTCTGGTGAGTTTATCTTGAACTTCTCTCATTGCAGAATGAACTGAAAATGTGTCGTAGTTGTGTCCACAATAACTGAAAGTGCGCCCGCGGCTGTGTCTACAATCCCGACGTTCTTGCATTGCGAATGGCTGGCAATGAAAATGCCCCCTCCATCCTCGTCACCGCAACTCCTGGCATGTTGGCTCCAATTTCAGGAGCACACCAGTCTCAAGGGAGTTCATGTCTGTGGCCCTCACTGGGTCATCGACCTCCGGGATCTTCGGGGTTACAGGGAAGTTATGAGGCGCATCCCTGAGCTACGAGCGAATTCTGGGAGCAACAACCGTCAAAACCGTGCGCGTTTTATCTTTGCGGTCTTAGAGGTTTTGGCGGTACCGGGCCGGTACGCTGAATTACTCCGCGAGGACCAACGTCCAGTGGTGTCCGAAGTGCGGTATTCTCCACTGTCTCTTCCGGAGGGACACAACAATATGGACGTCTCGCGTCTGCTTGCAGCTCAAGGATTGACGGTCGCCGTAGCCGACGATACGTGGCAGTATTCCTACCGCCATATCAAGTCAGTTGCAGAGGAGAAGGGCGCCCACAATACAAAGACAAACGCAGCACAGAAAATTTTGGCGGATATCGAGGCGCAGCTGCAAGATATGCCTCAGCCCGGCGGGTTGAAATCATCGGAGGCAGACCGTTTTCCGCGCCCCAGCAATTTGCCGAATAAACGCCTCTGAAGTATTACTTGTGATTGTTGCAGATACTTTACTATTACTCGGACAAGGAGTATCTCCTCCTCATTTTATGCTGTACCTATCTTGACATATCCTGTACTTGAACAATACTGGAACAAAAAGTTTTTCGGGTCCCTTGCGAGTCGACAGGTGACATCAGTTGACGTGTTGATGGCCTTGATCTCTGCCACCAGCACTCCGGCCCACGATCTCAGTTTCTGAACACCTGTGTCTTATTTCTTGCTTCTCCTTGCTGCGCCTAGGTATAACCCAGCCTTTTCCGCTGGCTGTTGAGGCAACACCAGAATGTCCTCCAAAGATTTTAATGTAATCAGCGATGACTCCGACATCGAGATACTGCATGCCCCCCCCACCGCCAACACCAGAATGTCCTCGAAAGATCTTACTGTAATCAGGGTTGACTCTGACTCAGACATTGAGATGCTGGATGCGCCGTCGACTGCCCCAGACATTCAGATACGGGACGGGCCCCCGGCCGGGGCGGATCTACAACTCCTGAGAACGGCGCCACCTAGGACACCAAACCAGAAGAGGGCGGATGACATCGCTGCGGTCTTCAAGAAACGGTACCCTTTGGTGTATCCTCCTGTGGATGATCTACCCTACCTAGAGCGATTTGAGGTGTGTCTCAGTCCTGCTAGACTCTGGACGTACTTAGCTATTGCGCAGTATTTCGCCCAATATCTGCAGGACGAACCAGCGGTACCCGGAGACGCCACGAAAGCGGCTCTTGAAAGCATCAAACGTCTAGCCAACATCAAGAAGAATAATGAGGGGAAAAATTGGAACGAAATACTGGAATGCCCCGTGCGTATACTCTCCAAGGAAGAATATTAGCCTGCTAAGAAGATTGCGCGGTTAGATCTGCTTGGACACAGACAAGCGCCCGTCTCTGTTGCTTACTTGTGGTTGCACGGCGTATGGGTATCATTTGGTACGTTACCTGAAGGAGCTTCATCCCAAATCTAACTGAAACAATAAAGAAATGCCTACCCAACTGGGCAGCGCAATCCAACTCCCAGAGCGGCCTCGTCCAGTGTGAGGCGGTATCACTATCTATCCATACCTTTGTGTCTCTGATGGTGAGTCTGACAGGCTCGACCTGCCGCCTTTGGGGGAAGCCTTTTGCGATGGAGTGGGCGTTCGGGCTCAATAAAGAGGAAAAGAAGGCCAAGAATAAAGCCAGGACCAAGAGGAAGAGAGTCCAAGACATGGAAGCAAGGCGATGAGAAGGACGGATTGCCAAGCAGAATGCGGACGAGAAGAGCACCGTCGAGCAATAAATATACAACTGTGGGTTCCACGCCATTGCTTGCTTGTAGTTCACTGACTTGAGATTTTTAGTCTGATTTGAGATATAACTATCGCGCCAAATGTACTCTGCTACAGTAAAAATGTACAAAGTGTCACACAATTTCGCCGCTAGTTCGAGATATAAAGTGCAGGAGAATCAGCGGCCCAAGAATCTAAGGGGCCTTGAAGGCACGTCGAAAATCGCCCTCCTTAGACGAATAATTGGTTACTCTTCGTCCTCGAACACTTCTTCTTCGTAAAAGTATACCCATTTGTCATCCTCATCCTCCTCCTCCCACATCTCGAAATCCTTCAAATCGCAATCGTCCGCCTCTGGCACTCCTTTCTGCAGCATAAACGCAATTTTTATTGCGCCTGAAATTGCGCCTACTTTTGCCAAATCATCAAATTTTTCCAGATGACGGATCCCACAAGATTGGCAGGCTTGCGGAGGCTCCCAGGCATCAAAGACTTTGAGGGCAAGGTGCGTGAGCCACACAGTTCATCCAAGCTAACAATCCATCTAGACACAAAAATGCTCACCCAGTTTTTAGCACACGGAGTGTGGAAAATGGCAAGGAGGTCAATTCGACAATCAACACATTGCCGCCGCCATTCTTCTAGACGGCGGCGTGGTTTCTTTGACCGGCCCCATTTCAAGACCCATGTGCCATCCGCGTACGTTATTAGCATGCAGTACACACCACCCGCGCAATCCGAAGGCAATGGGACAGCCGCCATGGCCGTGTACATAGCATCTTTGGTGTATATCTTGGGGTACCTGGTGGAGTGTTCTGGCAACGTATCCCAGAGTTCAGCTGAATTTATCAGCTGCACGTCTTATTGGCCGAATTGAGTGAGTACCTGCTTCAAATGGCCCTGCAAAGACTGATTCTGGAACTCCGCAGAGAACGTTCAAGGCGAAGGAGGGCCACGAGCGCATGAGGAGGCAAGAAGACAGAGGTTGAAGATCGTACTGGTGTGTGAGCGGGAGGGAGTGACCCTCGTGACTCTCTTCCCAACCGCCACCAGCATCGAAACGCGGCCTCGCGCGCGAACACCATAATCCCAGGAAGACTTGGTTCTGGCAAAACTCGTGGGCCGTGGAGCAGCAGTAGATCTCTGGAACGAGCTGGTGAGCAACTCGGAGCATGCGCCGCTAATAGCGCTGAGGCCAATTGCAGAAAAAACCGGCCTCTCCGTCGAGTGCATCTCCGCCAGGTTCGTCGACGTCCGCAGCAGCATGGCCCTGGACCACCCACCCTCCTCAGGGAGGACTTGGGCCTCAAGAGAGTGGACCTCATCGACACCGCGAAGCTATGCGGACGTCATTGGTTGCCGGCCCACAATTATCGGGGGCTCCTTCGTCTTCGCAGTTGGTTGTATTCTCGAGATCGAATGCTGCCGGGCGACCAGCCTTCCACCTCCAAGCTTCCGCCAGAAGGTGCGTCGTCCTCGTTGGTCGGTTTCTCGTCAAACTCATATTTTTCTTGCGACTAGTCGCGGCCCACAAGTCCATGAAGTGGGTGCAAATGCAACGGAAAAGGTATGGTGAGAAGCGTAAGGGTGGTTATGTCGATATGGGCAAGCAAGTGCATGTGATTTCGGCTCAATATGCTCTCAATTCTCATTCGCGCTCTAGGATTTACCTCCCGAACACGTCCGTAAAATCATCAAGGACCACGGCGACATGAGCAATCGCAAGTTCAGAAATGACAAGCGTGTTCATCTCGGCGCGCTCAAATACGTGCCGCACGTGGTCATGAAGCTCCTCGAAGACATTCCTTATCCATGGGAGCAGGTTCGCGAGGTCCCCGTCCTGTACCACATCACCGGTGCCATTACCTTTGTGAACGAAATTCCTCGTGTCATCGAGCCCGTGTACCATGCACAGCGGAGCACGATGTGGCTGGCAATGAGGAGGGAAAAGCGGGACCGCAGACACTTTAAACGTATGCGTTTCCCACCTTTTGACGACAAAGAGCCTCCTTTGGACTATGGTGACAACGTCCTTGATGTTGACCCTCTCGAGGCCATTCAATTCGAGTTGGATCCCAGCGAAGACCAGGCTATCATTGACTGGTTTTACAACCCCAAACCCCTCATCGACACGCCCTCCGTCAATGGGTCATCGTACAAATATTGGTCACTGTCCCTTCCCATAATGGCCAATCTGTATCGCATGGGGAGGACTCTGCTATCAGACCAACCGGACAAGAACGCCAGTTACTTGTTTGACAAAAACACATTCTTTACAGAAAAGGCTCTTAATATGGCCATCCCTGGAGGGCCTAAATATTGATATGGACACGTTCGACGACGACTGGAACGAGTTTAATGATATCAACAAGGTCATCATTCGCCAGCAAATTCGGACCGAGTACAAAGTCGCGTTCCCTCATTTGTACAATTCCCTTCCTCGTTCCGTCCGCATCTCGCCCTACCGTTCGCCCAAGAGTGTTTACATTCGGACCAACGACCCCGACCTCCCTGCTTTCTATTTCGATCCTCTAATCAACCCAGTCTCTTTGCGTGGACATACTGCGAAGAATGCACCGCTCATTTCGCATGAGGACTCCGTTTTCGGTCCCAATGGTGCAGACGACGATTCGTTCGTGCTCCCTGAGTCCGTTGACCCTTTCCTCGAGGAAAAGGACCTGGAGAACTACCTGACCGCCGATGGTATTGCTTTGTGGTGGGCACCCGAGCCGTATAGCCGTCGTTCGGGGCGCATGCGGAGAGCACAGGATATACCACTCGTCAAGAACTGGTATCTTGAGCATTGTCCTCCCAACCAGCCTGTAAAAGTTCGGGTGTCGTACCAGAAGCTTTTGAAGTGCTTCGTGTTGAACGAGCTCCGGACGTGGCCCGAGAAAGCCATGACGAAGAAAAATCTGTTTCGTCAGCTCAAAGCCACGAAATTCTTCCAGACCACCAAGCTGGATTGGGTCGAGGCTGGGTTGCAGGTCTGCAGGCAAGGTTACAATATGCTGAACCTTTTGATTCACCGCAAGGTACGTTTTCTTTACGTTCATCGTTGGCATTTCACTGACCATCTTTGGTAGAACTTGAATACTACAACATGAACTTGAAGCCCGTAAAGTATGTCCATGACGTATATTTTTTTTTCGGGTTCTCATCTATTTGCAGGACTCTCACCACCAAGGAGCGCAAAAAGTCTCGCTTCGGAAACGCCTTCCATCTCTGTCGTGAGACTTTGCGACTGACCAAGCTCGTGGTCGACGCGCATGTGCAATTCCGTCTCGGCAACGTCGACGCGTTCCAGCTTGCGGACGCTCTTCAATACATCTTCGCTCACATCGGGGCTTTGACTGGAATGTACCGATACAAATACAAGGTCTGCACCCGCTGTCATCGTCCTTCCCCTCAATTACTCATTGAATTCCTATAGCTCATGAGCCAAGTTCGCATGACCAAGGACTTGAAGCATTTGATCTACTACCGCTTCAACACAGGCCCTGTCGGTAAGGGTCCTGGATGCGGATTCTGGGCTCCCGGCTGGCGTGTGTGGCTATTTTTCCTCCGCGGTATCGTCCCTCTGCTCGAACGATGGTGAGTTTTAGTTCTTGATGCCCGAACATATCCCTTCTCATGTCGTATTTCCAAGGCTCGGAAATCTTCTCGCTCAACAATTCGAGGGAAGGAATAGCAAGGGTGTGGCAAAGACTGTGACGAAGCAGAGAGTGGAGTCGCAATACGACCTCGAGCTCCGTGCAGCTGTCATGCACGATATCATGGACATGATGCCCGAGTGTATCAAGCAAAACAAGACGAAGACGATTTTGCAACACTTGTCAGAAGCCTGGCGATGCTGGAAGGCAAATAGTAAGTTGAAACAGCGATCTTTTTCCTACCTTTTCTCATCCCGAATTAGTTCCTTGGAAAGTACCTGGCATGCCGACAGCTATCGAGAATATCATTCTGCAGTACATCAAGAGCAAGGCCGACTGGTGGTGCTCGTGAGTTTACATATTCGTTCTTTTCAATCCCGAGTCTTAGATTCTCGCAGCGTCGCGCACTATAACCGCGAATGTATCAGGTGTGGTGCGACTGTCGACAAAGCCGTCGTCAAGAAGAATCTCGGACGTCTTACCCGTAAGTATAAAATCTTCTCGTTCCGCTGTTCCGCTGTTCCTTTCTACCATTTGCCTTCGCTAGGTCTTTATCCCAAGGCCGAGCAGGAGAGGCAGCACGGTTACCTCAAGGATGGCCCATATATCAGTGCTGAGGAGGCTGTTGCTATCTACACCGCTACCGTCCACTGGCTCGAAAGTCGGAAGTTTGCTCCCATCCCCTTCCCGTGAGTGACGCGTAGTGTCCAAAATTTAGCTCACCTGACGTTTCTCCAGCCCCCTTTCGTACAAGCACGACACGAAGTTGCTTGTCCTGGCGCTCGAAAAGCTGAAAGAGGCTTACTCGGTCAAGGGTCGTCTGAATCAGTCCCAGCGTGAAGAACTGGCTCTCATTGAGCAGGCTTACGACAATCCCCACGAATGTAAGCTCCCCATTGTTGCTGCGTCGCTTTTGTGTTGATGCCCGCAGGTCTTTCGCGTATCAAGCGTCTTCTTCTCACGCAACGTGCCTTCAAGGAGTCCGGCATCGAGTTCTTCGATACTTATGACAAGCTCATCCCGTGTTACGATATCGAGCCCGTGGAGAAGATCACGGACGCTGTGAGTACCCAGCTATTCAATTCTCGAAATCCTCTCATCGAAAGCTAGTATTTGGACCAATTCCTGTTCTTCGAGTAAGAATTTTCATCAAGTTCAGATAAAGCCTTTGCTCACGACGGTTTGCAGAGCGGACAAACGAGGCTTGTTCCCTGCATGGATCAAACCGGCGGTAAGTCTAGATCTTTTGCGGCTTTTTTTTGACAGCGGTTTGGCTTACATACGCTGCTCTAGGACGCTGACCCACAACCTCTGCTCGTTTACAATGGTGTCAAGGTATCAACAACCTTACAGACATCTGGGAAACAAGTGAAGGAGAATCCAACGTCCTCATGGAGACCGTTTTGTCGAAAGTCTATGAGAAGATTGACTTGACGTTGTTAAATCGACTGCTACGTCTCATTCTCGACCACAACTTGGCGGACTATATCACCGCCGAGAACAACACGGTCCTCACCTACAAGGGTCAGTTGCCTTCAATCCAGAAAAAAACTACTATTGACTTGCGTTTCAAGATATGGCGCATACCAATGCCTACGGTCTCATCCGCGGTCTGCAATTCTCCGCCTTTGTCTTCCAGTACTACGGCCTCGTCTTGGATTTATTGATTCGCGCTAGCGAAATGGCGGGTCCCCCATCGATGGCCAATAATTTCCTGCAGTATCGCGACTCGCCGACGGAGACACGCCACCCCATTCGCTTGGACTCGAGATACGTCGACCGCCTGCATATCCTTTTCAGGTTCACCGCAGATGAACCGCTATCTGTCTCCGAATCCTGATCCGACCAACAACAACATTATCGAATAAAACAACAAGCGGTGCTGGCCCCGCGATTGCCGCATGCGCCTCATCAAGCACGACGTCAATTTGGGTTGCGAGGTGATCTGGAACATGAAGCAGAGTCTACCGAGGTCACTGACTACGATCGATTGGGAGGACACATTTGTCAGGGTCTACTCGCAGAACAACCCTCAACTGCTCTTCTCCATGTGCGGCTTCGAGATCCGTATCCTCCCGAAAATTTGAACAACGTCCGGGGAACAATTTTCCCTCAAGGATGCCGTGTGGAATTTGACAAAAGAAGGCACCGCTCAGGCATTCCTTCGGGTTTCGCATGATGGTGACTGCCTGTGTAATTATTTTCCTCTTTGTTCACTAACGGTCACCCAGGCGTCCAGACATTCAACAACAGAAATCGACAAGTATTGATGAGTTCAGGTTCCACGACATTCTCCCGTTTTGAACAAGCCCTGATCGGCCTAATGGCGTATTACGGCGAGGCAGTCATCCACACCAACGAATTGCTCGATTGAAGAACAAACTCATGTGAAGATCGGGTTGAACAGTGGGTTGCCGTCGCGTTTCCGGCCTGTCGTTTTCTACACTCCCAAGGTAAATAATTTACTCATTTAAATCATGCTCCATTCCTCATCGTTGTTCAGGAATTGGGTGGTCTTGGAATGCTGTCCATGGGTCACGTTTTAATCCCCCAGAGCGATCTCAGAACAAGCACACGGATGTCGCCGGTAGGCCGCTTCTATTCTAAGACTGAAACGACACTGATTTATGTCCAGTCACCCACTTCTGTGCTGGAATAGCGCATGAGAAGGATCAACTCATACCAAATCTCTATCGTTACCTGCAACCTTGGGAGGCTGAATTCTTGAACTCGGCTCGTGTCTGGTCTGAGTATTCCATGAAACGAAAGGAGGTGAATGCGCAGAACAGACGGCTTACCCTCGAAGATCTTGAAGACAGCTGGGATCACGGCATTCCCCAAATCAACACACTTTTCCAAAAGGACCGACTTGCCGCATGTCGACGTTCTTCTCCTTATTTAGATTGCAGATTGGCGTATGATCGCGGCTGGCGTGTTCGAACCGACTGGAAATAGTACCAGCTCCTCAAGCAGTGCCTTCTCCGAGTCCTTCACGACAGGCTACGTCTCGCTCTCCGCTCACTCGCTTTCGGTCGCTGGATTCGAATGGGGCCGCAAGAACCCGGACAACTCGGCAACCCAGCCGGGGTTCAACCCAATATGTCCGAGTGCTGCTGCTGTCGGATCACATTCTCGGAACGACATCGGTTCCAGAGGGCCTTGTGTGGAACTAAAGGATTGGGCAGGCGCCGAAGCTGAGCTACTCCATGATGCTGGACATGCCGCTATCGTTCTGGGCAGAGGATCATTGAAAGGCGGCCTTCTTGACAGTGCGTTGTCCTTTTTTTTTTCTTTTTTTCTCGCGAGGTGTTAAACTAATGAATGTATTCTTACTAGTTTGCGAACTTGGAGCAGGGAGACGACAGTGCGGACATTGAAAACAGCCTTGCATAATTTTCAGGTATTTATAACTGTATATTACTTATGGTCAAAAGTGTATGTAGCCAGGGAAGTTTATTGCTTGAAGGCAGTTTGTTCGCGCGAGGAAATTGCAGAGAGGGCGCGCTCACGTGTTCACGTGATCCTGGTTTTTTTTTTTTTTGTTTCTGCATTTCTATACCGCAACAAGTAAACTAACTACTAAGACGCGGTGGCCACAGGCGCCAATAAATAAGAGGAGTGCCATAGGTAAAGGATCAAGCGGGATTCGTAAAGCTAACATCGGAAGTGTGGGTAGTGGGGGCAGATGTGAATACATCAACAACGGTCAGGCTGTTACGGAGCAAGAAAAAGGAAAGGGGCATGGAGGTCTGCCGGGGTGCGAGAGAAGCCAAAACCATCACAAGATCTCCACCAGCACCGGTCCACCGCGCCAGCGAGCCACGGAAACTGCCAACACGCAGGCATAATGCAGGTAATGCCTGTCACCATGTTGTTCCCGGGCGGCCTATTGATAACGTCGGTACTCTAGCCGCTCGCTTCAAATCTCGGGCGGGCCGGGACAGTGCGTCGCGGTTCTACGGTCGGCGGTATGCGGGTTGGGGAAGGAGGGGATGTTGGCCGTCGCAATTGACGTGGGTGGCGAACCAATAAGGTGGGCGGGTGTTGCTTCGGGCGCGAGCAAGCGAGGTGATACCGGTGATACGCGGCAGCGGGTGACATGTGACGCATGTCGGATGGACGGGGTGGGCGACGAGGACGAGGAGTTGGTGTGTCCTGGGCATCGTACGGGGTGAACAGTGGAGTCTGCGTGGTTGTGGACCTGACGGTCGCAGACAGCGGGGTGCGCAGCGTGTTTTACGTCGAAATGAGGTGGATGAACCTCCGGCTTCGCGGATGACGTTGGGGTGAGCGGCTTTGCAGCTGCCAGTTGGCAGCGCAGTTCCTTCAGTGAAGGGGCGACGGGGCGACGAGGTACTGTCGACTTAGAAGAGAAGTGCTTGCACACAACTCCCCTCCTGCCCACAAATGTGGGAAATCTCGACCATGGTGGTGGTACAAGATCAAGAGGCACCTCACGTGATCCTGGTTGAAGTCGCAACAACTTTCAAACAAACAACAACTGTTCTTGTCTCAAACCTCCACCATCTTCTCTTACGTCCTCCGTTTCTCACCACTCAATGGGCGACAGCAAGAAAAAGAAGGAAAAGGCTGGCCACGAGGCTAAGAAGCACAGAACTAACAAGCAAACCGAACCCCATGGAGGCCCTGCGGCCTCTACCAAATCACTCACGGAGATGATTCTGGCGAACAAGGGTGATTCAGACCCAAGCTACCGACTTTGTACTGACATTTTTTGTTGTAGAAAATGTCGAGGGCTTAGGTGGAACCGTCGCCAGTGGCCGGCCTAAGAGAGCGACCAAGAGCACGTATGACCGGTTAGTTAGAAATAGTGAAGAGATAAGCAACAATCCTCCGCACACAAAAGCCAGCAATATGCCGGAGGACGAGCCCGAGAATCAGCAAGCACCCCAGGGAAAGAAGAAAAGGAAGATTCCAACGAACGAGGTTAGGATTTTCAGCCTTGAAAGCTTGTCTTTATCTTACTCTTGCCAGGGTCCGCTTCCACCTGATCCGCCTCTCAGGTCAAAGCCGTCGGCTCATCAAGAAACCGATGCTGTAAAATCCTCTCCTCTTTCTTTATTTAGTTTTGTGCTTACCCTGGACACAAGAGTGACGACGATGAAATCCCGTTGAAGAAAAGGAAAATTGAGCAAGGCAACAACAAACCTGTTCGTGTCTTTCTCCATCGTGCAGTATTTCCTCACCGCAGCTCAGAAGCCTGTCAGCGAACAGGACGATATATCACACAAGGTGTGCTCCACTTTTGTTAATGCTTGACCCGATACTCACAATTTAGCAGAAGCTTCCTCGCTCTGTGTCTCCTCGTGGACGGGCTGCATCGCGTCGAAGGTCTGGATCGCGTGCAAGGTCTGCGTCTTCTCGTGGACGGTCTGCGTCTTCTCGTGGACAGTCTGCGGCCTCTCGTGGACAATCCGGATTGCGTTCAAGGTCTGCTTCCCGTCGTGAACTGTCTATGTCCCCTCGCGGGAGGTCTGGATCCAGGCCAAAGTCTGCGTCCCGGCTCAGAAGCAAGATCTCACAGTCCATGTTCGATTCACCAATCAAGGCGCCTCCGTCCATCTTCGGTGCCAAGCCGGCCCAAGAGGATGTGAACATGAGTGTACGTATCAATATCTGCCCTGCGACTTCACTTGTTGAACAGGAATATGCAGGACGCCAGCACGGGTAGTAACTTTTATCTATCCGTTATTCAATGATTAAGTCTTCATAGATCGTGAGAAAGACGAAGCCGCAGACTCAGATCAAGATGGGCAAGACCTCTGTGATGACTACGACGCCAACCAAGATGATCTAGATTTTTCTGGTACGGTATGAAGAATATGCAGCGTACTTGCACTCACGGCAGACCAGATGTTCCCCGTGTCAAGCCTGCCAAAAAGAAAGTCCTTCTACTGGAGTCCAGCGGTAGGCCTGCTTCTTCATGTTTGAAAAGATCTCAAACTGTTCATACTAGAAGAGGAAATGGAAGACGATCTTGAAGGTAGGGCTCTCATATTAATTGAACTAGGACTGATGCTATCACAAGAAGACCACCAACACAAGCGTGATGGAGACAAAGACCGTGGGCGCGGCAACGACGGGCGCGGCGACAACACCAACGACCGCGGGCGCGGCGACAATGACCACGAGCGCGTCGACAACGACCGCAGGCGCGGCGACAAGGACCGCGGGCGCAGCGACAATGACCGCAGCGACAAGGACCGCGGGCGCGGCGACAACAACCGCGGGCGCGGCGACAACGACCGCGGGCGCAGCAACAACACCAACGACCGTGGGCGCGGCGACAATGACCACGAGCGCGTCGACAAGGACCGCGGGCGCGGCGACAAGGACCGCGGGCGCAGCGACAATGACCGCGGCGACAACGACCGTGGGTGCGGCGACAACGACCGCGGGTGCGGCGACAAGGACCGCGGGTGCGGCGACAAGGACCGCGGGCGCAGCGACAAGGACCGAGGTGGGCGCAGCGACAAGGACCGAGGTGGGCACAGCGACAAGGACCGAGGCGGGCGCAGCGACAAGGACAAAGACCGTGGGCACGACAAAGAAAGGCCCAGCAATGGCAGGGGAGACACGGACGGGCACAGAAGTGGCAGCAGAGGCGGAGTCAAAGGTATATGGTCGATTTGCTTCCATCTCTTAAACAGTGACTTAACTCTTTGGTAGGGCATGGAGGGGGAGGGCAGCCGCGAAAAGGTAAGCACTATCTTCTTCAAAGAGCCCAGCTGAAGAAAATTCTCAGGCTCAGACAAGGCTCAGTCTCAGTATCAAAGTGGTCAGTTGTTCTTTATTGTTTCGGTTCCAAAAAAATGAACGCAGTTTTGTCAGATCGCCGTGCGCAAGAAGGCAAAGTTGTCATCTCATCTACCCCGCTATCGACTAACTGTTCTTCAGCTGAGCAGGGCTCTTATGATGTCTCGAATAAACATCATTCTGGCAATAGGGCCAAGAAAGCCCCCTCTGTCCACCGCCTCATAAAGACCAAGAAGAAGCAGGATGGCAGGGATTCGGGTGAAGATGTTGGCGAAGCTGACGATGAGGGGGACGAATATAGCGATGGGGAAGGAGCTAACACTTCAAAGGACAGGAAAAGACGTAGTGCTAGAGAAGGCGGGCCAAGTCCAACGCAAGAAGGTTTCTACCCCTCGGAGTGGCTGAAGATCGTCGGCCAGACCAAGGACTCTTTGTTCCTCCATCTGCTGGACAAGGACCTCTTTCCTGACAAAGAGACTGGCCTCAAGCATATCCGTGCGGAGCTTTGCGAGGAAATCATGTATCGGGAAAAAGAAATCCAAGAAGCACGTCTCGAGGTTGTTCTTCCTGCCGGCAAGCATATGTTCCGCTCATCTCTTTCAACACTGAACAATTTCTTTAGTGTACTGGGAGGACCACAGCGATGACATGGTCGAACTGGTAAGCGGTTTTCTCTAGTTTCCTTTGCACCACAATAAAGCACATTCTAGATTTGGGAATTTGTCGCAACTTTCAGAAGCAGGTGCTACAGGCGCTCGCGCGATGTTGTCAACACATTATTCTCCTCTGAAATTTCGCCCAAGTTTGAAGAGGCTGACGACCCAGAACGCGGTTTTTCCCAAGAAGAATATCGTATGAAGACTGAAGAAAAGGTTGCAGCACTCCTCAACAAATCGTCTTTCCTGCACGTAGTTGATGAAGATGTAATTTCTTTTGGACTATTGTTTCAGAGAAGCTCAACTTTCTCAGGGAAACAAAATCGACTTCGGTTCGCGTGGGATCTGGTTGCTGGGCGAAACTGTCCTGACCATGGGAAAACGCCCGTTGCTCGAGATATACCCAGATACCTTTCGGGAATGGAGTACAAATTTCATAGTGGCTCTCAGCGTCCTAGTATTCAAAATTTATCTTGTCAACAAACCGTTTCTGAGAATTTTTGCAGCTTCCTTGTGCACTTAGTGAATACGAAACCGGGCACTACGTCAAGAAAGAATTCACCAGGTCCGCCAATAAACCCTACTACATCAAGGGTCTCTCGCTCTGTGAAAAGCTCCAGAATCGCCCTGTTCGTTGGCAACGTTCTCTTAAGCAGTCGAATACCTGGGCTTTGCGCCTACGCTTGAGACACCCGACAAAGACAGAAGTGCAAGCAGCCAACGACAACGAAATGGATTTGGGTACTGATAGTGAGAGGGAGGACAAAAGGGAGGCCCAAGGTTGAAGATTCATCGCTTTTTCAAATTGCTTTTTCAAATCGCGTTTTCAAATCGAATTTTTTTTCTGGATTTAATTTGAGCAACGATGAGCGATACGTACCGCCAATAACCAGCCTTTTTTGTAAAACGCCTGGCAGTACTTCCTGACTACTGTGAACTACAGTCAAACTACAAGAGCTATACCAAAACTATACGCCAACTACAGAAGCTACACGGAAACTACGGGCGAACTACAGAAGCTACACCGAAACTACAGACCAGCTACACAGAGCTACGTAGAATGACGCAAACTACGTAATGGTGGCCTAACTACGCATCACTACGTAAAGGGTAACCTTCCCTACACGAGATATGCCAGCTACGGCAACTACAGCCAACTACGTAGCGCTGCGTAGCGGGCCCAGGTTTTGCTGATGATACACGTACATGTTGGGTTGCGAATCTGTCAAATGTCACTACTCCATTACATTGCAGCTGCTCAAAGAATTATTTGCACTGTATGGCGTGTTTGAATTCTTGTAACTACTTACTCTGAATCCAAACACGTCATAGTTGAGAGTCCTTACGAATGAATGGCTTCGAATTAGACCTCGTGTTCAACTCATATGTTCTCACATTCATGGTGTGCTCCGCATTCCACCCAACTTACCTTCTCTTTGTTGTTAATCTCTAAGTAGTAAGCTTCAAAATGCGAGAGCAACCTAGAACGTACCGTTGTCTGAATTCACTTGGCAACTTTGAAACAGCACAGCATGTGACCGTGTTTGCCGGTGCCCGGTGCCAGCGCCGGTGTGAAAGCCCCGAACATCCGGGCTTCCAAATAACACCCTTACGAAATCAGGGGCTTTTCTTGAAAGCCGGGTTTCCAAATAGAATAATCCGGAAATTACGCACAGTCACTATTTTCATTACGGAGGATAGATGGCTTCAGTGTTTTCGCGAGGTCCGAGAAATCTCGGTCTCAAGATGTTGTGAATGATTACTTACTTCCGTACTCGTAATCTTGCGGCGCCCTATGTAGTATCGGGTGAGCTAAGTACTTAGGCGTGACGGTGAGGAGACGTTGAATGTGAATTACACTGAGATTCATATTCCAAGTAGAATGCGACCTACGGCCGAAAGAAAAGCAGGACGCGAAATACGAATTTGGGCGCCGGGAGTTGAACCCGGACCTGCAACTTGCATTGTCTATTGGTTCGGTTTACGAAAAATCGCCGCGCTCCGGGCGCCACACCCAATTCCGAGACTCAGGTTCTGGGTGCCCTACGACTCAGAGTACTTCAGTATCCGCACCGATATCCACGCGCAGTCATTTGCAGAACACGACTCGAGTTGCAATTTGGCATTCATTGGGCCAGTGGGAGACCCTGCGAGCTTACGGTACTTATTTGATACTTCAAGCAAGCACTAAGCGAGGAATCATCGCACTATTCGGGCGCCAGGGGTCGAACCCGGATGTGCAACTTCCATCCTTCGTCGGCTAGGGATAATTACAAGTTGCCGCGCACCGTGCGCCACACCCGATTAAATCTAGAGCGTACGTGCGGCGCCGTATGCAGTATCCAGTGAGCTATCTTTTTCATTTCATTCAGGTAGGTAGCTCTGCAGATACGGGGGGGACTAGTACTCCGAAATTGGACTTGAGGCCAGGCTCATATACTACTTAGCTGGCTGCAGTGAATTTCGGTCTGAGTACCTACTAGTCTCTCATAAACACTGTTAAACAGGTGGACGCCTCATTACTCCCTTCGCTCGTACCTACCTCGCTATATAGTAAAGGAAGTAAGTATTTACATATGTATCACCTTCTGGGATCCGCATGAAGCGCACTTTGAGGTCAACGATGTCCATCTCGGGCGAGAGGCGGAATTCAACATACGACGAAAGAATAAGTGGGCGGGTAGGCCCAGTGAAAACGGCGCCTCGGGAGGCATCGCCGGGTATCGCTGGGTCACGCTGGGCTCGTCAAGGATCGTGAGGCCTCGCTTTTGACTTCCCTCCTCAATTTCACATGCTCGGATTCCTCTTACTCCCCTCACTGACGTCATGAAATTCGTCTTTTAATTTTGAAAGATTGTCAACAAACTTCGACTTTGCGCATTCGACGGACGCCGCGGAAGTCGGAACCGAGAAGTGCCTTGTGAGTCATTGTGACGTGGTCTGCTCTTCCGCTTACCACCACATCCCGCTGGTCTCTTGCGACGCGCATCTGGTTCTCTCTGTCGCTGGGCTGGATACTCTGAGGCTGGGGCTTCTGCTGGTTCTCTCTGGGACTCTGGGTGTCTCTCTTTGTGGACTGGTTCTTCTGGCTGGCTGGTCTATCTGGTTGCACAATGTCTGGCTGTTTTTGGTACTAAGAAGTATGTTTTCTCCGCCGTTCCCCCACTCTGTAGTGATACAGTTTATCCAGCAGATTTCCGATGCGTACAGCTTACAGGACCACGGACGATACGCCGATACGCAGCCGTTCGCGGATTGGCGGATGGAGCACGGACCGTGCACGGTGACGGGCAATTGGCGATGGTGATGGTCCTGGCAGATTGTCGTGCGATGCGGGCGGGCGACAGGCGATGGCCGCGGATTGGCGTGCAATGCGGGCAGGTGAAGAGAGGGAGCGCGGCCAGGGGGCGGGGCAAGCAGGTGGGCGCGCGCACAGGCCCCGGGAATGGAAATCAAATTATTGTTGTATTCCGTGCTATTACAATACTACACAATACCTCCCGATCCAAAGTATCTGAAGGTATCTGAGGTGTCCGGAAATAGCTGCGTGTAGCAGCGGCTGGTATCAGCGAGTATCGCGGGGCATTGGAAGAGTTAAAATCTGCTATGACGATACGGTCCGAGCCTGTCCGAGGCCCAGCCGATACCCGGCGATGCCTCCCGAGGCGCCGTTTTCACTGGGGGGTAGGGATTACAGGTTTATTTCGGAGGTCATTGTGTGACCAATTAACTAGTAATAGTCTCTCGTAGACAGACACTTTATATAAATACTCGTACCTCGCTCTATATAAACTAGTAACTAGTCTGAGGTTGCGGTATCGTGCATGGAATGCGCCGGAGTCCTCGTTCCGGCGCCTTGAGCTCTTTTGAGACCATGGTATGCATGGAGCCACTCAAAGGGCCCATAGGATACAGATAACACGTCCGGGGATCTGGCACTGGCAGCGACGGTATCCAAATCCAAAAGCCAGTTCGGGTTCGAATGCCCCGAGATCCATGCATAGTTGGCTAGATGCTTTTTTCCTCAAACCTCAAAAGTCTGGATCACCGCAAGTTCGTATGTTCGACGACAAATCCCATTTGTAGATTTTGACGGTCTAATATTGCTTGCTGGTACTGATTTCGAAGGCCTTTAATTGATCGATGGTCTGCCAATTTGAGTAATTGTGCGGCATTCAAACTGATTCCTGTAGATGGCAGCCGTGCGCTTGAGACAGATCTCATCCGTGCGGTGTCAAATGAAAGTCAAAGCAAGTGAAGCGGTATAAAAAGGATTCACAGGACGGATCCTAGGTCTAGTAGGACGCCTAACGGACGGTGGCACTATATTACTGCCAGGCAGGCGGTTCGAATCCCCTGATATCCATCCATGCACATGGTCCAAGTACTTTTCCTTTTTTTGGAGAGTAGAAAATCACCTCATCAGTGGTTCATTGACATATTCGAAGAAAAAATTCATCGACCACTGCGCTTTGTAGGTTTTACTGTGTATTAATTTTCGAAGGGTTGTAATCGATTGAGGTTCGGGGTCCGCCGCGATTCGGAATCGAGCGTGCGACACTGCTCCAAATAATTCTGAATTTTCGTCTAACGTTGAGCTCCTCTACTTGTGGAGCCCACTTGGGTGTTCAACAGGGTCTGAGGGATACGGATATATGCACCCCATTATTAAATCAAAGTGGGTCCCCGTACTAAGGAGTACTTGTGCAAAGGCGGTTCGAATCCCCCTAGATCCATGGTCCACAGCGGTGCACTTTTTTTTTCTCGCTCGAGTGGCACCGATTACCACCAAAAAAATCGGAAGATCGGCGTGCGTTTACATTTCCTGTGAAAATCACGTCCAATTTTTACATTCCTCAAGTATGTGAATTGTACATACCAGGGGACGCGTGCGATGCCATCATCACGTGATCGTTCCCCCCTTCTCTTTTCCTCTCCCAACTTTAAATTTCTTGAGTCTTGCCACCACGGCGCGAAAATCCACGAAAATTCTGCGCGCATCTCGACGGGCCTGCCCGACTACGTGTAACTCGAGTGGTGAGTCGTTTGCGTGGAGAGGGAGGAGGCAGTTTGCTGACGCGTGTGGGTGGCAATGCAGTAATAAGTACGACACGCGCGGACCTTTGCTCTACCGATATAACGACGAACCCATACGATGGACTCTGACGAAGATGCGGATCTGGCGCTTGCGCTTGCGTTGAGTGCGCAGGAGGCGGAGGCGGAGGCAGCGGCGCGGAAAGGGTCCACGAGCAATAAGAAGGTGAAAGCGACGACGACGAAGAAGCAAGAACAAGAGGTGGTGGTGATCAGCAGCGACGAGGACGAGGACGAGATCGTCGAGGTGTCGAAGCGGGGAAGCAAGACCAAGGAGGAGGCGGTAATAATCCCAAAGCCCGGGGCAGGCCCGCTCTCGTTTCTCGGGGACCGGGCGCAGATGGAGCGCGAGCGGCTGGCGCGGCAGAAGCGCGTCCGCGGGCCGTCGCCGCCGCCCAAATCGCGCTCGAATTCCAGTGCCAATTCCGACCAAGACGAGGAGGAAGACGAGAGCGGCAGCGAGGGCAGCGCGCGGAAGCGGGTGCGGCTCAATCCTCCTCCTTCTCTTAATTCGATAGCGCGCACATTCCCCATCGGCGCCCTCCTCCGCATCGACACGCAGCACGCCGATCCCTCTATCCCTAACAAACCTGACTGCATACGCTTGAGCGAGGTACTAGGCCCCAAGGACGAGCTGAGCTTCGCAATCCTAAGTGCATTCGTCGTCGACGCGCCGTGGTTGTACAGTTTCTTCGCAAGGGACACGCCCGTGGTCTTGGTGACGGACGCGAATACGTCTGGTGCGGGTGCCGAGCTGGGGGATGTGTGCGTTGCGTTTTTCACCCCTTGTGTTTTTATCTTTTTTGATTTACTTGCAGCCCCACGCTCAAAAACATTTTCCCCGGCTGGGTGCGCGTCTGCCCGCCCCTCCCCGCCGTTCGCGGCGGCTATTCCGGGTGCATGCACATGAAATTTATGCTCCTCTTCAAGAAGAGCGGCGGCCTGCGCGTCGTGGTGAGCAGCGCGAATCTCGTACCCCATGATTGGCGTGATGTCGAGAATGTATGTCGCCTCCCCTTGTTCCTCTCCTCCTCTCCCTTTCCTTCTACCCTCTCCTGCACCTGTCTCTTTTTCGGAGCTGACGACGCCCCCACAGTACCTCTTCGTGCAGGACATCCCGCCCGCCGCGCCAGGGACGACGCGCACAACCCCACCCGCGGGAGTCGGAGAGAAACCCGGCGAGAGTTTCCCCGCAATGCTGGCGCGGGCGCTGCGCAGCGTCGGCGTGGAGGAGGCGTTGGCGATTATGGGAAGGCAGGGGGTAAGTGTTTTTCATGTTTTTATTCATACTGCGTCCATTCCTTCCCTCGAGCACTACACCTTCACTCCACTCCACTCCCGCGGGTGGCATACCTTTGCCTTTACCTTCATGCCCCTTCCCTCCAACTTCCTTCCGCGCCCCTTCCATCGTGTCTCTTGCATTTTTGCGTTTTACCTACACGTCCCCACCCCTTTCTCGTTCCATTTCTCCCTCCGCCTTACTAATCTAATCTCCCCACAGCACACCACCCTCCCCCTCCCCACCCTCCTCCCTTCCGCCCTCTCCTCCTCCAAGTCCTCAAATCGCTTCCCCGCCAAGCACGCAAAACACGCACCTGCGCCCTCCCCGCTCGAGACGCGCTGGGACTGGCGAAAGGTGCGCTGACGTTCTGCTCGTATTGGTTACTCTTCCACTGACGACGCTACTCGCTTCCTTCCTTTCGGACCTTCTTTATGCAGGTGCGCGCGGCGCTCGTGCCCAGCGTCGCGGGGCGGTGGGAGGGCTGGACGGGCGAGGAGGGCGTGCTTTGGTGGGTTTCCTTCCGTCTTCGTCTTTGGTCTGCAAATTCGGGGAAGTCGATGCTAACGATATCTCCGCCCCACAGGACGGGCCAACCGCGCCTCATGCGCGCTGTGCAGGGGCTCGGGTGCGGGCTGGAAGACCTCGAGGCGGGTGCGTTTGACGTTAAGGGCGGGAAGGGCAAGGGCAAGGCGGGTGGCAGTCGCAAGAACGGGAAGGGGAAGGGGAAGGAGAAGGGCGGCAAGTGGGCGATGGAGCTCGATTGTTTGGTGCGTGCTGTGTCCTTTTCTGCATGCGCGCGAAAGGAAAAGAGACTGATCATATGTCACATATTATTTCTATTCCTTATTTGCTGTTCCTGCCACGCTGGACCGACGATGGCACGAATACGACACGGCTTGACGCGACGCGACGCGACCTACGACCTACACCACCCACTCGCGACGCGCACGACGTGACACGACCTACGCGGGGACCTGTGCCGCGACTACGACCCGCACCACACTACGACTCACCCTTCCCACTCACGACCCGCACGACACGCCGCCGCCCCTCAGACCTCCTCAATCGGCACATACACCCTGCCGTGGCTCGCCGTTTTCCGCCTCTGCGCGGCCGGGCGGGCGACGGCGCTGCAGGCGTGGCTCGATCGAGGGCGGAAGAAGGTGTGTTTTTGGAATTTTCGCGTTCGTGGTGTGGGTGTGCAGAGAGAGCGGGGAGCGGAAGGGAGGGGAGAGAGAGAGCAGGGGAAGGGGGAAGGGGGGAGTGGTCGTCTGTCTCCTCTTCGATCCCGATCCTCCTCCAAGTCGACGTCGGGCGTGCGACGCACGCCTGTGCTCTCTACCATTATTTCTTCTCTGCTTCCTTCACAAACCCCGGTCGACCCAGCGCTGACTTACTCCCTTCTTTGCACAGACACCCCCACAAGGCCCGACGCGCGTGCTCTTCCCGACGCTGGAGACTGTGAGGGGGACGGTGCTGGGCGAGGGCGGGGCGGGGACGGTGCGTGTTTCCATCCTCTCCCCATTCTTTGCTACACCATTTCCATTCGCTGCTCCACCGCAGTCCTGGTCTCTTTTCCCTGCGTCATTTGTGATATGATCGGGAGGGCATCATCGTCTCCCCTCCTCCCTCCCCTCCTCCCTACTCCCCTTATCGTCCCCGTCCCTTTCCTTTCCCCTGTATCGGATAGCGCTTCCCGTTTTTCGTACCCGCTCTATCACTTTACCAACTCCTCCCACCAGGTCTTCTGCCGCCGCGCCCAATGGACCAAGATCGGCACACTCGTCGCGGATGCCAACACGGGCCTCGAGATGCGCGACGCGCGGAGTCGGAGCGGCGGGGTGGGGATGCATACGAAGGTGCGTGTCGCTTCATTTCATCCATCGCCTTCTCGTTTCCCCCTGCCCCTTCCCTCCGTCCTCCATCTTTGCCTTCTCCTTAATACTTACCACGCACGCACGCCGAGCTGACCCACCCCTTCCCGCAGATGATCCTCGGCACGCTCCTCCCGCCGCCCGCGCCCGAGTCGGACCCCGAGGCGACAGAGAGTGACACCGAGTCCGAGCCCGAGTCGAGCAGCGATGTCGAGATTGTCGAGGTGGATGAGGCCGGGAACTCCGTCGAGGTCGAGGGTGCGGGAGGGAAGGGGAGGGGGCGGGGGCGGCCGCACGCGTGGCTGTACATGGGCTCGCACAACTTCACGCCGAGCGCGTGGGGGACGCTCAGCGGGAGTGGGTTCCAGCCCGTGTTGACGGTGCGTTTTGTGTCTCTCGTCTCTCCCACACGCCCATCTCTCCGCCTTTTATCGTATTTTTATTCATTTTTGGCGCTAACTGGGCCCCGTAGGTGGCGAACTACGAGCTGGGTGTGGTGATGCGGCTCGACACGGAGGAGGAGGTGGAGGGCGCGGTGGCGTGGGAGCGGCCGGCGAGGCGGTATGGCAAGGGGGACGTGCCGTGGGTGAGTCTTTGGGTCTTGGGCATTTCCCTCTCTGCATCATTTGCTTCGACGCGCTGGCTGACGCGCGCCGCAGATCCAGGCCGAGAGCCCGTTCTTCCAGTGACCATCAGTCTTTAGCTCGCACCCATGCATGTTTCGAGACGAGACTCCATCCAATAGATTCTTTTGCTCTGTTGTGATCATGCTTAAACTGAGGTTGAAGCCACGGTCGTGTCGGGACCGGAAACACCCGAGAAATACACCACCACTGAATAAGACAGGCGGCCACATGCAATTGCTCGTCAACCCTTGACACTGGACCACCAAGTAGCGGCGCGACTTGGAGGACATATGTTCCTGGAACCCGACGCTCGCCGCACCACCATACCCATAGCGACGCGAGACTTTCTACGCCTTGTTGCTTCTATACATTATTCACAGATCTCGCAGTTTCCGAATATTCTCGGGGTGGTACCTTGTGGCTCTGTCCTTCCCAAGAGAAACCCCTCATAAAAATGAACTCTCAACTGCGGAAATCGTGAGTGCATCGCACGATTGGAATCCAGGATCGAAATTCAAACGCCACCATTGTGGGTCAATTAAGGTCAAGGCTTGAAGACAGCCCGGAAAACGAATGGGTGTGGATGGCCCTCGACTGCGCGGACGCCGTTCAGGAAGCTGCGTTGTTGACGAGAGAAATCATGGTTCTCGAGGGCAAGCTGATTGCCCTTGCGCTTGAAAATATAACGTACGGGAGCTTCGACGCCGACTGGGCTGCGCACAGCATAGAGAAAAACAAGGAGATTGTCTTGGAAGGACTCTATAGAGGAGCTTGCGCTGCTCCACGCGATGACAGTCGCTCATCGTGTCCGGAAATGACTATATCTGGGCTCGTGGGCGACGGGAAGTACAACCTGATAAACTTGGTGAGCATATCGATTTAGTGCCATTCGTATTTACTGATGTTACCCGTAGTTGAAGCGCCTCATTGCGCACGACCCCACAGGCAACGGTCGCGTCAAGGAAATATTCATTTTCTCTCGTCCCTATGTAGATCACGAGACCCAGCACACAGAGGAAGCCCCCGACGCGCTGAAGAACTTTCTATATTGTGCTGTCTTGTTCCGTCATTATTACATCCTGGAAACGCTCTTCGGTATTTTGCAAGCATAAGTGTGTCTACTGATTCACAACATAAAGCTTGAAACTTATTTTGCCTTCTAGCATGGTCACCCGGCCAGCGAGATGAACCGCCCCAAAAGCAGCATTACACTAAACAATCCAAAACGCAGGCAAGGAGGTTCATGACGAAGCATGGCTTGAAGGTCGACAATTCCCAGTGCAAAGAAGAGGCGGCCGTGACCACCTATGCTTGCTATTTCTGCCATGAGAAAACGGACGACCGTAATAGCCTCAAGCGCTGCACAGCGTGTAAAGGGCCCTGTTACTGCTCGAAGTGCTTTCTTTTGTCCGCGACCCGCCCTTCAAAATGTTGAACTACCATGAACACCGATCACATCGCGCAGAGTGTCAAAGAGCGGACTGGAAAATCCACAAAAGGTATTGCGGTAAATGTCACTTCGACCCCAAGATCCTCGCTCCCGAGGTGGACGAACCCGGATTCATCGGCTACCCCGTCGCGGTCCCGGGCTTCAACCGCTCGCCCGCTTTGTGGCTGCAGATTGGGTGCCTTGATGAGCGTGATTCGCGGGCGCGGGAATATCATGTACGTTCTTAATTTCATGCAATATTGAACGCTTCGACTCGGAGTTCGTTACTCACTGACCGTAGTTCATGCCCGATATGAACGTGAACCACGCGCGCTCCATTCGCATCCTCTGCCCTCGCGGTAAGTCGCCAATCATCTGCATTCTGCCGTGTTTCTAGGCTGGACGAATTATCGGCAGCGAGATTATACTTCCTTGTCGCCCGCCGCCATGCCCTGGCGTCTGGCTCCCTTCCTGCAATCTACAAGATGTTCGAGATCATCAGATCGCAAATCGAATACTGCAACCTCATGATCGAACAAGTACAGCGCCACTTTGAACGCGAATATAGAATGAAGATGGACCTTACGCCTGCCGCTATTCGAGCCGTCGTCAAAGACTTTGAGGAGCCGACGAAGCAGGAGCTTGAGGAGGAGAGGTTGTTCGATGCGCAGCGCGAAGCTAGCGTCGGCAGATCTAGAGCTTAAGGAGGTGCCAGTTACGTGGTACCGCCCATGAAGTACGAGGTGCGCCCACACGCCTCATACATTCAAAGGCTAACCAGATGATCAGTTGAACCTCTTGGATTGGTGGAGAGCACCCAGTGAAACAAGTTCAGACAACCGCTCGGAGCGAAGCATCGGTCTCCGTACATTCCGCTGAGTGTTGTAGCATTTTGAACTTCGTCTAGATTCGCTCTTGAATTTTCAACGTCCATGTTCGAGAAGGGCTACGGCATTGAAAAAGTATTCAAAGCAGGTATTCCACCCAGCAAGGAGTCTTGACTTCCAGAGTCGCGTGAAAACAGTACTAGACTGGATTTCAGAGGTTGCGCCATTCACGCTGGGACGATGGACATAGAAACCCTTTCATGGAGTTCCTCAGTGCACCGAGGTAAGTAACACATAGGCAACAACACGCCACGTCCAGATCGAACTGCTCGTCTCAGGTGGACCCGCGTACGTCGAGATCTGAAGGAATTCGCTGCGGGGCGTGTCTTGAACCAGGGATGATAATTCACTATGATTTGGCCACCTCGGAAGTTTTTGCTCCAGGCACGAAACTGGTGACAGAGACGGATATTTTCTGATGCTTCGCGAGTTCAACCCTATGTTTAGAGGTGGAAGGAACATCGACGATGGTCAAAATCCTGAACTCCGTTCAAGGGTTCAACCACAGCCAATTTGTACACGTATGAGAATGAAGGTCTGAGCCATCAATAATCTTGGTATTTCAACGCCCCGTATTCGCTGTAGCGGCAGAGAAGCATAAAACGATAAGGAAATCCGGTTACTTTACGTCATAACAAGTATTGTCATGGCTACTTTCCTGCGCCGTGTTCCACTACAAATACTGCGCGGTTCACTAAGTCAAAATACACATACAATCTTCATATCTCAGAGCACCCTCTCGAATTTTTTCAAGGTACCTTGACTTTGGCGGAGCAATGGTTATAATCCCAACTGTTGGGGTTTGCCATCTTCGGTTGATCATGTTCACCTTTTCTATTAACCGCTCTCTCAGCCGTGCTTCTTGTTTCTGGAGCTGCTGTACCCTCGGACACGAATGCCCAGCTCTTGGATCTAGGCCTCGGTCTCAAGCGGCCGACCCAACTGCTGCAACTCACGCCTGCTCCATTGTCAAACTTTGGGGAATGTCCACCATTGCAATCAATTGTGTAGAACCATAGCTTCTTGGAGCGCACTCATCTTCCGTGTACCTCATTTTTATCTTCTTTTTACCTTGAACCCAAACATCATTCACTTCCTAAGCATCCGCTTTGATTCAGGTTGCACCGTCATTACCACGGTCGACAGGGCCTTACCTTGTGAATCATACAGTCTTTCCAATCATCGGGTCCGCTGGCATTGAGACAGAAATAGTGCAAGTTCATGTGTGATTCCGAGTAGAATTTCTTCAAGAGTAGATCCACGAAGGTGGGCGCTCGTCGTTAACCACCCCCGCAACCTCCTGCTCCACACCCGCCCCCGCAACCTCCACCGCCACCCCCACAACTGCTAACGCCACTTGAACTGCCTCCGCATCCACCGCTCGATCCGCCTCCGCCTCCTCCACCGCATCCCCCGCTCACACAATTACCGGAACCACATCCAGCGGCACCAACAGCGCACGCTCCCGCTCCCTGTCAATGATCGCCCACATGTCAACGAATGGAGGAGGAAATTGTGAATCCAAACTAACCGCCCCGTTAGCATTGGATACCGCAAGCTCCACAACGGAGTCTAAGGCATCCAGTATCTTATCAAATTCGAACGAGTCGGAGTCGGAGTCATGCCTGCGTCGTTGAGTAGTTCCACCTTGCGGGGTACCTGTATCACTGGAGCTGCGACCGCGGAACGCGTTGTGAACGCTTGGCATTGCGGCAGCCAGGATATCGTCTCGCTTTGGGGGGACAAGGTGCGACCGAGCCTTGCTGCTACCATCCGGTGGATTGCAGTCCGTGTAATTCAAGCCATATTTATTTTTCCACTTCCGGCAGGTGTCATCGAAGGAGTTGGCCAGCCGAGATTCTTCGACCTTGTCATTGCTAAAGAATTTAACACAATAAAGAGATGGAAAAGGAATTAAATTCATTGCTCACTGATCGATATATCGATCCAAGTGCGTGCTCGTGTCGCGGGCATACTGAGGAAGTGAGGACTGTGTCAATGATTTGAACTGCTAACTTACAACTGTGGTCATTAATTGATGTGTGTGCCATACCAAATCGATGTCCAACGTGGGTACGAAGAAGGACTTTGGGAAATCCCACATAAGATCTAAAAAGCTACGGACATGCATTCAGTTTCAGGCTTCAAAGGATACAATTGAGAGACGTACGCATGATATCGTGCAATGGCATGGTGTAGCACAACTTCATTATCGACGTTCTCAAAATATTCAGCCTTTGTCCATCCAAGCCCATTCATTTTGGTCACGAATGATCCTTGGCGGAGAACCTGGGGAAATCAATAGGTTACTCCAAGAGAGGTGCCACAGAACACCGACCGCCCCCACAAGCTCCACAGAGAATATCTTGTCATCAACATAAGCGCTCACTATCCGGTCAAGTCTGCCAGCCAGCCAGAGTGTCAGTAGTATAAATTCCAACGGAGAAACCTAAAGACGGACAATCGGCTGCCTTGATTACGCATGTTCCGGCTTAAACGCCGCTTCAGCGTCTCGGATTGATAGTTTACCTCTTCCAACATGAAGTCGGCGTATGCTTTATCCGAGATCCACGCGTTGGGCCGTTTCAGCGAATCCGCAGACAGCATGATTTTCTTGATGTTCTGCGCACGCTCGTGATCCACTAGTCTGGTCTCCGTGTACAGTGTTCCGCTACAACAACGTTCAGTGTGTCGCCGCGTGTAGATGGATTAGGAGATATACACACGCAAGAAGACCCGAATAATTTGTCATACTAACCGTGGCGAGATTATTTGCAAGTTTGCGTACCGCCAATGTCTCTCGAGTGATTCGGAATGCGCATTTAGTGCAACCAATCGCGAAATCCTTCTGCAGATATCCGGTCTCGGTTTCTGTCAAATAAGCTGCGACGGTAGTCAGAAAAGGCTGGCGGGAGCGAACTTGTGAGCCACACGAACGACACTCCGCAACAGTACGACATCTCGGGCAGGCGATTTCTCTGCTCATTGTCCACTTGGCAGACTCGAAGGGGTCGAAAGGCGTGACAGTCATTTTCATCCAGTCTTCGATGCGGCCCTCGGAGGGCTCAGATCCCACCAGGTTGTGGAGTCCACGACCCTGCAGAAAGAATTCAGAAGTTTTTTCTTTTTTGCAATGGTTGGATCGATTACCAATGCCGCACCGAATGCGATACCTGCATCCCGAAGCCCCTTCAATACCTCGATCCGGTTTGTGTCTTCAGAGTACCAGCTGTTGAAGGTTAGAGATCTTACTCGGCGATGTGCTGCGAAAGTGGTACTTACCCCGGGTTCAGCATATATGCGTGCCATACCTAGCATAAACATCAGCGCAAATGCCGCTTCTTCAAGAGCAGAGTAGCAACAAGATGGACCCACCATGAGTACGTCTAACGGTGGAAGAGCCAGCCCTTTTGCTACATGATGAGGCCGGAGTGCTTTGCACCATTTCTCGAATCTTCCAGCGCGTTAGCAACAAAGGCTGGTCGCGGCAATGAATCCCACCCACCGTTCAACTGAGAGTCCGACGAACCAAGCCCATCGTTGATCAGGAGTTGAATGAAGGAACGGAAACGGTTCCTCATGATCAGGCGCTGCCTCGACTTTGGCCCTCAGCTCAGCAAAGGCATCCAGCAGCGCGAGGTGGTCTTTGATCTGCGCGAATGTAACGAATGCTTCGACTGAATTCAAGCCGAGCCGGAATCTCTTCGGGAGGGAGCGTGGGGGTTGAGCAGGGGTCGTCCGCTGCGCGCGCGTAGACGTACGTGGAAAAGGGTCCATGATTCAACATTGACTTCATCAAGTCCTGTTCATCGCGCTTATATTCAATACAGATCGACCGACGGTACGACAGTATCGCATGGCAATGCAGTGGCCATCGAAACACTAGTTGATTGCTGTAGAATACAGCCGGGTTTCTACCCGTCCGTCGGCAAGGAAATGGGGAAGGCCATTACGAAGAGCGGAAAGCACTTGTCTACGCCCGACCAAGAGCTACATATAGGATCATCCAGAGCCAAATTACAGCAGCGACAAGGCAGCTGTCGGGACCACATCTAGGGTGCTGTATTTTTAAGGATGCTTGTAAACATGTTTATAAAGACCGACCCAAAGTACCGTATAACCAGACCCCGGCCCGGCTCATGCAGATG
Organism: Mycena galopus ATCC 62051; assembly: GCA_014925785.1. NCBI lineage: Eukaryota > Fungi > Basidiomycota > Agaricomycetes > Agaricales > Mycenaceae > Mycena > Mycena galopus. The sequence continues at coordinate 782,995 of WIQG01000029.1, forward strand.
AAACCACTCTTGAATCAGAGCTGCCAGAATACTCGAAATAAAATAAGATAAAATAACATTTGTGGAATCTCTTCATTCAGATGCGGGTTGCCAAGCCAAAAAAAAATCGTTGTCGACCACCTCGACAGCCTGAACAGACAAAACCGGCAATCCAAACAGCCCAAACAGCCATCACCGAACTCGGAGGCAATCCCGACACCATAATTAGCTTGGCACGACGCAATGGTGTTGATATCACCTCACTGTTTTTTTGTGATTTGCCCTCAGTTGCGCCCATCTCCGGTGCGGATGAGGTTGGGAGTCTCGGTAACTGGTCAGAGCGGGCAGCTGGGAGCTCCAACAGCAAAGCAAAGGTAGCTGGGGCAGCAGCGTGGGAAAGATAAATATATAGATGTGTTTTGTAGCCGCTTTCGTACCAGATGTTTACAAACATGTTTACAAACACTCAAAATAAACCGTTTATAATGGGCCGCGGAATTATAAACAGCACCACCCATCAGCCTCAGATCTCGGTTAGATTATTCCAACCCTCTTCTAAACCTTCATTTTATGATAATCTGGAGGCGAGGGGGCGGGGGGAAGGGTCAATACCCCTCTTCAGATTATTCTGGTCTCGAATAAACGATTTTAGACGATTCGTACGAGAGACCCTTCTTCCCACGTCGCCACTTTTGGGTGCGAATGTTACAACTTACGGAACCCCTCGCTACGACTCAACGGGTAGCGTCGCGGCGGCCTCAGCAGATCCCGACTTCACGAGGACATTAGATTTTATCTGCTGAGCCTCTGCCATCCGTGACTCCGCCCCAATTGACTCCCAGGATCGCGACTCTTTTGACAAATTTTTGAAGCGCAGTCAACGTATAAAGTACGTAACTTCACAGTGGACGAGTCGAACGGAACTCAGAGCTAGGGCTGTCACCCGTTACCGTAAACGACGGGTCTACGGGCCGTCGTACGGGTACGGGACCCGGCCGTAGCTGCTTTGGACCTGGATTTTTACGGGCCGGGTACGGTACGGGTATACCCGTACACGGGTCACCCGTACACGGCCGTATACGGCATTTACGGGTAGACCTTTTTTTTTTTTACTAGCGTCGCGTAGCCTGCTGCGAGTCGCGGAACGTTTCACGCTTAGCGTGCGGCAAGTTGGGCCGAGGTTTCAGCCATTTTTGCTTTCGGCTATTGACCAACTTGTTCGCTCCTTCTACAGTGGTCATGCAGTGGTTGTCCAATATATATGAAGTTTGAACCATGCTGGAACCCCTCAAATTTTGTCGCAAGGACTCAGAATTGCGCGAACACGAACTCAGCACGTCTGAATGGGACGCGCTGGTCCTCGTCACGGGTTGGTTGAAGTATTTCCGTTCTGCGACCACACAGATGTCGGCCACCCACCATTCAATAGGGTCAGTCAGAGTAACTGTTTTACGTCGTTTCTGGGGTCGTTTCTGACGTCGTTTCTGACATCGTTTCTGTAAAATGATTTTGTCAGAAACGTGGGAGAAACGACCTCAGTTCTGACCGACCCATTCTGGATCCGTTTCTGGTGTCGTTTCTGCAAATACAAAGTATGGGCTCAGGCTAATTCGTTCAATTATATTATTCTTATTTAATGTATGCCCTTTCACTCTGATCACTTGTGGCTATCCAGACCTTGTCTGCTGCCACTCGACGCAGCCTGAGTGCCAAGCGTGCAACAAAGCTCTTGAAAACTTTCATCTGCAACAACAATGGGCGCCAACGTCGTGCTCTATTACGCCGATGTGCTATCTGCCGAGCTCGCCTTGATAATGTCCCGCCACAGAGACCGACGGCAGGGCGCAAGGGAGAGGCAGACGAACAAAGGGTGGGGATTGGTCAGCCACAATAGTAGAAAAGGAAATAATTATTGACATACCTTAAGTTAGTTAGACCATAGTCAAATAAAGAGTCCAGAAACGACTGCAGAAACGACTGCAGAAACAGCTCCAGAGCCGTTTCTACATATCAAGTCGTTTCTGGTTTTTGTCGTTTCTCCCACGATTAATTAAATCAGAAACGCCTTCAGAAACGATGTCAGAAACGACCCTAGAAACGACCTAAAATAGTTACTCTGACTGACCCTAATGCTTTCCACCACACATGCTATTTTTCGCGGGCTCCAGGACAGCCTACAGGATGCGATCGCCGAACTGCCGGCCACTGCCGACCCTGCTTTGCGAGATGGATTAGTTGCAGCACATTTAAAATTAAGTGACTACTATACAAAATTCGACCAATCGCGCTACTACCTTTGGGCATCGTGTACGTTTTATACTGTTTATTTTGCTCATTCTGACATACACGCCCAGTGCTTGATCCAGGAGTCTCTTATGAGCGACTCAAGGACGACTTTGGGGGTGATTCTGATTCCCTCGAGGTGCTGGCAGCGGCCAAACGAGACTTAGAGCTTCACTATCTCTTGGAATACGCGCCTGACACTGTGATCTCTGCGTCCTCCACTGCACCTCAACCAGGTGGTTCGCCGGAGAAGGTGGATTTCCTGAAAAGGTATAAACACATTAAGGCGACCAAGCCGCTCCAGGACGAGCTCGCCGAGTACTTTAGAGTGACTGGGATTGCACAACCTTACGAAGAGGGGACTGATGCCGTCAAATGGTGGTACAGCCGCCGCAAACGTTTCCCCAACCTCTATCGGCTCGTCCGTAACGTTTTGTGCATCCCGGGTACGTCTCGTGAATTAATTTGTGTTTGGTGGAACTCAAACCAATTAAAGGTTCTGCGGTTGCGCTGGAGCGCCTATTCTCGGGGGGGCGCGACACAATTGGTTTGCGTAGGGCGAGTTTGAAGGCGGAGACCATTCAAACGTTGATGTTTGTGAAGGCACGGTTGCAGTGTGCGCGCGCGGCCCTTGAGCGCGAGGAAAATATCTTGTCTATTTAGTCTATAGTAATTCATTCAGTCTTCGACATGTAGTCATTGAAATCACTGAAAAATTGATTGTTGCTCAAAGGAAACACATTGACTGAAAAACCCGTATCTCACGGCCGTAACCCGTACACGGACGGGACCCGGCCGTATGGGCTTTGAGAAACTTTCTTTACGGGACGGGTACGGGTCTACGGGTGACAGCCCTACTCAGAGCTATGTTCTGAGCAAGGCCGAGTAATTTATTCTCGAAGATCCCCGAGGGATTCTTGCTGTGCCTCACTTATTTTTTGGCGTCGGATTATGCTCACCTCGTTTCAGTACTTGAAAGACGCAACCACTTTTTTTTCGCCGCGTGACTCCGCCACGGCGCCACCGTCATCCCGACAATGTTGATGGACAAGGCTGGCTCTGTTCCTCAAGCGAACCCAAGGCGAAAAGAGGTTACGCCCAAAGATAGCTCTTCTCAACTCGAAGAAGACCCTCAATCGATATTACGGGCCTTCCACTCTCGTAGCTATCGAACAATGAATTGCGCCCCGTCTGTGGCTGTCTCGCACTCTAAATCTTCCTCAATTGATATTCATTTCGTCAGCCCTCCATCTTCGCTACAAGAGAGGCCACAAATTTTGAACCCAGTCGGAGCAGCCAAAGCATAGGAACTGAGCTGAGAAAATCAGGCCGCGACACATCGGAAACGGTGGATTGAGTAGGTGGCCCATCCAAAAGGAGGAATACAGAGTAAATGGGAAGACAAAGTCCTTGGGGGCGTTTGAATAAGAAATGCACAGTTGAAGCATCGAGGTTGGGACCGTCTGGTCGACCGTCCGTCATAAGGATAGATTACAACGAATCAAAGTGTTGGAGGCAAGATAATTCAGTATTAAAACGTATGCAGAGGAGGGAGGGAGGAGAGGGTAAAGGCCGAAAGTCCGCAGTTCCCCGTAATATACCAACATAAAGTAATTGTTCGCGCGGGAACACAGGGACGAGTTAGATGGGATGGGATGGGACGAGAGAGGAGATCGCGAGAGGTGAAGGCGATGATGGAAGATGCTTCCCGATCATAACAAGAGCAAAGGAAGGAAGAGACACCAGTCAGTCGAGATAGGATCTCGACGGAAGAGAACGAAACAGGTTAGACGAGTCGTCCAGCACCACCCACTTTCGTCAGGCCTTGCAGGGGATCTCTGCCTAAAATTTTGAAAGGAAAGAATCACGTCAGGACATTTACGAAGGAGAGTAGAAGAGCAGAGGGAGAAAATAATGAATAAGAGGGCGAGAGACCAATACCGCCAACTCTGCGAGGTACAGAGGAGTACGCGAACGGGCGGGGGCGGCACCGACTCAGAGGGCGGGACACTCTACAGACAAGCGTCGAGTTTTCTACTCATCCACTTCTCTATCGAGCTCCTGGTCCCGTCGCGCGCCGGGCCGCGTCGAAGCAGAAGACGGCAAGTCGTCCGGGTGTGGGTTTCGATTGAGGAGGCCTGTGCGACGGCGTTGGAAATGTAGTTGTGATCGTGCAGTTATGAGTGTTGGGGTGTCGAAGGTACGTCGCCGTGAGGCTGTAGATCAGGCCAAGGTCGGAGTTGTGAATCGTGAGTCATAACCGTCATATGGTCGCGAGCCATGGTAGCAATTTGGAGGCGTCACAGGTGGAAGTCGTGAGCTGGAAGTCCAGTCGCCGCAAGCCGTGGTGAGCCGGCGAAGGCGCGTTGTAAAGGTCCGAGTCGAAAGCGCGTCCACGTCGAAAAGGAGCGGGGACAGAAGTCTAGGAAAATTATATGACGAGGGTCGCTCGATGAAGAACACACCAAGCTGGAGGCTCACTTGCCGCCCATTGCCTTGGCTTGCCCTTTTCCCGCCCACTCTTCCGGATGTTAGCTTTGCCCTTATTACTACTCGTCTTCGACTCGCACACAATATTTTCCCTTCCGCTTAACGCCCTTGGCCACAGACGCAGTTCGGGACGCAGAGGAGCGTCGGGGTCCTGCTCGCTCAAGGACCGTCCTTGAGCGAGCACCTCGGCTCAGACGAGTAGTAAATGTCACCCACACATCAGCAATCGGCTCACCGCGGCGCATCCATACAGATGACTCGCCAGTCTCGGCAGCATGTTAGAGGGCGCGTCGAGGTGCAAAGAATTTCAGTGGATTTCGCGATGGTGGCAAGAGGCCAAAAATTTGACAGGAAGGAGAAGGAACGATCACGTGGTGATGCGATCGAGCGCGTCCGAACAAATCGGCAGAGAGAGGACCAGATTCTTTCGCGGCGGAAAAAAAATTGTCGGGAATTGGGATTTCCACGAGCACCGAGAAAGCTCGGCACATACCGGCCATCCCCGAACATTAGAATTATTCTTACTCAGCCTTACTCAGGTACTCAGTGCCTTGTAGAATTTACTAGAGAGTTTGTCTACAGTATATAAACTCAGTGTAGTTTAGGCGTAGGGCATCCGTTTGCCCTAACACAAGCTCCCTAACTGGATTGTGCGATTGCAAACTTAGAATCACTGATGCGGAGCTCATGCCGCACTCGGCGAATCTCAACAAAGATGCTGGCTGGATCTGAGTGAATGCGAAATCGCTTAAAAATTCAAGCGTTGAAGTTGAACATGGAGATTCGAACCACCAGTTTAGATAAGGTATCGCCTTTAGATGGTGCAGTATATCTGTATTCCATAGACCTTTTCGTACGCCAAGTCCACTACCTGTGTACTGTTGAGGCGCGAGGACGAAAAATCACCTTGAACTGGGCATCAACATTACCGACGGCTAGCCATTTCAATTCGGAGTTGGAAACTGCAGAACTATACATACCTATGTATTTGGATAAAAAGTACTCAGTCGATACTGCGGCGTTCCAGGAGCCTTATAACCGGGCTTGGTGCACGGTGTCCCGGTACCCGAATATCGAAATATCCGGCTTTTTTTTTTTGGGGGGGGGAGGTAGAGAGGCCTAGGGTCAGCTTACAATCCTACTTACTACGCTGCCCAGTGTTTTCTCTACTGGCCGAGGTTGTATTCATGATTGCGCATCCAAAGCCTTTGAATGATGCTTGTTCAGACCCGTACCTTCTACTCCAGAAACCGTGCTCAAACACCTAGGTACATTATACCTCAAATGATCGGGTGTGGTGCGTGGGGCACGACAATATCGACACGATGTAGGTTGCAAATCCGGGTTCAACTCCAGCACCTAAATAATAACTAAATCAGCGCTTTTTTAGGACGTGCGTCTCGCCTCACTTTGAACTTCAGCGTCACTTCGTAGTGTCTCCAGAGCTTCTACTGGCCGTACATTTTTTAATTTTCTTCGCGTATCGCCATCCATGCATTTTGGTCGCCTCGGTCATTCCGGAAAAGCCCTCAGCATAAGCCCACATCTGAAGATGCTCGCCCAATGGGCACACTGTACCTTCATGAGTCGGGTGTGGTGCGCGGTGCACGGCAATCACCTATAAATATTTATTGAATCAGCAATAAACTGTCAATTGTACTATTTTTTATCATGAAGCTGGCCACATAATCATTTGGGCCTAGTCCTTCCTCGCTGTAGGGCGCCACTCCGATCCAAACCATGTCAGATTTAAGGCATGCATCCTACGAACAATTTGAGCCCACTCCCACCAAAATATCTCGGGGTTTGATGTTGCAGTGAATTTATTTCGGATGCCAGTCCAACATGACCAAATGAGAGACATATTAACCATTCTACACATTTGAATGGCAAATATGTGCCATATTGGACCCTGAAATATATGCCTCTGCCTGCCAGGTAACACCCAAAATGGTGGTTTTCACCCGACTGAGGGTATTATGCCCGAAACACCATATAGGCCCAAAACAAGCCTTGCATGACTCAATGGGAAGTATTGGGACACATGCGAACACCAAACTCCATCCTGAGGTGCCGGAGGCTCTCCCAAAAGATCTGGCTTTCAGTCAATGAGAATTTCAGTGGTTTGGTGTAAAGGGCTTCTGCTGAAAGAGAGCTGACCAGAAAGAAAACCGGAATTCACCTCAGAAGTAGAAATCAATTACCAAGAGGCTGTATGACAAGTGGTTGTATCTCGGTGTCGCCCAGCATAGGGTTAGCCCGGTTGAAGAAGCAAAAAGGCAGTTGTTCCTGTCTTGCGTGCAGGGTGGGGAAAAACCAACCAAATGAGGGTAGAAGCCCATGGTAGATTAATCCCTGTCATATTAAGATCATAACGAGCCTAAAAGGTTGCGGAACGACCAAGTATTGGTCGAGAACGGCAAGAGACAAAGTTGGAAGGTGGTGCAAACATAAGAAATTGAGGTCCGACATGCCACATGCCACAGCTGTCGATCAATCCATCACCCGGGTGCCAAATTTGGTCCAGAGCTTCGGCATGGCCTGTACTTCGATGCCCTGTTCACGGCCGGCTGCATTCACAAAGCCTGGGCGGTGTAGGAGTCAAGTGGCCAGGTAGCCTGAGTGGCCAGCTAGGCGATAAAAAATAGTAAATGCGGGTTCGACTCCCCGCGCCCAAATAGGACAGTATGTGGAACATTTTCTGAAAGAGGGCCTAGGGTAAATTTCCAGTGTGCAATCCTATTTACTTCGCTCGCAGCGTCTCCCCCCACACCGCAAATCCCTAAATTTCGGCCGAGGATAAATTAGTATCAGAATGATTGGTAGCCGATAACATATCGTGCGAAGGGAAATCAAACCCGAAATGGCACGTATCGGTTCCGCCGAAATGAGCAGGGATATCATAGGTTTCATAATACATCTCGGACCCGGTGATACGGGATGTGTCGGGATACGTTTCGGCGGCCTCAATATGCCTGCCGAAATGTAGCATATCGAGGCTGCCGAAATCGCCTAAGAAATGTTTCATTTCTGGCCTGTCAATACAGGACCCGAAACGTTCCGTATCACACTAGGTTTCGGCTGGGAGAAAACGGCCAGTTTCGGCCCGGATTTAGAGGTACGAGCTAAGTTATAAAGAGTCTGTCTACGAGAGACTAGCCCGGATTTCAGCCCAGCCGAAACATATCCAGAAACTCTTGATTTCGGGTGCAGTGAAATGAGTCTGCCGCTCATCATTGGATAAATTTTGGCACTCCAGAAACTATTAGTTTCAGCATGCGTTTCGACTGGGCAGAAATTTGCGCCGAAATGACTCATTTCCAGGACGCCGAAACTCAAGCCGATACGGCATATTTCGGATCTTGTATTGGCGTGCTGGAAACCATACATTTCAGCGGCCATTTCGGCAGCATCGATATCCTGCGTTTCGGCGGGTGTATTGATGCTGCCAAAATGCTCACTGACATGTTCCCTATCGTGCCGCTTGAAACACGTCACGAAACCCTTCATATCTCAACTCATTTCGGCCGAGCCGATACGTCCCATTTCCGGTTTGATTTCCCCTCACATGATACGTTATTTGATACAAAACATTCTGATCCTAATTTATCGTCGGCCGAAACTTAGGGCTTTCCGGAGTGCCCGTGGCTCAAGCTGTATTTATTATCACAAGGTCTCATGACAACTCATGACTGGGTTCAGACATAATACTCCAGAAACCATCTTCCACCACTGGCGTACACTAAAAAGAACAAATCACGATTGACCACTCCGCGCTCAAATACAGTAAAATAACAGCTGTGATGCCACACGACGGTGCACGGCAATAAATGTTGGGAATACAAGCTTGACCAATTGTTTCATGTTATTTCATATTTTATTTCACCGTTGCAGTCTTGCATGGTTTCCGCAGTTTATTCAAATAGCTTTCTACTCGTTGGATACATATTTGATATTTACCTACATATAAATACTGTAGTACTTTGCTGCATATTCCCCGCTGGTTTGTTAAACCCACTGCATTCTCTTTGCATTCTCTTTGCCTGGAAGTCCACCCTGGAGCGAAATTCTACAATAAGTACAGTATGCCATGGCATGCAAAATTTTCACACCCTCATAATCCAGATCAAGGGACCATCCAACTTGCCGAGGCTAACTTTTCTTAATCCCGCTTTTTGTTAGGAGGGCTCGCCCAACCACATAAGTACTTCGGAAAGTGGTCGTGGTTGAACTATTTTGTGAGAGTCAAGATGAATCATCACTTCGAAGCGAAGCGCGGCAACCATCAACTACACAGCGTCTTCGGAAGTATCCAAGTTGGGCGTTTATGCTTGTCTCCCACTGCCATGGGGATCACTCAATGCCCCCCCGACGTCCTCCTGGAACTCGCGAAACTGCTGGATGTGGCCGATCTCCTCAGATTCATTTGGGTCTGCCCTGAATTGTGATCAATGGCGCAACTGACTTCCAGACCTGCCGCGCCATCCGCGACCTCTAGTTCCATAAAACCTTTTGGCTTACCACCATTGCATATATTAGAGAGGTAGAAGAGATGCAACCTCTTCCATTGCCTCCTGCTGTATCTGAACTGGAAAACATCGTCCGAAACGCGGTTCGACTGATGAAGAACTTGAAGCGTCGAAACCCACGGCCCGTACGCATTCGCACTCTGGCCGTTGACCCTGGTGTTTTACTCTGCGTTCCTGGAGCCAACCTCATTGTAATACACCATCATCAATGGGTCGAAGAGCAGCGCATCACCCACGTTAGCTGCTGGGACATTCTCACCGCCAGATGTGTGGGCCGTCTGGATATCCCGGAGCTTCGAATCGATACCAACGCTCTGTGTATGGAGATCCACGGAAAGGCACTCATTGGCGCTACAATTGGGTAATCAGCTCAAGCTCGAACCGCCTGCTTTAGATACTGGTATCAACCTGCACCTCAATTGCAATTGCCTATAGACAGGTAGCAATTTTGAACTTGCAACATACATCGTGTCAATATTGCTTCGCGTATGCATTTTTGGTCGCCTCGGTCATTTCGGGAATGCCCTCAACATACGCCTATGTCTGAAGAAGCTCGTCAAACAGACACTATATGGGTACCTTCATAAATCGGATATGGTGTGTGGTGCGCCTATGAATATTTCTTGAATTGGTGATAAACTGTGAATTGGAAGTGCGGGTTCGACTCCCGAATAAGAAAGTAGTACATTCTTGGAAAGAGGGCCTACGGTGAATTTCCAGCTTGCAATCCTATTTACTTCGCTCCCGGCGACCCACTGGCTCAAGCTGTATTTATTATCGCAAGGTCTCATGACAGTGACGACAACTCCTCATGACTGGGTTCAGACCTATTCATTCAGAATACTTCAGAAACCATCACTGGGGTACACTACAGAAAGAACAAATCATAATTCACCACTCCGCTTTCAAATACGGTACCCGTCACTCTCTTGACAGAGGCTGTAGAACCAGTACTAGCTCGTGCCTCGCTTGATTTACATCAAATAACGGTTGTGGTGCACGGCAATATGCCATGGCCGCGGCGTGCAAAAATTTCACACTCCCTGGTAAAACCTCCATCTAACTTGCGAGGCTAACTTTTCCTAATTCCGCTTTTTGTTAGGAGGGCTCGCCCAACCACATAGTTCGGCAAAGTGGTTCAACTATTTCAAGCTCCGACCTGCTCCGACATCCTGTAATTCGGACCGGTCATTTCCGGTAACCATGACATCCTCCTTTGTTCCTCCTCACACAGATTCACTCGAATTGCAGTGCGTGCTGACATGGCTTCCCTGTTCTCGGATTTCTCTTGATTTGTTTCGTCGGGAAGGTAGGATCCGGGCCTGCAGGGTGTAGAGTTCAAAGTAGACCGTTTACCTCCCTCCGACTCCGCCATGTCACACAACCTTGAACTTCATTTCGGCATTCTTTACAGCATGGCCTGGCCCTGCCTCTCATCTTCCGCCTGCTGCCACCACTTCTTGCTGTCTTCTAAATTGAACACAGGTGATGGTGTTGGTGAATTTACCTGTTTGGCTCGCCCCGCGAAGAAGTCTGGTAAACCAAGTCCCGGGCACGGTCGACTAACAAATCAAGACAAAGTTCACAATACTAAGACATCAACCGATCATCAGGTCAGCCTTTGAATGTATGGGGCGTGTGGGCGCCCTCGTACTTCATCGGCGGTACAACGTAAATGGCACCTCCTCGAGCTCTTCCGGCCGCACGGGGACGCTAGCTTGCCGCTGCGCATCGAACAACCTCTCCTCCTCAAGCTCCTGCTTCGTCGGCTCCTCGAAGTCCTTGACGACGGCTCGAATAGTCGCAGGCGCAAGGTTCATCTTTATGTCATATTCGCGTTCAAGGTGGCGCTGCACCTGCTCGATCGTGAGATTGCAGTGTTCGATTTGTGATCTGATGATCTCGAACATCTTGTAGATTGCAGGAAGGGAACCAGACGCCAGGGCACGGCGGCGGGCGACAAGGAAGTATAATCTCGCTGCAGATAATTCGTCCAGCTTAGAAATGCGGCAGAATACAGATGATTGGCGACTTACCACGAGGGCAGAGGATGCGAATCGAGCGCGTGTGGTTCACGTTCATATCGGGCATGAACTATGATCGGTGAGTAACGAACTCAAAGCATTCAACACATGGAATGAGGGACATACATGATAGTCTCGCGCCTGCGAATCACGCTCACCAAGGCACCCAATCTGCCGCCACAAGGCGGGCGAGCGGTTGAAGCCCGGGACCGCGACGGGGCAGCCGATGAACCCGGGTTCGTCCACCTCGGGAGCGAGGATCTTGGGGTCGAAGTGACGTTTACCGCAATACTTTTTGTGGGTCTTCCAGTCCGCCTTTTGACACTCTCTGCGCGGTGTGGTCAGTGTTCATGGTAGTTCAACACCTTGAAGCGCGGGTCGCGGACAAAAGAACGCACTTGGAGCAGTACCATGCCCCTTTACACCCTGCGCAGCACTTGAGAGTGTTCCGGTCCGTCTTTTCGCGGCAGAAAAAGCAAGCATAGTCGGCGATGGCTGCCATCTCTTTGCACTGGGAATTGTCGACCTTGCCGACCAGAAGCCTTGCCTGGGCTTTGGATTCTTGAGTGTAGTGCGGCCTTGGCTGCATTTTAACGGGGTTAACCTTCGTGGGCGGGTGACCATGCTAGAATTCAAAATCAGTTTCGAGATTTATGCTGTGAATCAGGACACACGTAGGCTTGTAAAATGCCGAAGAGTGTTTCCAAGAGGTAATAATTACGGAACAAGACAGCGCAATATAGAAAGTTCTTCAGCTCGTCCGGTGCGCAGCCAGTGTGATGCGCCTGGTGGTCCACGTAGGGATGGGAGAAAAGGAATATTTCCTTGACGCGACCGTTGCCTCTAGGGTCGTGCGCAATGAGGCGCTTCAACTGTGGATAAAGTCAGGAAATTCGAGATATGAATGGCACCAAATCAATATGCTCACCAGGCTTATCAAATTATACTCCCCTTCGCCCACCAGCCCAGATATTGTCATTTCCGGACATGATGTGCGACTATTATCATGCGGAGCAGCACAAGCTCCTCTATACAGCCCCTCCAGAATAATCTCCCTCTTTTTCTCCATGCTGAGCGCTGCCCAATCGGCCTCGAAGGAGCCGTACACCAAGTTTTCAAGCGCAAGGGCGATCAGTTTGCCTTCGAGATCCATAATTTCCATGGTCAATCGCGCAGCGTCCACGGTACTGAGGGCCTTCCACGCCGTTTCGTATTCCGGCTTGCCTTCAAACCGCGACGACGAGTCCGACAAGTTGAGGAAGTAGAGATCGTATTGGAACCCGATGCTGAGTTCGAAGTGCGCGTTCCAGCCCACACGATCCGTATGCTTGTCGGGTCGCTTCGTCTTTTCATGTTTCGCCTGCGCTTCGTCGAACTTCATTTTGAGACGAGCGGCAAGGTCCATGAACTTGGCTTCGTCAGCGAATATCGCCGCTGGCGCCAAATCCTCTTCGTAGACCGGTATGTCAAAGCGCGCGAAAAGGTCCAGCAGCTTTTGGATCTCGGGGGCCCTTCGTTTCTGGGCAACCTCTCGTTTTTCGTCAGCCTCTCGTTTCTCATCGGCCTCTCGTTTCGCGTGGGCTTTTCGCCTCTTGACGGCCAGTGTCGACATTACCGGGTGTCGGGTGGGTGGGATTCCGGCGATTCGGACGCGAAAATGCAGAAAGCTGGGGATATGTATGGACAGCAGAGGTGGAGCGAAGGCACAAGCTGGAGGAAAGAAAAGAAGCAGCTGTTTGGCTTTGTGTCCGAAGGCGAGCGAGAACGTGGTGGCTGTAGACGTAAAACTTGGGTTCGGACCTTCCAGGACTCGATCTGACCAAGAGGACCTGAATCTTCACATATCTATCCCGAGTTGTTGTCAGCCTTACTTATTCTGAATGTTGAACTCCAATGCGTTCATAAGTTGCGCAGTTCAGCAATTATAACATCAGCGTATCAGCGTTGGACAGCGTTGAATCTGCAAGTGTTTTCGATTTGAAGGATTCAGAAACAATATATCAGCAACGCAGTCTAGAGAAGGTCCAGTACCAAGGTATGGCGAGCAATGCATATATACTGACTGTGGCTGATTATTCAGTGGCGGCATACTCGAGTGCTTCTAGTCAGTCGCAGAAAACAATACACGCACACGACCGCACCTTGAACCTCACTCCAATTTACCCATGATCACAACAGAGCAAATCTAATGGATGGATGGGGTCTCGAATCATGCATGACTGCGAGCTATCACTGGAAGAACGGGTTCTCGGCCAGGATCTGCGGCGCGCGTCAGCCAGCGCGTCCAAGAGAAACACCCACGGCACGTCCCCCTTGCCATACCGCCTCGACGGCCGCTCCCACGCCACCGCGCCCTCCACCGCCTCCTCCGTGTCGAGCCGCATCACCACGCTCAGCTCGTAGTTCGTCGCCTGCGTGGGCGAGCATTAGCGCTACCGAAAATAAATATAAAATAGAAATACAATGAAATAAAAAGCGGAGAGATGGGCAAGTAGGAGATGGATGGGCGTGCAGGGAGGGAGAGACGAGAAACGCGAAAACGAAAACGTACCGTCAACACCGACTGGAACCCACTCTCGCTGAGCGTCCCCTACGCGCTCGGCGTAAAGTTGTGCGAGCCCCGTACAGCCACGCGTGCGGCTGCCCCCGCCCCTCCTCGTCCACTTCCGAGTCGACGATCTCGACGTCGCTGCTCGACTCGGGTTCGGGCTCGGACTCGGTGTCGCTCCCGGTCGCCTCGGGGTCCGACTCGGGCGCGGGCGTGGGCAGGGGGAGGAGCGTACCGAGGATCATCTGCGGGAAGAAAGGGTGGGCTAGGTCTGCGCTCGGCGTGAGGAGGGGAAGAGGAAGAAAAGGTGGAGGGGGGAGGGAAAAGGAAGGCGAGAGGACAGCACCGACCCACCCTCGTATGCATCCCCACCCCGCCGCTGCTCCAGCTCCGCGCGTCGCGCATATCGAAGCCTGCGTTGGCGTTGGCGACGAGGGTGGCGATCTTGGTCCATTGGGCGCAGCGACAGAAACCTGGGGGGTGAGGGGGTTAGCGATGTAGACGTGCGGGTGGGATGTGGGTGGAGGAAAGGGATGGGAAGGGCGGAGGAGGGGTGGAGGGTAGACGGAAATGCTGTGCTGTCTGCTACGATACGCCGGAAGGGGACGGGGACGGGTGGGGAGGGCAGGGAGGACTGGGATGGGAGCAGAGGCGAAGAAGATCGTGCGAAGCCTTCTCGGTCATGGCGAGACCAGTCACAAAGATGGTGAAAGCGAATGGAAGTACGGTGGGGCCAAGGCAAGGGAACGAGAAATCACAGCCGATACATGCACCGTCCCCGCCCCGCCCTCGACCAGCACCGTCCGCCTCACGGTTTCCAGCGTCGGGAAGAACACGCGCGTCGGGCCTCGGGGAGGTGTGTCTGAGCGGGGAAGTCAGCGCTGGGTCGGGTTTGTGCAGGAGAAAAAACAAATGGAGGCGAGAGGGAGGGAGAGGGAGGAGAGCCCGTGCCACGGCGCAAGCTACCCAGGCATACCGACGTTGACTTGGAGATCGAAGACACCACTCTACTCCCTCCCTCTCCACAAATGCACGCACGACAAATGCACACACACCTTCTTCTTCTGCCCCCGATCGAGCCGCGCCCGCTTCCGCGCGCGTCCCTCGTTGCCGTTCTCGTCTCGTCGTCTTGATCGGCATCGGCACTGGAATTCGAGCGCGACTTGGGTGGCGGCGACAGCCCGCGGACGCGCTTTTGCCACGCGAGCCGCTCGCGCTCCATCTGCGCCCGGTCGCCAAGGAACGAGAGCGGGCCTGCGCCGGGCTTAGAATTGACATTGCATCGCGCTTCGGCACCTCCACAATCTCGTACTCGTCCTCGTCACTGCTGTCTTCTCGATAATTTCAGCGCACCCCTTGTTCGCCGCCGCCTCCTGCGCACTCAACGCGAGCGCAAGCGCCAGCTCTGTGTCCTCGTCAGAGTCCATCGTGTGCTTTCGTCCCTAATATCTGCACAAAGGGACCGTCCACGCGTGTCGTATCTGCAATGCCACCCAGCTCGTCAGCAAACACCTCCTTCCACACGCAAATAACTCACCGGTCGAGTCACAAGTAGTCGGGCAGGCATGTCGCAGAATTTCGGTAGATTTCGGGCGATGGTCTAGAAATTCCTGGGACTGGAACAGTCTCCAGGTCTGGTTTCAGAGTCGTCCGATTTCCCGATCACCCACTCGATCTCGCCACGCCACTGATGGCTGATCGGTTCGGCAATCGTCGGCCGCCCACCTGTGGGCTCCAAAACCGAGTTCTCCAATTTCTCGATCACCCACAAATCGCCGCACTGCCACCGGAGAATGCCGAACCCGTGTCATTATCCGTTCTTTAAGATTTTGTTCGTTCGGCGGTGCCCATCACATTGCGCATGTTGCTTTCCTTCCCCATGAGGCTTAATTAATACATTTTCTCTCTTGCGCAGTGTCCCCATGGTCTGCTACGCCGCAGTTACGGACTGTGAACTGCGCCGTCAAATCCTTTGGTCTCTGAGCTGCCCAAATTGGGCTCCGTCGGTTTGTGAGACAGCTGCGATCTTCCGAAGAAACCTATGCCTGACCCACAACTTAAGAGAGCGATTGACATCAATCCTCCTCCTCCTTTCTTCCCACATCATCACCCCCGCAACGCCTTGCTTACGAAAAAACGGACTCCGACCTTCCGCTGGCTTTCCTCCCTTCAACGTTCCGATCAAGAGTCAACTCTGAGCATCGAGCTGATCAAAGTCCCCAACCAAAACCATGTTCAAGCACCCGGTGCTACATCCTCACCAGCATTGATCAAGCTCTCTTCCATGGGGCCAAGCGAGTATCAAGACCAAAAAAACCGTCTCTCCGAGAAGAACAAAGCGCACTCCACAGACATTCAACCGTCCCCGCAATACCACGTGAATATCAAGCGTCAATATTTCAACCACCGCTAGACCTGGGCGACACGTCCATGCATCCGATTCAAATACCTGTCTCAAGAATAACAACACACTCATTGAGATTCGAGGTTCTTCAGTCCATTCACTCATTCTGCTCGGACACGGCTTGGCAGCATCTGTTTGAAATTCACGGCGCATCAACAGCGCATCCCATTTCTTTCCTTCTGCGTTTGACTAAAAATCTCAGAACGACACTGTCTGTGCGTCTACTTCGCTATTGATAACCAACTCTCTCCTTCTCCCTATGATTCACAGGTCGCATTCCGTACTCTGATTTCATTTAAACTCCACACCACATACTCTGGTAATACATAAACACCACAACACCCTCATATTTGGAGCGCTCCCATGGGCTTCGTAAACAAATTTAAATATCACACACTGGCAGAGTCGTCTTTGTTATTCGATACTGGATGCATGCCATATAGCTTCGTCGATGAAATCAGTTTTATTCTGGTTTTCTTTGATACCTGATACGATCCACTAACGCCGGAGCGAAGCGAAGGGCATCTTGTTCTCTCGCAGCGTCTCGCTTGTGTATGCTCTTTTGATTCTCGCTTCGCCTTCAAGCTTGGGGTCGGAGTTTTTCTCAAAGTAGGATTTCGGGAGCAAGGTAATGTATGGGTGTCCTCAATCTATCCGTTGGTTGCACTTATGATGATGTTTTGTTCAACATTTCAGCATGGTCCCTGAACAGCTGTTGATCCTTCCTCAACAAGCACACCCAAAGGCAGTTTACCAAATTTTCGGCTTCCAATGTGCCTGTTGTTGTAGGAATTTCAACCCGTTATTCAATCCTCAATCTGGCTCTGATTGACATCCTTCTGATACTCCTGCTCCTATAGTCCCAGGGATGCCCGGAGGGCCTTTTTGAATTTGAAGGAGGGAGGAACGATCACGTGGTGATGGCATCGGACGCGTCCGTACTCCTAGCGTCAAGTACAATTCGCATACAGACTTTGAAAACTGGGTTGAAATTTGGGAGACGATGCCAACGTCCGATCTTCTGAATTTCGAGGCGATTTTTTCGAGTGAAAAAAAATGCGGGAGCTCGCTCATGGGTCTCGGGAGATTCGAACCGCCCTTTGGATAGGTACTGCGACCCACTATGGGTAGTGCCACATACATCTGTCCTCTAGACCCTGTTTTTACACCTCAGTTGGTTCGACATTGAGAAGACCTCGGCCGGGCTAAGTACGAGGTATTATTTGGGAGCGCGCTCGAATCGGCGGCGGACGCTTACGCAAAACCTACAAATCCCAGTCGACCCAATCTTTCTGCGAAAATATTTCAATGAACCCTCAGTGATCCAGACTCTCGAGGTAATTTTCTCCTCAAGTCCGAAGCCAAAGAAAAAGCAAATGGAACATGTTCACGGATCATGGATGCCAGGGGATTCAAACCACCTGCTTTGGAGTAGTGTAGTACCGCGACCATACTAGGATCCATATCCCATGGATCCTTTCATACCTTAGGTGTCTCCACAGGTGGAAGAACTCAAGGCGCGCTATGACTGTTGCGTTTGGATTCATCTGGATTCTTACGCTCGGATGCACGACGACGACGTAATAGAGTCGGTACTCATCTGCAAAGGCTACGAATCTTCGAACATAGTATGTATGAACCCACGGTGATACAGATTTCAAGTGATTTCTTTGCAACGCCAAAAAATAACCAATACAAAAGATCCAGAGTTTATGAATAGGTTCGGGGATTCGAACCGCCCGCGTGATGGTGCTGTGTGCATATATGTAATAGCGCGACCGCGATCATGGTATATGTATCCTATGGACCCCTTCTTACCCTGAGTTGCTGCATATAAGTATACCGCACTCAAGGCGCACTCAAGGCGCCTCGACGAGGACTCATTGTCGAGCCAAGTAGTCAAAAAGGCCTCCGAAATAATCCTGTAATGAGGACTTACTTATTCTTGCTGTCACATATTGTCCCGGCTCCTGGCCAAGATCGACGTCGATCTGATTTATAGCAGGGAATTCCGGAAGCCGAAGTGCGCGCTCTGGATCCATGAAGATGGTATGTAAGTAGGTATTAATATTACTGTACTTACTTTTATATAGCGAGGTAGTAGGTATGCAGTTACGAGCCAAGCTATACAGCGTACGTCCAGTGTATATGAGAGATCTAGACTAGTGAAGACAAGTTGGAAGTAAGCTGAACCAACGAAAATCCCCGGTAAGTATGTATCCACCTTGATTGAGAATTCGGAATCAACCCAAGGGGAAATCGGGATTCGAAATTCGGATATGGGGTCAAAAAGTTTTTTTCGGCCCCGAGCTGACCGCCCCTCCACCCCGCCCTCCTGCCTTATAGGGAAAAAGTTTCCCACCCCTAAGGCCGGACCGCCTTCTCCGCCTCCCATGCTTGTATATACCCCGAGATGGGTCTCCGCTACGCTCCGACATCTAAAAGAAATCGAAACCAAGTATGAATGCATAGGATAAACAACCAGACAGCAATGCTCGATCAAGGCTGGTTTCAAAATGAGTTTATGTTCCACATAGTGCCAGTGGCCAAGATCAATGGCAAGAGTGCAACGATTCGTGACGAACACTTAGAGTTGGCTTCATGATTCAAGACATGATGGGTGCGACATAAGTCGCAATAGATACGACTTTATGTAGGACTCACAACCTTACAGGCTTATGTGGAATGGGGAGAGTAACCGAGTGAATTGCGTCGCCTAGGAGGAAAAGAGATCAAGACCAGCGAAGGACTGGAGAGTTAGAAAGGTGGAGGGAGGTTCCGAATAGAGAGCCCAGAGTCGAAGAGGGTTCGAAATTCAGGGAAGGGAGTACGGCTCTATAAAACTGGAATTTGCACTCACCAAATGAAATATTCAGCCCCATACGTACCCAAAATGTAGCGAAGCTCGCTTTGCGCTAGTGCGGGTTGCAGAACGTCGTAAGCGGCAAACACACGACGGATCAAGATCAAAGTGATTGTGAGCGCACCACAACAACGCCAGAGTGACCTGTTACGCTCCCAGCTAGATCCATTTTTTCGACGCTGGGCGATCGAGCGAAAGGTTCGCACATTGATCGCGTGGCATTCGGTCCCGCCCGCGGTGACTCGGTGGACAGATGTGGAACGGATAATCTAATTAGTGTAGGTGATAAATTCAACACTCTGCACTTCAAAGCTCTATAATTTCTGACCTGAGAACTGACCACAGTTGACCTCAACTGGGCTTGAATCACAGAAGGTGTGAGTCCAGGCTAATAAATCTTATTCTCTATGGTCCCTGGGCACTTATGTGTGTTTATTACAACCATCCATCACCTCCCTCATGGCCTATGAGCCATTTTGAACCTCTAAACTTTATATACTGAAAAAAAAAATTCAGCCCACCCTGGACCGCCTCGGACAAGCCCTCGCTGGATGCATGTACACCTACACCTACCCCATTGCCAGGAAAACACGCCTCAGATAATCGGTTGTGGTGGCAATGGTTCATATTTGTATGGTCCACAAGTTACGTGGTTGCAGGTCCGGGTTCAACTCCCTGACTCCGAATGCTCGGCGTTTTCCAAACGTTTCTTTTTGAAAGAATGGAGGCTGGGTGATGATTTCCCGCTCGCATGTATGATCTTGCTGTCGTGCAACCCTCATATTGACTCCCTGCCATTACCTCCAATACACCCCCTCAGAAATTCAGGACACGTGGTCCATCGGCACCTGTGCCACCGAAAACTTCAAGTCGGACTCCAGACACTGCGGAGATCCGATTGTATTAGCCCAACTAAAATGCCTTCAAAAAAGTACTTGCGTACAAGTGCGTTTTCGAGTGTGTTTTAGCTGCATCTAAAATAAGGGAACAAAGGAAGCTTTTTTCTGTGTTTTTTCATCCACATGAAGGAACAATTTTACACATGGAAGTTGAACTAGTGCTGGCCAAAAATACGATACGGAAAAATATATTTTGAATATATTCAAATACACATGAATATGATACGGCCTTGGACCCTCCCACTGAATATGAATATGGGTGAATATGAATATGATATGATATGGATATAATACAATATGGTGGTCAGCATATTCAAATATATCTGGATACAGATATATACCACCAAGGTTGACGCGGGTGCTAGTTCCAATTCCAGTACCATCACCGTGCAAAATATGATCTTTGCGATGGCCATGGCCCTGAAAGCCACGCCGGCTTTACCAAAAGTCACGATGGCCGTTGACGGGAAGGACAAAGTTGATTTGTGTTGCGGAAACATCTCTCCTGTTGTGCCGGACTTGGATAATCCTCTGAAGTGGTGGAAGGTCAGTTTTTTCCCCCTTCTTCCCACTGTTCCCAGGATACGGCTTTGAATTTTTCTGGCAGGAGAATTCAGGCACATTGAAATACATGGGGCGCGTCGCACGGGATATTCTCGCCATTCCCGGTGTCAGCATCTCTGTTGAGCACCTCTTTTTGAGTTTGAAACACACTCTGTCTGACACTCGGTCGTCCATGACCGCGGAAACAGCGTCCGTAGATATCCTTACAAAGGAGTGGTTGAAGTCGGGGCTTGAGGAGGGGGTAAATTACACGGATTTCATCAAAATTCACAAGAAGTAGAATATATTTGAATATATTCATATCATATTCGTATTCAATGGCCTCAATATGAATATGATTCACTAAGAATATGATATGGGGCCCTCATGGTGAATATGATACGGAATTTTCGTATTCATATCATATTTTGGCCACACGGAACAATTATGCCGGTTTCAGTGCCTTTTAGCACCCGCACTTGCACTCATTTTTCCTCAAGTAAAATTTTGTCCTGTTTTTCCCTCGGTAACATGACACTTCTTTGTCCCTCTAAAACGGAGGGAAAATGAATCATTTTAGCCCCCGGAGTTCTGGAGATAAAAAGCATCGTGTTTCTCCAGCTAAAACTCAAGAAAAACATTTCATTTTTTTCTCCTGTTTTATCCTAGGAAAAACTAGCGCGCGCTAGCGTACACTCGCGTGTGCTTAGAGTGCGCTAGCGTACACTCAGGGTGCGCTCGGCGGCCGCTCAGGGCGCACTCGGAGAGCGCTTGGCGGCCGCTCAGCGCTCAGGGCCAGGTGCGGTGTGATTTTTGACCTTGAATTCCTTATCCTCGTTGCCGTCTTCGTCCATATTTCCTCTGCCTCTTCACCACTCTCGCCGTCTTCGCTGTCGTCGTCATCCGAGGAGCTCGCCGAGCCCCCGTCGTTCTTGGAGTCGACCTCACAGTTCTCATCTTCGTCGTCCAAATCGTCTTGCACTGGCACAGCGCTATCTTTGCCTTTCCAAATAGCTCGCGGTGCTCCCTCACGTACTTGTTTATCCCCTCTTGCTCCTTCCCAGAATGCGTTTCCATTGGCGGAATCCTGGACCACAGAAGAACAGCTGTGACTAACCATTGTTGAGCGAAAATGTTGTCCAGCTGCGCAATATCCTCCGGAGTGCTCTTGCCCGTCAGAACGACCGTGCACATGCAGCCCATTGTGTTGACCACACACAACCTGTCTGCCTTGCCAAGCAGGTTTTCTAGCACCCAGAACTAAACTTGCAGGGCTTGCTCTCGCCCCAGAGCACACCATTCCGGAGGAACCACATGGTACCGGCCTTGGCGGTGCAGTACTCCTCAATGCCGGAGACATCGCCCTGGGACGCGCTGGCAGCGATCCTCAGGCAGGCGTTCTTGAACACTGCAGGGACGGCTTGAGCAGTGCTAGGGATCGTCACCGTCCGTCCCGGGTGCAAAGATGGCCGTCCAGGTGGACCGTCCGTCGACGGTACGGTAGCGGAGGCTCTCTCATGACCTGGGACGGGACGGGACGGTGGACGGGACGGCCGTCTGACGGTGGACGGTCGGACGGAACTCAGCAAAACATGTAAGTACAAAATTAGTATGAGGAGCAGAGGGGACCAATATAGATTTACTAGAAGCGTTAAGTAGGGATGTGCCAGGTCCGGCTACAAAAAGATGCAGTCAGGGAAACAGCGAGACGCCGAGAGAAGGAAAAACAGGTGACTTGCCATCAACATTGATTCTGTCATCAGCACCACCCATTTAAACTTATCAAAAAGGAAACGCAGATATAGATACCGGACACGCGACGTGTTCACACATAGTGGCCAACCGACGAAGCCACGAGAGAGTTTTCCTCCATACGGAGACTTGATCAACAAAGGATGTGGGCAATCTCTCATACCCGTCAATGCGATCTCTACTAGTGTGAGCAAGATTTGGAATGAAATTAATATGCATAGAATAGCACCGATGGTTTCAAGCAAGGAGAGATGGTGGAGGCCACAACCGGTGAGAAGAATTTTGCAGTGGCAGGAATGTGATGAAGCACTGGCCAGTAAAGAGATAAGACGGTAGTGGTGCGTGGGCAGAATATTTTGTTCATTGTTTCCGTTCCCAATTCATGTGGGGAGTCGGTCTCAAGGCCATTTAGTATGGGCAGCGACGGAAATGCGGACCCATCTGACATAATAGGCAGCAGTACCACAATGAAGCACAGTGCAGGATGCATTGTCAAAGCAATATTCACGTTTTACGCGGAGTCTTCCCTGGAGATACACTGACCCTGAGTCGTCACCGGCAGATTAATTACGACAAAATTCCGAACAGAATCATCCGTCCATCCGTCCGTCCTCCGTCTTCCGGTGGACGGGACGGCCGTCCTCGCTGCCGTCCGGCGACGGGACGGCATGCTGGGGAGACTAGTAGCACAGCGACGGGACGGGACGGGTACGGTGACGATCCCTATTGAGCACAGGGAGCCCCAGACGGCCAATGAAATCGAGGAGGAGGTTGCGTGTGGTGGGTGTGCCAGCCTTTAGCGTGTTTAGTTCCAGTTTGATTTGGTGTATGTGGTGTATTTGACTGCAGCTAGCGCAGCGGCATCCAGTCCAAATGTAATCTGGGCGACGCTGATTAGTGATGTTCCGGCCTGGGCTTGGCCTGAAAGCCCCGGCTTGGGCTTGGGCTCGGCTTTGAAAACCCCCAAGCCAAGCCCGAGCCAAGCCCCGAAAAGCCCCGGCTTCGGCCCAAGCCGGGGCTTTTGGCTGGTAAATTTCAGGAAATGGGGGCCCGGCCTGGCAAAATTCCAGGCCGAGCCCAAGCCCAACCTAAGCGAGGCCGGGCCGAGCCGAGGCCAGGCCGAAAAGCCGGGGCTTCGCGGCCTCAGGCCAAAGCCGGAACATCACTAACGCTGATTGGCCGGCAGATTTCTTACCTCGGTCTGCCAGCGGGGTGTTTGAGGAAGGAGAAACGCACGAGTCAATGAATTGAGAAAACATAAATCAGCGAATAAGTAGTAGGTGGGATATGAGAACTTGAAGATAGGATGCTGAAGGGATGCTGGACAACACGACCAAACACGCTATTTGCTACTTAACCGCAGGACTGGTTTTACAGACACGCTCAGCGTCTCTTGAGCGTCTCGCTACAATTCTCCCATCTTTATATTATTATGGAATAGCTTGAAAAAAAAAATCCTCAACGGACCAAACCGACACCATTGTGGCTGTACCTTCCCTTGCTGTCTCTCGTTTCAGATGATTCCGAAATCACCTAATTGCGGGCAATGTTGGGAGTTTCTAGGTGAGAACGGACTGCTTGACAACATGCCAGGTCTGCTGCGTCCCAATACTGAAAGGGAAGAAATTAATACTGGCGGGGGATGCAGCTTTCGCCGATGGTTTTATCTGTAGACAAAACCAAAAAAGAAATAGTGTGCAATGCCAGAGTTTATTCCGAGGCAATTGGAGGTCGCCAGATCAATTTTTTACACGGGTACTCTTTTTTGCAAAGGTACCTCGACCGGGTAACTTTCCTCATGTCTCTCATCCGGCCGCAATATGGTATCGAGCTGGAGATCGGGACAGTTGACGGGATGCAAGGGCGGGAAAAAGACGCGGTCATCAGGCTTGTCCGGAGTAACGAGACGGTATGTACGCGTTTTTTTTCGTGCCCCAAAATTGAATGAAGCCCACGCTCATCGTCGGTAGATGGAGGTCAGGTTCTTGAAGGAGAAGCGGCGGTTTAACAGTAAGTGAGCTTTTCCACATTATGATTAAATTACGTGCGTCCAAGAACTTGACTGATGCGCCCGCCCGTCTAATCAGCTCAGTGCAATTTACCACCAATCCACGTGCACCCACTCACTCGGGCTGCTGCTTCCCCTGGCCCCGCTCCAGGTCGTTCATCGGGACGTGCTCGTACGTTATGCCACCGTCCGCCTTGGAGGCCTCGGCTTTGACGTGCTTCACCCGTGTAGTAGAGGGACCCGCCAAGGATGGCGATAGAGCCGGCGCGGCCGCTGAAAAAGCGCGACAAAGTTGAATCAGTATTTAGGTAGCATGATAAGAGGTAGATACATACCCGGAAATGACGTCTTGGAATAGCCAGACGCCGAGGATGGAGGCGGTGACACCTCGGACGGCGGAGGAGACCATGTGGGTGATGGGGGAGGTGACCTTGATAGCGAGCAGGCTCGCGAGACTCATGATGAAGCCGACTACACTCTAAATTCGAGATCCCAATGAGTTAGATCGCAAGGGGGGAGAGGACACAACGCACGATGATGAGGGAACCAACAACAAAGGTGCGCAGAGCGGACATGGTCTTGGGCTCGCGGAGGAGCTCGTCGGCGTCGAAGAGCAGCTTCATCACCTCTGTGCCCTCAATGAAGAAAATGATCAGCACGAGGACGAATATGCTGAGGAGATTGGTGCACCACAAGGGCAGGATGGTGCTTTTGTTGACGATCTCGAGGCTCTGCTTGATCACGACGGAGTACGTCGTGGTGATTGTGGAGCTTGCGACACCGAAGCCGATACCCATCATGGACATGGGGATGCGGTCGAGGAAGATGCTGCAGAAGAAGTCCATGGGAACGATGCCGCAGGCGAAGAGGATGCGCAGAGATGGGCGGGTGTGCAGGACGACGCCCGAGACACCCACGGTGAATGGGAGAACAAGGCCGCATGCATCTTGGTAGACGGAAGCGTCAACATATTTTAGAGTGTAGCTGCTCAAACTGCGCCGGGACGGGGGTCAAGGAAGCAGCACGCGGGAAGCTCTAGCAGCATACCTGAGGCCGAGAACGCTGACACCGACGATGGGCACGAGCCCTCTGCATACTTTGATGTTGAGTGTCAGACGGTCGGGAAGCAAGCCCAGGGCGTCCGCTATCAAGAAGAGGAGGACCGCAATGAAGAGCTGCGCCATCAAGAAGAACAGAGACGCTTTGGTTTCGTTCAGAACCCATTTATTGCTGTGTGCCAAGATGAATACAAGCCCGAATTAGATGGTTCCGCCAGCGGCCGTTGGTCATGGAAGGGTGGGCGTCCCACAAAGCGCGCAGAAAATGTTATTGTTGCTGCTGTTGAGATTGGGCGTCGCGGGAGCAAAAAACTGGAAGCAGTGAGTTGGCCCGCATGTAAGTATCGCGGCAAGAACAGAGCGCCGAGAGAGCCGAATCCGTGCACGTCTGCTGGGGTAGAATGGCATCAGCGCGTCGGATTATGGAACTTGAAGAACGACTTGATGATGGTTGATTGGAAAGCCGCGGTAGGCGCTGCAGGCGGCAGCACAACACGACCAAATAGACTCTTTGCTTCAAGCGCACTCTATAAACACGCTCAGCGTCTCGCTCTTTCGCGCTACTGCCGGCCCGAATGCCAACCATCCTGGAAATAACAATTGCTAGCTCTCGCGACCCTTTGCCACCACTGGTGCGACTCCCACCAACACCAAGGCGAATGAAGCACTCATTTCCTTTAGGCTCCCGCAATTGTATAACACCACACAAAGAACAATATCTACCTAGGTCGAGACTCAAAACGCGTGCGGAAATATTGAGGGAAATTTGCCAATGGTGCAAGAAATGCCGGACCAATCGCAAAAGTCCCCGCGCGCCTTTCGACCTAGGTCGATATTTTTCTTTGTATGGTGTGTATATTCCGTATCTCATTTCACTGGATTATGGCCGACTCACTATACTTGATATTTGCCTATTTGAACCGGTGCGGTTCTCATCTCCGCCATCAACACTGCTGGCCCTCGCGACAACACTAAAACCACTCCCGACTCTCCTGAGCTGCCTCTCGCACCGTTCAAAGACGAGGCACCCGTCAACGCTCATTATGTCATCCCCACTCAGCTTCTCCTCCTCCTGCATGTCTGCCCTGCCCGTCTCGGACCTGAAGGCTTGACACGCTGCGCGCAAACACGCTCGACACAGTTCTCAGCACCACCACTTCGTCCGCATCCTCTACCAGTACCATCTGTCACCACCAAGACAAGAGAAGGGCGAAAGCCAGAACGATGATCCTGTCGAATACGCACTGGTACACGACGGCCAAGGAGGCAGAGGCAATGTCAACAGTGCGTCTTCCCTGCCTCTCCGGACTCTCCCCATTTTCACGCTCTCGTCCTTTTCCTCACATATGGACTCACTCACTACTTATATTCTCACAACAAATCTGCATGAATGGATGGATCGGCCGGGAGTCTCAATCCGGCGACAAGTCTCGCACCAATGGACGAGACTTTTAATTCGCGTAAGAAGGAAAACACAAAGTACATTTTAGAAAAATTACTTTCTTGAAATGCTGGCAATGTGAAAGTGTAGAGCAACGAGAACGCTGGCGCCCCAGCGCTCTCTGAGTGCGCCCTGAGCGGCCGCCGAGCGCACCCTGAGTGTACGCTAGCGCATTCTAAGCGCACGCGAGCGTACGCTAGCGCGCGCCTAAGTACAGCGCTCAGCGCGCGCTAGTTTTTCCTAGGATAAAACAGGAGAAAAAATGAAATGTTTTTCTTGAGTTTTAGCTGGAGAAACACAATGCTTTTTATCCCCAGAACTCCGGGGGCTAAAATGATTCTTTTCCCTCCGTTTTAGAGAGACAAAGAAGTGTCATGTTACCGAGGGAAAAACAGGACAAAATTTTACTTGAGGAAAAATGAGTGCAAGTGCGGGTGCTAAAAGGCACTGAAACCGGCATAATTGTTCCGTGTGTAAAATTGTTCCTTTATGTGGATGAAAAAGCACGGAAAAAAGCTTTCTTTGTTCCCTTATTTTAGATGCAGCTAAAACACACTTGAAAACGCACTCGTACGCAAGTACTTTTTGGAAGGCATTTTAGTTGGGCTAATACAATCGGATCTCCGCAGTGAGAGCTCTACTGTGCAAGTGAATTAAATTATTGAAGTCTGCATAAGAGAAGAGGAGACATAGCGAGACAGAGTTTTTGAACTGAATATTTTCTAAAACTTTTGAGCTGACCACAGGGGATCAATACCCAACTACAGGGGACTCGGACATGTGTATGACGCGTAGATAAGGACGTAGAATATGAACGATCCAGGTGGAATTTGGGTGGCATAGACCTTGGAACCAAAATAAAACTTACCTGCGAGCACACAGTCTGAGATGCTGATTGTGGGTGGCATTTGGGTCACTAGGTGGCATAGACCTTGGAAAATGCTCAAGTGCGTGGCAATAGAGGGTTTGCGATGCAGCCATTGGAGCCATCAGATGGCTGTTTTGCGTTGCGCAAATTGATGGCTAATGGCTGATGGATGGCTGGTCAAGGGCATTAATTTCAGCTCCTTCTGTGCTAGAACGATAGTTAATGAGAGTATAGATGTATTTCAACCCAGCACACTCAGTGCTCACTGCATGACAATCCGAATTCTGGCGAAATGTGGCAATCTTGGATTAAATTTGGAACACTGACCTTACCACCTGACCATTCCAATGCATGTGGCTTTGAAGACTTGGAAGGAGCTTAATTAACCCCATGTAGACATCGAAGCCATTGGAGCCATCAGCCATCAGTTTGCGCAACGCAAAACAGCCATCTGATGGCTCCAATGGCTGCATCGCAAACACTCTAATAAGTCCATAGCATCTCATTGTGATCTCAGAAGCCATTCTGGTCGAAAGGTAAGCCAAATAACTGGAAGTAAGCCAATAGCGGCAGTGACGCAATGGTGGAAGAGTTTGAAAGATGAAACGAATCGTGTTGGCACGTGAAACACGTGGGCGTAGCAGGCACATGATCTGAATTTGGGATGGGGTGGATTGGCCGAGATCTCCCTACCACTAGCCTAATTTGTCGTTCGGCCGCCATCGGCAAATGATATACGAGTGCGGATAATGCTCTCTTTTGGTGAGCCTCGGTCTCGCCTCACCTCGAACTCAATCTTTATCAGCAAGGGGAACTCGGGATTCGAAAATCGGATATAGGGTTGAAAAGTTTTTTTCGACCCTGAGCTGACCCCCCTCCCCTCCCCCTCCTTCCTTATAGGGAAGGAGATTCCCACCCCTAGGGTCGGGCCGGCTTCTCCGCGCCCAGCCGCCGCTCTCCGGCTTACTTCATACCCTTCCTTGGGCTTAATGGTACTTGTATACACCATCTAATGAATGCAGGTGATACATTTAACACTCTGCATTCTAACAGCTCAATGATTTTTGACCTGAGAACCAATCACGGTTGACCTCAATTTGGCTCAAATCACAGAAAATGTAGGTTCAGACCAAGTTCAGACTGATAAATATTGTTCTATTAGTCCCCAAACACTTATATGTGTTAATTACAACCAGTCAATACCCCTCCCTTGGTCTATGAGGCATTTTGAAGCTTTAAATTTTATGTACAGAAAAGTTTTTTTCAGCCCTCCCAGGACCCCCCCCCCTCCCCATGTACAATATTTTAATCCCAATTTCCCCTTGTTTATCAGCCCGGACTTTGTTCCAGGGAGCCTAACTTTTTTTCGTGCAGCCTTACATTTGACTTGATAATATCGGTCCCGGGCAAACCTCTAAAGCCGCACGCGAACACACCTACATCTAAGAAGTCCCACCTAGTACTAGGACATCACATACTGATAATCGGGATTTGGGTGTGGTGCGCGGTGCAACACAATGGCTCATCCAGGTCCAGAAGTTACGTTCTTGCATTTTCTGGGTTCGACTCCTGGAACCCAAATTCACGGTCATTTCTGTGGGTTCTTCAAGTTGTTCCGGCGCCTGGTTCTCGTCACGTTGAACTTCTTCGGTGTTCGGCACGATATCATCATTGTTCTAAATTTTCCTTACGACCAAGTCCACGACATGGGAACCAGTTCAGATGAAATCCACAGAAGAAATTCAATGCAACCTAAAATGAGAGATGTGCCCAATATTCTGAGATACAAACAAACATTTTTTGCAGTTTTGCTGTCAGTTGCAACCCTAAACCCTGCAGCCATGGTGATGTCAACCTTCAATAATTTTTAGACAGCGTATGTACCATTTCTACGAAATTCCGAGAGACCCATCGATACATACCCCAGCAGAAGGATGTTTCCTCGAATTGTTCAACTAGATTTGGGTTTAGGTTGATAGACATTATCTGAAAGCTCCCTCTCTGGATACCCACAGAGTGGAGCGTAATGCCTCGGATCGCCGCCTCCGATTCGAGGAAACTCTCCCGGGAAGCTGATTGTTTGATTCATGAATAAGAAGAGCAGTTAAATGAGCCTTAATCTGAAAATAGATATCAGACGGTGTCTATGGGCGTAGTTTATAAGTCTATCTCGTCTTTGGCTCATATACGCCACCGAGCGCTCGTAGCTACGATCCAAAATTGTTTTGCGTGGCACGTTTACAAGCTTGATTTCGTCCAATCTTTACCAGAGGGCATCGGTCCCCACTCCTCAATAAGTTCAATTGGGCACTATACTCACACTATGCACCAGCAGGTCAACTCGTCAAAGTATTTCTACATTCTCATGCCATGTCATGTTGACAACTAACCGTCTCTCGAGCACTCGTGATATGTTGGAAATGCATTCTTTGCTATCCTTTACGGTAAGCTTCTCCCAACAATCCTCTTCCAGGAATATTCTCAAGGCTTCAGGGATACAAATATCCATGTACTTTCAGTCTGTCTATTATCTCAAAACTGGAGAAAGGAGCCGTAGAATCAAGATATTGTACATTGGATTCTCTTCGGCCCTAATGGCTTTGATGACCATTGCTCTCGCGTGCAACCTTTACTATGGAAAGTCTCTGAGTCTTCACAACGACTTTATAACATCTCTAAACCGTCCCCTAGGTCAAGCATGTGGATAGAGGTTCGTTTCTGCATGAATGTCGTGCTGCGATGATCCTGACTTGCTCCTTGTCCAGCATCGCGACGTCGATGGGGGCCCGGCCGTGTTCTTCACAACCAACATTGCCATATGGTATAATACGCTAGGGACGGCTGCGGACGTGACTGCCAATATTCTCGGGGATGGATTGATGGTACCAAATGAACACGTCGGCGTACAACCAATAAAACTTCACCAGCTCTATCGATGTCATATATTCTGGGGTCATTCCCGGTTGGCGATGGTTTCTCCTGTTCTTCTTTATCTTGGTTCCGTTGGTGAGAGGTCCTTGTGTTGGATTACGAGAAATTGAACGCACTACAGTCATGGCAATCACATCCACCATCCAGAGTGGACTCCCAGGTGGAGATTTCTTCAGAGGAACCGCTGTGAGCTTCGGTATCCCATGGTTAGGTGTGTTTGATTAGTGAAGTGAACGAATACACATCTGATCTCCTCGAAAGTTCTCACTATCATGTTCAATATACTGGTGACTGTCATGATAGCTGGGCGCCTACTCGCGGTGCAGGCCATGGTGAACAAGGCCGTTGGGTGGACGATGAAAAGGAAATATACGGGTATCTTGTCTCCCCCATCAGACTTGGCGAAATTTATGAAGTCGGTTCACTTACAGGCCATTTGGCAATTCTTGTGGAGAGTGCAATGCCTTTCACGCTCCTCGGAATTGGCTATCTTGTCACCTACATACGAGGGGCACCAGAGTGGCTGAGTTTTGCGGACATATGGGGCTGTTTCGTCGTATGTCCAACTTATCGAATGGACCAACCTAATGACAAGTCGCCGACAGAGTCTCTCACCGCAAGCAATTATTCTGCGCGTCGCGATGGGCGGCGCATGGACAAAGGAGACTCTCCATAACCTCGAATCCGCAATGGAGTTATCCATCGGGAATGTCGATAACGCCATCAACGAGGAACCAGGCATAACGCCGCAGGGACTGAGGTCGCATGTTTGAGAAATTAGGTGTCTGAACAAACAAAAGGAGTCTAAGTTCAGTGGGTTGTTCACAATATTGCTGTCATTTAGTTGTTATATTTTCGTTACACGATGTCGAACGACGTACTGGGCAAGTTGTGGTGATGCATTTTGAATTTACATTCGAATAATAACTTAACCTTCAGAAAATGTCCTGAAAAGGAAACCCCGGTTTACTCGGTCAATCACGTGCTCTCCGCTACCTGAAAAAATACCACAAGCGGCTGATAGCGGAGTTTAAAAGCATTTCAGACGGGGTAATATCAGATGGCAGTGGCAGGGTCAACTGAGCGGAGTTTGAAAATGGCTTCGGACGGACGGAGAAGCAACACATCAAATAAAGCAAAATGCCAAAATTTCAGTTCAGACTGCAACACAAATCTAATCAACCTGAGCGGGTTTGAAAGCACGGCTTTCACCAAGCTGGCGCAGAGCGTCCGACGCAACTGCGCCAGCTTCCAGAGCCTCACGTTCGTTGGAATCAGTCGTGGGATTTAGCCGGAACACGACTCCCGAATGGGAGCCCGAGTAAATTAAAGAAACGAGGGTATGTATCGTAAGGTACCAAAAGGAAACGGATGGAGGTAGCTGGAGTGGAATAAAGAAAGGAGGGAGGTGCCGGAACACCGGGGATTACAATACTAGAGAGAATAGGATAAGAGGTAGCGAAGCGATAAGGGCGGGTAGGACAAGAATACTAGTGATGCGTGAAGACTCAGTATTCTAAGCAAGAACACCGCAAGAGAAGAAACCTACCTAGTGACGCGTGAAGACACACGAAGGAGCGATGGCTCTGGGTGTCAGCAGGCACTAGGAGCCTGAGGATCTACAGCCGACTAGACGCGTCTCAGTTCTAGCTGTGTCGAGTACGAGACCCACGGGGTACATACTGAGATGGAAAAGCAGCGGCAAGGGACACGGGCTGCTGACCAAGCAGGCTGGGTTCAACGCGAGGACTAATTCAGACAGTGTCTCGGATCAGTTCCTGAAGCACCAGCAACCAGTCTCCGGCAAGATTTACCTAGGACGACGAAAAGAGAGAGTAGGAGGGGAGGGCTCCTAAACTCGCGAGTCATCCTAAGTACGATCGGGGAAGTCTCAGAAATGAGACATGGAGCTCGGCTCCCAATTGTCTGTGCTGGGGGCCTCGGAGGCGACGCGCCTTCGAGAGTTGACGCGACTGCCCAACTGCGACAGAACAAGACGAGATTGCAATTATTCTACATGTAGGCTCGGAGATCTGATCTCCAGCGGAGAACGGTTGCTGCGCCGGTGTGCCTAACGAACGCTGTCGATTAGACACACGTGAATATCTTCTTTAAACACCATTATTTTCTAAAAATCTCTACATGAATCAGCGGCATTGGATTCAGGGAAAATCATTGAGCTTGAATCTCAAATAGAAATGGTAAGAATCAACACACACCAAAAATGGAAAAGTTTCATGATGGACAAAAACCATAACAGAAACCTGAGGCAATTTTGCCATTGGTCCGGTATTTTCCTCAGGTTCATCATCAGTTTTTGTGTATCATGAAACTTTTCCATTTTCAGTGGGACACGAGAATCAGCCACATCAAAGAAAGAGATTTCAGTCTGGTTAGAAATGTTTGTTTATGGTGGTGGTGAGGATGAATCTCGCCTCAGATCTGTGGTGTTCTGACCGATGGACTGGCCGCACAGACGCACCTTTGACAATGTCGGCATTCTTCTGGCACAATCCATGTGTCAAGCTTTATTACCACAGATGCCGATATGCACCGCGGTGATAAGCCGTGAAAGCAGCCACACGTGAAACACAGCTATTTTGCGATTTTCAGTCTAAACAATCACGCAGACATCCCGAGAAGCTTCCGCGAAGCCTCGCGCAGAGAGCTACCAGTCATATAGCTAGAGTCGCGCTCACACGGAGATGATCTCGAAGAACCAGACAGTACCTAGGAACCCGCCTAGAAGCGCTGACGCTGACTTGGACTACAGAGGAGTTAGAAGGAATCTATATTGGAATCTATATTTGGCAATCGCGGACGGAACTCAGTGGTCGCGACCACCTCCAGAGACACTTTGTTTGTCGCGGCATTCCTGGAATTAGTAGACGTGTGTGTCACATGCAAGCGGAGGGCTCCGAGAACGGAAAAGCGGCGAATACCCCGAACGGCTATAGCTCCAAGGTCCGTGCAGATCCGGAGTATGACCAAGATGAATTAGGTGACCAATGCCAAAGCGCGCTCCAGGTGGAGCTGTCCGATCAAAGATGGCAACAGCCAAAACACGATCAATATAGTTGAACCGCGAGAGTTTGACAGTGCCCGCGAACCGTATAAGTCGCTTGCAAAGAGACCCCGACCTCAGTAGGAGAATCTGAATAGGGCTAGGCGTCTAGGCAAGAGCGTCGCCCAAGCTGCGAGTCGTGGACCCAGCATTATCACCAAGATACCATAATATTTCAACTTCGATCGATCGAGTCTGAACCGGTGTTTGATCTACTGGTATAGGGAGCCAATAGCGTTATTCGAGCAAGGATTTCGAGTCAGATTTCACGGATAAACAGACCAGTGTATTACCCATCTTAAGCAGATGAACTGATTTTATGTGCACATGTCTATATTCTTCTTTTTCTCCTGCACCGCCACCAATTCCCGGGCACAACTATTTGCTCTCAACGGAGCCGCGGCGCCCATCGAGCGCTGGAATTTAAGGTTTAACTTCTCGAACGTCATGCTTCTCAGATCATTATCAGTTCTCAATTCTCACTAGAGCCCCACCTTATCACAGTTTAACTTCTCGAACGTTGTGCTTCTCAGATCATTATTGGTTCTCAATTCTCACTAAGTGACGAACGGCCACATTAATTAATCCCAAGGAAGAAAGCCTCAAATCACACAGTACTTATATCCCCACCGACATATTTCTTTTTGCTTTGTGTTCTTTAGGTTGAGCTTCTTCAACTTGAGTTGACAATTCAACCAAATTTAAAGAATGTCCTGTCGCACAGCCACCTTCGCTTTTGACTCAATGCCCACGATTATGATAAGACTGGTTTTCAATCGCAGGAATGGGATGGCCTCTGGGGCTTCCACAGCCACGGTTCTTCAAGTCGAAGCTGGACGGTCCACTTTATTTACGAAAATATTCAAAACACTTGAAGACCTCCAGCTGACTGCTGGCCACTCATTCCAAGAAGTGCAAGATCGCTCCTGTCGTTCAAGACCTACCTGCTTCCACGCCAAACGTTACTTCTGCTAGAGCATTCGTCCTCGGCCTGATGTCTCAATTTCCAGGTGCCTCAAGTTCTTCACTATCTTCTCCGACACTGGCAGTATTCGCACAATTGTGTCTTTGAATGTCATCTCAATTATGGTGCTGTCTTCTCCCATTGAAATTCAAGATTCCCCATCCTCAATCACGACTTTGATTCTTCTCTACAAGTCTATCAGGAATTCTGCCTGTACAATTCCCTTCCTACACTTTTTGTATTCATTCAGCATTGCGTAGCCCAAATTCCATTCGGTATGTTCCTTCCTGAGCCCGCCTACTGCCATTCTGATACGCTCCAGTTCTGCATTTTCATGTGGAGGTGCGTATGGTTCTTTCCCTATGTTAAACTTAACCATCTACCAGTCCATGCATAGCGTCTCATGTATGTGGGGACAGTGCACTGTGTGGTAACCAAATACTCATTTCATTCAGAAAGTGACTAGGTGTGCCAATCGCCATATTGTCAGTACTTCAACATTTGGCAGTCTGCGTGTCGGCCGGGCGTCCGCCGTTTCGGAATTATGTATTTGCTGGTGTGCACTCCCATAGATATCATCCCGAAACTGATGCCCGTGTCTTCAGAGCCTTCACCAAGACGATGTGCGGGTCAAGGAACCAAATTTCCGGTGGTGAAACTGACACCGTAGGTCATCAATTTATTGTTTCCCCATCTGATGGATTGTAAACAGGCATGTCTACCTTATGGTCGTTATCCACTACCTGTACGACAGAACCGACAGCAAATATCAGCCTTCTCGCTCCAAGTGGAGGCCCTATCTTATTTTACCTCCCTAATTACCCAGATTTAACAATACAAATGGCCCGTACAATGAAATGATTTCTTGCCGCATCCCGAATCAATGTGAATTTTATTTTGGGAGAGTGCATTACATGGAAATTCGGGAACCACAACATCTCAGATTGTACGCGCCGGAGCGAAGCGACGGCATATCTTGTATAATATTATTTAGTCATCGTGATAAAAGAGTAGTATAAAAGAGCAGGCAGTTTAGCAGTACAGTAGCAGATGGGTCCATGGGACCAAACTGAAATTTTCCCCGGAGTTTGTCGAGGAGTATCAGGCGGCCACTGAGCTCAAAGGCACCGGGGCCTTTTATTAGGTCGCGCATGCCTACCTGGCCTAATACGGATACAACACAAAATGGACAGAGGACCTGGTGGAAGGGCGGTGTTATATCCGTGTCTGAGAAGGAAGGAAAGAGAAGAGAAGAGGAGGTAGGTTCCGGGTGACGAATGTCCGGGCCGGAGGACGGAGCTGGACGGAGGTTAACAGAAGTACGGAAGTTAACGGAGGTCAGTGATCTGGGATCCAGAACTACGGATATCGAAACCACTACACCACAGGCGGTTAAGGGTGAGTGGGGACTGTACTGCTGGCAACCTGAATAGGGAAGGATGACAACGAAGATGATCGAAGGACTTCACTCGTCGGCCAGACGAGTAATGTGAGGGCCAGATGAGTTGGATGAAGGCCGGACGGATTTCTGGATGGCCGGAGTCAAGGCGAAGTTCAGAGCCAAGACTGTAAGAGGTCGGGATAAGTCCGGACGTCGGATGAAAGATGGAGGTCACGTCCGGACGTCAGACAAAGGTAGGTTGTCAAGACGAAGAAGCCGGAAGAGGCGGAAGTAAGGATTTGATGACTGGACGAATTATCCGAAGACAGAGGTAACGTTACAACGTTAATCCGGAAGTATCGGAAGTTCGGGAGTTCGACCGGAAGTAGGTTTGGTGCAGAGTAAACATTTATAATCAAACTCAAGTACATCCAAGACTGTACTACGTATTTATAATATTTACGGGGCAAGTCCGGATGCAGAGGGAAGTAACTAAAAGACAATAAGATAAGTTGTATAACAATAAGGACAATAAAGGAAAGCATGTGGAGCATAGTGCATAAGGACATAGGATGTGATGGTGAGTCGGATGACTTGATGAAAACCATCGGATATGATACCGCGTGGACTTGGTGTCATGTGGGGAGTCCGAGGAAGTTCCATGATACTTCCGAGGCCGGAGCCGGAAGACGGAGATCAGAGGACCGGAGGTTCGGATGAAGATCCGGAAGTGGCGTAGAATGCCGGAGGTGAGGCCAGAGGCGGCCGGATGTGGTGGGGAGTGGTCCTGGAGTTGCACGGGTGTAACATTGATTGTAGAACCTGTCCTTCACTGCCTTGGGAATGCCAGAAACGAAATAAAAGTCGCACTCCTTCTTTGATATCTTTGAATTCTTCACGAGCAGAACTGCAATCTGGGAGAAATTACGGTAGTACTCTTCGATATCAATCATGTTGGCAAAAGTTGGCTTAGCTGAATTCCTTTCGCAGAAGTCCCTCAGCATGGACTCGGTGTACTCTGGAACACGTTCAGATTGGCTGTACAAGAGCACAAGTTGTTTCTTCACCGCGAACCAGGTCTTCTGGGTCGAACTCCGGCATATGGCAGATATGCCTATGAACCTCATCAGTGGAGTACTCAAGAATGTAAGGTATCAGTTTATCGAGGTCAGTAATGCCCGCATTGGCGCCATGTTAAACGATACTCATCAGGAAACCAGTTACTTCTTTTCCATTGAAGCGAGGAGCACTGAAGAGCAAGCCAAGGGCATAGGCACCTGAAGGATGTTGGTGGTAGTCATGATATGGCCTAATGTATGACAACAAAGAGATGGTAAGAATAGGGGTCA
Source organism: Mycena galopus ATCC 62051 (assembly GCA_014925785.1). Taxonomy (NCBI): domain Eukaryota; kingdom Fungi; phylum Basidiomycota; class Agaricomycetes; order Agaricales; family Mycenaceae; genus Mycena; species Mycena galopus. The sequence goes on from WIQG01000029.1 coordinate 820,373, forward strand.
AGGCAGATAGGGGAACGGTAACGCAGCTGGTGTAGCACAATGGAAAACCTTCTGCCCTCGCGGTGGGCTCCACTCTAGAAGAGAGGGTTGGTCCAGCAGTGAACCTGAGGGAGAAGGTCATGGTTACACCCTAGGCTGCAAGTGTACTGTAAAATAACTTGGCTCAGACAAAATATGATACTCAGCTTGTGGTTCAACTAGATGGGACTTGCTGGCCAGCTCGTTAGGCCACTCATACTCGATACTCAAGACTTGGAACTCCATAAACTCAAAGAGAGGGATATGGGGGGAAGCAAGAAGAAGAGATCCCCTTTCTGTCAATTGTCTAAAAATTTATACATGATTGAGATGGCTGAAACACATACTCTCGCATCACCAGAGCTCGGCATGACACAAGTAAGTAAGAGCCTGTAAAGTTATAGAGAAGAAGGAAAAGAACACTCCTGACTAACCATGCCATTCAAACCACAAAACAACTGGGAAGTGGGCAAAGATGGAATAGGGAGACTGTGCTGCCCCTGACAGACACATGCGGGAAGTGGCCCAAGCCTCCGGCATGTCAATCCCCAGCGCACTCTGAGCTGCCTGCATTCTCTGGACACAGCATTGCCAACAGTGGTGTATGTATACAATAAATATGTATCTGAGTGGAATGGAAATTAATGAGCAGTGGATAGAGGAGCACGTGTATAGCCCGAGAGAGAGAAAGATAATATAAAGACTCGCTACCATTCCTTTCCAACACAGGTATAGGGTGTCTCAGCACGTTGCTCACTTGGAGAGGCTATCACACTGTGATCTTGATATACGTGAGCATTCATTCATTCATCCATTTGAGTGCTGCGGGCCCCTTGGGGCCCATGTTGCACTTTGACTAGGTTACAATGTAGTTACTGGCAGGCATGATGGGTGGGCATGAGAGGTAACGTGGGAGGGGTGGGGATGGAGGATTGCTGCAGGGAGTTGTCAAAGGTGTATCTAGATTTATTGTGGCAGAAATATGTTGTTTGAGAGACGAGGTGTCGTGAATAAGAAACTATCTAAGGGAGAATGTAAAGTAAGAAATGGGGACAAGTTACAGAGTGTATTTGGGGAGGCGGCCGGTGTCTCGCATGTCACGTTGCGCGGACATGCAGCGGTAGAAGAATGAGGTGGTAGAAAATGTGGTAGGAAATGGAGGAGAGATGGGAGAGTGAGTAGAGCAAGAAAGATAAGAGGAATAAAATATATGAGTCTCGAAGGGAGCTCGCACACAAGACCCAGATAGATCACGAGCAACAAGCATGCCAATAGGCACTTCCACACCACTTTGTGAGGATTGGGGAATCCTCTCTAGGGAACATTGCTGCTGGCAAAGTGCTATGTGGCAACTCCTCACTGTGTGGTAAGGACCTCTTGCAAACAATCGTCTCTTAAGCCTACTCTCTACAGATTGGATATCTGACTCACTTATGAAGAGACTAAGCAATCCTCTTTAGATATTGCAGGAAGGGGAGATAGATGGTCAATGGAAGTCTGGGTGGTGGTAAAGAGTCTTGAGATGATTATGAATAGTGTCAAGTTGTAAAGTCCTTAGGAACAAATCTGCTCAGGCCTCTATCAGAACCTAATTGAGGGGCTGGAGAGGCTACGAGCAGATTGGTATAGTGGTCTGTGCAAGATAGATGATATTGTCACATGTATTTACTGACTAATACAGCTTATCAATCATAGCTGAGAATTCGGATATAAGTACACATGCACCTTTGGGACTATTAAAGAAGACCAAAATAAGGGAATGGTTGAACACTCAGAGTAACTCCTTACAATCTCTGTTAGTTTTCTTTGAAACTCAAAGCCTGGAACCTCACTCAAACAGCATGTCAACAATCTCTGTATAGCTGCTTCTACAAAGAGCTCCCATATGCTCCCTCTGCTGCATTGACATTGGCATTATTTTCAAGAAGTATGTCAACTATCTGTGTGTGCCCTCCAGCAGCAGCAGCGTGCAACGAGCTCCCATATTCTCCGCCTGCTGCATTGACATTGGCAGAATTTGCAAGAAGTATGCAGACAATCTCAGTGTGGCCTCCAGCAGCAGCAGCCTGCAATGGGCTCCCATATTCTCCCCCTGGTGCATTGACATTGGCACCATTTACAAGAAGGATGCCAACAATCTCTGTGTGGCCTCCAGCAGCAGCAGCCTGCAATGAGCTCCCATGTCTTCCCCCTGCTGCATTGGCATCAGCACCCTGTTCAAGAAGCATGCAGACAATCTTTGTGTGGCCTCTGGCAGCAGCAGCCTGCAACGAGCTCCCATATTGTCCCCTTGCTGGATTGATGTTGGCACCATTTGCAAGGAGGATGCCGACAATCTCTCTGTGGCCTTCAGCAGCAGCAGCCTGCAATGAGCTCCCATATCTTCCCCCTGCTGCATTGATGTCAGCATTGTTGGCAAGAAGGATGCAGACAATCTCTATGTGGCCTTCAGCAGCAGCGGCCTGCAATGAGCTCCCATACTCTCCACCTGCTACATTGATGTTGGCACCGTTTGTAAGAAGGATGCCAACAATCTCTGTATGGCCTCCAGCAGCAGCAGCCTGCAATGAGCTCCAATATTCTCCCCCTGCTGCATTGATGTTGGCAGCATTTGCAAGAAGCATGTTGACAATCTCAGTGTGGCCTCCAGCAGCAGCAGCCTGCAGTGAGCTCCCATATCCTCCCCCTAGTGCATTGATGTTGGCACCATTTGCAAGAAGGATGCCAACAATCTCTGTATGGCCTCCAGCAGCAGCAGCCTGCAATGAGCTCCCATATCTTCCCCCTGCTGCATTGGCATCAGCACCCTGTTCAAGGAGCATGCAGACAATCTTTGTGTGGCCTCTGGCAGCAGCAGCCTGCACCGAGCTCCCATATTCTCCCCTTGCTGCATTTGTGTGGGCACCATTTGCAAGGAGGATGCTGACAATCTCTGTGTGGCCTTCAGCAGCAGCAGCCTGCACTGAGCTCCCATATTTTCCTCCTGCTGCATTGATGTCAGCATTGTTTGCAAGAAGGATGGAGACAATTTCTAGGTGGCCTTTAGCAGCAGCAGCCTGCAATGAGCTCCCATACTCTCTCCCTGCTGCATTGATGTTAGCGCCATTTGCAAGAAGAATGCCAACAATCTCTGTATGGCCTCCTGCAGCAGCAACCTGCAATGAGCTCCCGTATTCTCCCCCTACTGCATTGATGTTGGCAGCATTTGCAAGAAGTATGCTGACAATCTCAGTGTGGCCTCCAGCAGCAGCAGCCTGCAATGAACTCCCATATCCTCCCCCTGGTGCATTGACATTGGCACCATTTGCAAGAAGGATGCCAACAATCTCTGTGTGGCCTCTAGTAGCAGCAGCCTGCAATGAGCTCCCATATCTTCCCCCTGCTGCATTGGCATCAGCACCCTGTTCAAGAAGCATGCAGACAATCTTTGTGTGGCCTCTGGCAGCAGCAGCCTGCAACACACTGCCATATTGTCCCCTTGCTCCATTGACATCACCACCATTTGCAAGGAGGATGCCTACAATCTCTCTGTGGCCTTCAGCAGCAGCAGCCTGCAATGAGCTCCCATATCTTCTGCCTGCTGCATTGATGTCAGCATTGTTTGCAAGAAGGAGGGAGATAATATCTGTGTGGCCTTCAACAGCAGCAGCCTGCAATGAGTTCCCATATTCTCCCCCTGCTGCATTGATGTTAGCACCGTTTGCAAGAAGGATGCTGACAGTCTCTGTGTAGCCTCCAGCAGCAGCAGCCTGCAATGAGCTCCCATATCTTCCCCCTGCTGCATTGGCATCAGCACCCTGTTCAAGAAGCATGCAGACAATCTTTGTCTGGCCTCTGGCAGCAGCAGCCTGCAACACGCTGCCATATTGTCGCCTTGCTCCATTGACATCACCACTATTTGCAAGAAGGATGCCTACAATCTCTCTGTGGCCTTCAGCAGCAGCAGCCTGCAATGAGCTCCCATATCTTCTGCCTGCTGCATTGATGTCAGCATTGTTTGCAAGAAGGATGGAGACAATCTCTGTGTGGCCTTCAACAGCAGCAGCCTGCAATGAGCTCCCATATTCTCCCCCTGCTACATTGATGTTAGCACCGTTTGCAAGAAGGATGCTAACAATCTCTATGTAGCCTCCCGCAGCAGCAGCCTGCAACGAGCTCCCATATCTTCCCCCTGCTGCATTGGCATCAGCACCCTGTTCAAGAAGCATACAGACAATCTTTGTGTGGCCTCTGGCAGCAGCAGCCTGCAACAAGCTCCCATATTGTCCCATGGCTGCATTGACATCACCACCATTTGCAAGGAGGATGCCAACAATCTCTCTGTGGCCTTCAGCAGCAGCGGCCTGCAATGCACTCCCATATCCTCCCCCTACTGCATTGATGTCAGCACCATTTGCAAGAAGGATGCCAACAATCTCTGTATGGCCTCCAGCAGCAGCAGCCTGCAATGAGCTCCCATATCTTCCCCCTGCTGCATTGGCATCAGCACCCTGTTCAAGAAGCATGCAGACAATCTTTGTCTGGCCTCTGGCAGCAGCAGCCTGCAACAAGCTCCCATATTGTCCCATGGCTGCATTGACATCACCACCATTTGCAAGGAGGATGCCTACAATCTCTCTGTGGCCTTCAGCAGCAGCAGCCTGCAATGAGCTCCCATATCCTCCCCTTGCTGCACTGACGTCAGCATTGCTTGCAAGAAGGATGGAGACAATCTCTGTGTGGCCTTCAGCAGCAGCAGCCTGCAATGAGCTTCCATATTCTTCCTCTGCTACATTGACGTTGGCACCGTTTGCAAGAAGGATGCTAACAATCTCTGTATGGCCTCCAGCAGCAGCAGCCTGCAATGAGCTCCCATATTCTCCCTCCGCTGTAGTAATGTTGGCACCATTTGCAAGAAGGATACCAACAATCTCTGTGTGGCCTTCAGCAGCAGCAGCCTGCAATGAGCTCCCATACTCCCCCCCTGTTGCATTGACATTGGCGCCGTTTGCAAGAAGGATGTCAACAATCTCTGTATTGCCTCCAGCAGCAGCAGCCTGCAATGAGCCCCCGTATTCTCCCCCTGCTGTAGTGATGTCAGCACCATTTGCAAGAAGGATGCCAACAATAACTGTGTGGCCTTCAGCAGCTGCAGCCTGCAGCGAGCTTCCATATACTCCACCTGGTGCATTGATGTAGGCACCATTTTCAAGAAGAATGCCAACAATCTCTGTGTAGCCTCCAGCAGCAGCGGCCTGCAATGAGCTCCCATATTCTCCCCCTGCTGCATTAACATTGGCGCCACTTTCAAGAAGGATATTGACTATCTGAGTGTGGCCTGCAGCAGCAGCAGCCTGCAATGAACTCTCATATTTTCCTCCTCTTGCATTGACATCAGCACCCTTTTCAAGAAGGATGTTGACAATGTTGATGTGGCCCTGGTATGATGCCACAATAATCTCTGAGTTTTTTGAATGCTGCAGTAAAGGTTGCTCTTCCAGCAGAAACTTTGTAGTTTCCTCAAGATTTGCAGCTACTGCAATCCACAATGCAGAGGGTTGTGATGGCCAATCTAAATAATTCCATGGCAGGGAACTCCACCTATACTCCCACCACACTCCATGATTCAATGTTTTCATCCATTGAAAAGCCTGACCAAGAAAATTAAGAAGCATCTTTCTGAGTTGGAATTCAGGCTGTCCAGTAGCATGTGCAAGGCAATACTGTGAATAGTCAACCAGAGGGGGTAGATTCTTCAAATCCCAGGAAGAATCTGGATATCCATCAAAGGCAAGGAATGTGAGCAGAGTGCATGTTATCTCTATTTGTGCATCTGGGAACAGAACAGCCTGAATGCTGTCCAGATATTCCTGTGTGGTATAGTGAACAAGTCGCACCACAGAAGATTCCTTGTCCACAATGACAAGCCCAGCACAGAAAGAGAGAATAATATCAATGTCTGTAAGATCCTCCTCTATATCCAGCTTTTGCATGCCTGGTTTAACAGCAAGAGCAGCTTGTAATTCTTCAACTGTTAATGGTCTCTTTGCATTTGCAACCCAAGTAATGGTTGAGTAAGCTGTCTTCCTGTCTGCCTTGCTCTGGGCATCAATTCGCTGTATTGCAATATCATAGCTGCCTTTAAGACTCTCTGGGAGGACATTCAGAGCTTCTCGAACTTCCCGGATTGTATTCTTTGTGCTCAGGGAATCAATGTGAAGCTTGGCAAGAAGGAACCTAATTGAAATTTCAGTTTCTTTCTAACAACAAATAATCATGGCTTACATTCCATCCACTGATTTACTGCTGATTTTTGAATCAATATCTTCATGTAGCTTGGGTTGCCTCTTGACATGCTTGGACAGGCATGGAGATAACTTGATCTGGGCATTGATGTATGCTTGAATATCCTCTGGTGCTGCATGGATATCCAGTGTTTCAAGATTGGGAAACAAGGAGGAGTCTGGAGAAATATTTGGCCGTGAAGTGGTCATCAAGTTCACATTGCTACCCATGGCTGCTAGTTGTTGGAGTAGTATTTCCCGTTGAACCTCGGGATATTCATCCATGGCATCAACAATAATAAACACCTGTGAAAACTCCTTGAGGCTAGAGTTGAGCACATTGACAACTTCTTCCAGTGATGGTATTGTGCCCTTCTCCTGGTGCTGCTTGTATAAATTTTCTGCAATGAAGCCAATGTCCCTGTTAAGTACAAGCTGTCTCCAGAGAGCTGCCAGAAGCTTGGATGGTGTTTGGTTGTCCACATCCTTGTGGTTCAGATAAATGCAAGCTACACCAATTTTCTCGTTGTTTGTGAATGTAGCACTGAGGTGATCCACAACCATTGATCTAGAATTGTTATAGTTATTAGCACTCTCTGAATGTAGGGAATAAACACACGCAAGGACTGTTTTCCCGGCACCAGCTGTATATTTCAGCTTTATTAGTTCAAGTTGCATATGTGGGTGATGAATTCCATACGAATTCCACAGCACCAAAGGGTGCTTCCAGAACCAGCTTCCCATTTTTTAAAAACAGGATCTGTAAGCAACCATCCACCAGTCCCCTTCTCTCGCATCTGTGAGATATCTGCCTGCTGCACAAAGAAATTGATTGGTGAAAGCCATCTAAGGATGAGGTCTCGATTTTCTGCTTCCCCATGGTAGTGGACATGCATGGTTCCAGGTCCAGCATTTACATTTGGACCATACCCAGCACCTCCAGTACCACCCTTTCCTTGTCCCACACCTTGTCCACCATCACCACCTATGCCTCCTAGGTAATATAAACATGTATAGGTGTCATAATGCATTCTCTCGCACCATAGATGGTGAGGTCGCGTTGATGAGGCATTGCCATTATGTCGGTGTGGATCTTATGTACGCAGAACAGCGCCATATCAGCCAACATCAAAGTTCACATAAGAGATAGAACTCACTGCAATAGACTTGGGGTGGGTAGCACACTGAATGTATTGGGGGAAAGGAATAGGAAAGGTCGCGGAAAGATGCGTGGGCCACATTGCGCCTTTAATTAGGCAGAAGGCTGTGGGGGAAAGGAGCTGGCCGCATTGTTCGCGAAAACTTAGATCAATGTGGCGCTTCGGCGGTGACAGCCAGCTGACAGCTTCGGGCGATGCTCCGATCCGAATGAACTTCAGTAGTCCTGTTTGAAATGCAGATTGGTGGATTTTTTCAGCTTAACAGCGATGAGCTGGGCAGTAGATAGTAGCCAGAGTGCTCAGGACTTGAAGGTCTTGCGGCGCAGCGTTCGAATGCAGTACTTACGTGGGTGGCTGGGTTGACAGCGGTGGTGCTTCCATCTCGCGCTGACAGCGAAGATTCATTATTGAGCTCTTACTCAAAGATAGAAAAGAAATTACGGAATACAGGGAATGAACATAAATTGCTGTACTTTTGTTGCACATAGAGTCAACCTCAGCGAGGTGCTAACAAATCGGCGGTCGTACCGTTGCAGTAACAAGGAAACGCTAACCCCCGACATCAGCTCCCGCCCACAGATCTATTCCTGGCCGCGCACTGACACTGCCGACACTTCTGGTTCGTCTTCCACGTTCCATCCCATTTCATTTGCATATTCTCGCCCCCCCTCATCGCCGATGTGTTTATTCCCGGACAGCCAACGCGCTTGCATCCCGGTTACGCCACTACCGCCTTCTGAGGTTCCTCCCCGCAGGCGGCCACCGTTCGCTACTCGCACGAAATGAGAAAGATGATGAAGATCCCCTCCCGATCATCCCAATGACGAAGGGGGCCCCGACTAGAGCGTAGAAGCGAATGGAAGAGACGGATGGGGGCACGGAAAGGCAAGGGAGTGAGAAATGACAAACGAGCACGCACCGTCCCCGCCCCGCCCTCGCCCAGCATCATCCCCCTCAGCCTCCAGCGTCGGGCCTTGTGGGGGTGTCTGAATGTGGAAAGAAGGAAGTCAGTGCTGGGTGAGGCCTCTGAAGGAGCAGAGGAGCAAAAAGAAAACGCCGGTGCCAGGCGCGAGGCACGTCGCACCCCCACCTACGGGCGACTTGGAGGGTCGAAGAGACAGACACAACTCCCCCCTTCCGTTCCCTCTCCTCCCCTCACCCCCACTCAAACACTAAACCCAAACGCACAAACACACGCACCTTCTTCCACCCCTGATCGAGCTACGCCTGTAGGTCGTGAGCCGCAAGGGTGGGAGTGAGGGCGGACGGAAGGGTGGGGATCGTGGTGTGGTGTGGGTCGTAGTCGTGGTGCGGTGTGGATGGCGATCGTGAGTCGTCCGGGGCGTCGGTTGCGTCAAGGGGTCACGTCGCGTCGAGGTAGTCGCAGTCGCGAGTCGGCGGTCCGAGTCGTCGGTCGTAGCCGTGTTGTGGGCGTCGCGCGAGTCGTAGGTCGCAGCGCAGGTCCGTAGCGGTGTCATACGAGCCATATGTCGCAGACGTAAATCGTCGTCGGTCAAGCCGCGTCATATTCGTATTCGTGTCGTATTCGCATCGTATCCGTGTCGTCGTCATATCGTATTCGTCCCGTACGCGAGCGGGAGTCGAGGAAGTATAGAAGGAATATACAATACCCAGTCAGCCACGCGCTCCTACACAGTAAGCAAGGCAGAGCACGCACCAAACAATCAGCTCCATCGCACACTTCCCGTCCTTGCCCTTCCCGCCCTTGCCCTTAACGTCATACACGCCGGCGTCGAGGTCCTCAAGCGCGCACCCGAGCCCCTGCACCGCGCGCATGAGGCGCGGTTGGCCCGTCCTATCGGGGCGGGGTGTCAGCTTGCATCATCCATCTACACTCATACGTAGCGGAAGGGCAATGTAGATGTAGAAGTAGATATAGCACGGAGAAGGATGGAGGAGAGAAGGAGGAAGGAGAGCCGAAGATAAAGACAAAAACAAAAACCCACCAAAGCACGCCCTCCCCGCCCGTTCAGCTCTCCCACCGCCCCGCGACGCTGAGGACGAACGCCGCGCGCAGCTAGATAAATGAGTAGGGAGCGTGGTTAGGAAGGAATGGCGTCAATGGAAGATTGCTAGTGCGCACACCTCGCGCCAGTCCCAGTGCGTCTCGAGCGGCGAGGGCGCAGGTGCATGCTTTGCGTGCTTGGCGGGTAAGCGATTTAAGGAGTTGGAGTTGTGGAGGGCGGAATGGAGGAGCGTGGGGAGTGGGAGGGTGGTGTGCTGTGGGGAGGGGAGGTTAGAAAATGGACGCAGAAAACTGCAGCATAACATAACACGCACCCCCTCCCTTCCCATAATCGCCAGCGCCTCCTCCACGCCCACGCTGCGCAGCGCGCACGCCAGCATCGCGGGGAACCTCACACCGGGCTTCTCTCCCTCTCCCGACGGTGGGGTTGTGCGGGTCCCTGGCGCGGCAGGCGGGATATCTTGGACGAAAAGGTACTGTGGGCGTGCGTCGTCAGCTCCTGGTTACATTCCACCAGCGAAAAAGATACAGGTACAGCAGAGGTAGAAGGAGGAAAGGGAGGAGGAGAGGAACACGGGGAGGCTACGCACATTCTCCACATCGCGCCAATCATGCGGCACCAGATTCACGCCGCTCACCACGATACGCAGTGCGCCGCTCTCGCTGAAGAGCATAAATTCTATGCGCCTACACCCGGTGTAGCCGCTGCGGGCGCCCGCGGCGGTGAGGGGCGGGCACCCAGGCGGGGAAGATGCTTTTGAGCGTGGGTCTGGCGTATATGTCAGTCAAATAAAAATTGAAAAAGAAAAGATAATAATATGAGGAAACTCACTCATCGCCCAGCTCGGCCCCCGCGCCACACGTATTCGCGTCTGTCACCAGCACCACGGGCGTCCCTCGCGAAGAAACCGTACAGCCACGGCGCGTCGACGGCGAACGCGCTGGGGATCGCGAAGCTCAGCTCGTCCTTGGGACCTCTCAGGCGGATGCAGTCCGGTTTGTTCGGGATAGACGAAGCGGTGTGCTGGGTGTCGATGCGGAGGAGTGCGCCGGTGTGGAAATGTGCGCGTAGAATTAAGATAAGGCGAATTGAGCCTTGCCCGCTTCCGCGCGCTGCCCTCGCTGCCACCCTCGTCTTCCTCGTCTTGATCAGAATTGGCACTGGAGCACGACTTTGGCGGCGGCGACGGCCCGCGGACGCGCTTCTGCCGCGCGAGCTGCTCGCGTTCCATCTGCGTCCGGTCGCCGAGAAACGAGAGCGGGCCTGCGCCTGGCTTTGGAATAATCAGCGCATCCTTGGTCTTGCTTCCACCCGCGCGCGGCTTCGGCACCTCGAGGATCTCGTCCTCGTCCTCGTCCTCGTCGCTGCTGATGACCACCGCCTCCTACTTTTTCGGTTTCGCCTTCTTATTGCTCGTGCTCGTGTGCCCTTCCGCGCCGCCGCCTCCGCTTCCACCTCCTGCGCACTGAACGCGAGCGCAAATGCCAGGTCTGCGTCCTCGTCAGCTGCAGAGTCTACCGTCTATATCGGTGAAGCAAAGGTCCACGCGTGTCATATCGTATCTGCGATGCCATCCACCCCTGTCAGCAATCACCTCCTTCCACACGCAAATGATTCACCACTCGAGTCACAAGTAGTCGGCCAGACGCGTCGCAGAATTTCGGTGGATTTCGCGCGGTGGTGGCAAGAGTCCAGAAATTTGAAGGTGAGAGGGAGGGACGATCACGTGGTGATGGCATCGGACGCGTCTGTACCGTTAGCGTCAAGTACAATTCGCATACAGACTTTGAAAATTGGGTGGAAATTTGGGAGGCAATGCAAACGTGCGATCTTCTGAATTTTGAGGTGATTTTTTTTTTCGACTTGAGTGAAAAAAACCGTGGACACCGGCTCATGGATCTCGGGGGATTCGAACCGCCCTTTGGATGAGTACTGCGACCCACTATGGGTAGTGCCGCACACATCTGTCCTCTAGACCCTTTTGGTACACCTCAGTTGGCTCGACATTGAGAAGACCTCGGCCGGGCTAAGTACGATGTCTTATTTGGGGCCGCGCTCGAAATTGGCGGACGCTTAACCGAAATCCATATCAACAAAACCTACAAAAGTGGACCCAATTTTTTTGCGAAAATATGCCAATGAACCCTTGGTGATTCAGACTTTCGAGGTCATTTTCTCTTCAAGTCCCAAGTAAAGAAAAAGCACAAACAGCGTATTCACGGATGGATGTCAGGGGATTCGAACCGCCTGCTTTGGAGTAGTGTAGTACTGCGACCATACCAGGATCCGTATCCCATCAATCCGTTTCATACTACCCTTAGCTGAGCTCGAGACGCGCTATGACTGTTGCGTTTGGATTCATCTGGATTCTTACGCTCGGACGCACAACGGAATAGTGTAGCTACGAATCTGCAAAGGCTACGAATCTTCGAACATAGTACAGAGTTTGCGGTGAGCCACCGGTGGCAACTCAGGACTCCTGTTGTAGATTCCCCTCAAGGCCATTTGACTTGAGCTCGCCACTATTTCATCCTCCCATTGGGAGCTCTAAATAGTGGCTCCAGTGGCCCGTGATGATTATGTTTGGCTGAGAAAAATTAGCCACCAATTGATCTGGTGGCTCACCGCAAACTCTCTAGTATGTATGAGCCCACGGTGATACAGATTTCAAGTGATTTCTTTGAAACGCCAAAAAGAACCAAAAAACGTACAGAGATTATAGATGGGTCTGGGGATTCGAACCCTCCGCGCGCTGGTGCTGTGTAATAGCGCGACCCCGACCGTGGTATATGTATCCTATGGAGCCCTTTGCACCCTGAGTTGGCTGCATATAAGTATACCGCACTCAAGGCGCCCCGACGAGGACTCATTGCACGATACTACATCCTCGAGCCAAGTAGTCAAAAAGGCCTTCGAAATAATCCTGTAATGTGGACTTATTTATTCTTGCTGTCATATGTTGTCCCGACTCCCAGCCAAGATGGACGGTGACGTCGACCTTATAGCAGGGAATTCCGGAAGCAGAAGTGCGCTGTGGCCATGGATCCAAGAAGGTGGTATGTAAGCAAGTACTGTGCTTACTTTTATATAGCGAGGTAGTGGGTATGCAGTTACGAGCTAAGTTATACAGCGTCCATGTGTATATGGGAGATCTAGACTTGTGAAGTACGTTGGAAGTAAGCTGAACCAACGGAAATTCCCTGCAAGTATGCATGTACCCACCTTGATTTCAATTTCGAATTCAGAATGGACCCACATCTGCAGAGCTACCTAAGTATCTGAATAAAATACAAAAGAAAGAAAGCTCACTCGGCACTGCATACCCTGAGGGCGCTCCACATACACTCAAGATTCAATCGGGTGTGGTGCGCGGTGCGCGGCAGTTCCTCGTCCAGCTCAACGAGCTGATGAAACAAGGTGTAGGTTACACGTCCGGGTTCGACTCCCGGCGCCCGAATATTGCGAGGCCGGTTATTTTATTTTGGAAAGAGGGTTGGCCAAGGTGGATTTCCCGCTCGCTCCCAACTTGACCGAAATTGTGGTAACTTACTAAAACTGGTTCGAGGCTGGCCCAAAAAAATTACCACTGAACTCTTGATCCGCCGCTGTCTCTGAACGAATGAGTGCACCTCATACAGTATCGGTGCGGATACTCTGAACCGTTGTGGTGTGGTTGGTGATTGTGGCGTGCCTGGCAAGATATATGGGGGTAGTTAGAGTTGATGGGCGCAGATGTCGTAGCTTAGTCACATATTTCTTTTCCTCCGCTTTCACCCTCCCTGCTGCGAGCCCCGCTGGCTCATCTCCCCCGAGAGGCCCCAGGCCCTCTCCACCGTAATTAGAACACCTGCAACAACTCTTTTAATCGCGTGTGGCGCACGGTGCGCGGCAATTGGTGATCGGACCGTGCTCGACAAGATGTAGGTTGCAGGTCCGAGTTCGACTCCCGGCACCCAAATCCACTGTGGGTAAAATGCTCTTTTCTTCCGGGGCCTTCTGCCTCCTCCCACTTTGAATTTGAGTAAATCTCAGTGTGATTTACCGCGTCTCCTCACACTCGTGCATTTAATTTTTGTTTCGCGGATAGCCTTGCATTTGTGTTGGTTCCTCAACCAGACCTCGAGCATCTCGGCAGCCGAGATTCTATCACACACTCGGGTGCCTATACTACTTCCACCCACATAAATCGGCTGTGGTGCGCGGTGCACAGCAGTATCCTGTGATTTGGGACTTCACATTATGTCGCACGCCCGGGATTTCGGAATTATCATTGCATCCTCCTTGGGCTTGCTTCGCGGCTTCGACACCTCCACAATCTCTTCGCCCTCGTCGCTGCTGATCACCAACACCTCTTGTTTCTGCTTCTTCTTCGTCATTGGTCTGTTGCTCCTCGTCTGAGAGTACCCTTCTGTGCCCTCGCCTCCGCTTCCCCTCTTGCTCACTCAACGCGAGCGCAAGTGCTAGGTTCGCATTCTCGTCAGCTGCAGAGTCCATCGTCGTTATATCGGTAAAGCAAGCGTTCGCGCGCATTGTATCATGATTGTAGCTGTAAATGCCGCCCCCCACGTCAGCAACACCTCCTTCCACACGCGAATAACTCACCAGCAATTGAGCAGGCGCGTTTCAGAATTTCCGTGGATTTTCGCGCGGTGGTGGCAAGAGTCAAGGAATTTAAAGATGGGAGACGAAGGAGGAACGATCACATGGTGATGGCATCGCACGCGTTTCTTACTTTGCACAAGTAAAGACGCCATAAATTGGTTGTGTTACCGTGCGTACTGTGTTCCGACTTTTGAGATGATTTTCGCTCGAGTGGACGTGGCAGATGGATCTCGGAGGATTCGAACCGCCCTCAGGGTTTGCGTAAGTACTGCGACCTACTTTGATAGTGCAGCACATCTATCTGTATCCTCTAGACCCCGTTGTTAGTGCACCCAAGTGCGCCGCACAAGTAGGAGGGCTCAACACGTCAATGAGGAATTATTTTTTGGAGCAGTGTCGCACGCTCGATTCCGAATCCACGGCGGACCCCGCGCCTCAATCCACTATGTTACAAACCTCCGAAATACGATTGAGCACAATCTACAAAGCGCAATGAACCTGATCTTTCTTTCTTCGAAAATAAGACAATGAACCTCCCGGTGATCCACACTTTCGATGTTTTTCCTCCAAAGTAATAAAAGGGACTTCTCTTGTCTTTGGATGGATGTCAGGGATTCAAACCGCCCGCTTTGGAATGGTGCCGCGACCGTTAGGCGTTGTACTTATCCTATGTATCCTTTTATACCCTTAGGTGACACCGCAGGGATAAGCAGGGCTCAAGGCGGCGGGCGCACCATGACTGTTGCGTTTGGATTCATTCGGATTCTTACGCTCGGACGCACGACGGAATATTAATCGGTATCAGCAAAAGGTACAAATATACAAAAATGCGAACCCACGGTACTCCAGATTTCGCGAAGGCCTTGAATTTATTTTCCAGTCAAAATCATAATATATGTATCCTATGGACCCGTCCTATACCCCGAGCTGCCTTCACGACACCGCATCCTCGAACTAAGTAGTCAAAAGGCCTCCGAAACAACTGATGTGGACCCACTTTACCCGCCCATCAGCTCGGAAAGCTAGGTAAAAAATAGGTGTCTTACAGCGGTTTCCGAAAAGCTTGTCAGTCGCAATCTTTTTTGGCTCGCAACCAACTTTTGATCGAGTGCTAAGGATTACCTGGTTTGGGAATCCGATCAGTCATGTGCTGCACTTGCCGTCGGCAATGCTCTCATTGCCGTTCTCAGTCTACCTCAAAGCTTGTCCTCAAAATATTTTGTTTGCCTGAAAACTGGTTAGAACACTTACAGAAGATGTTTGGTGTATGAAGCCTGGGCAAGAAAACATCTGGATTGTATAGTTGACTAAAAGTTCGCATTTCTGGCCTCGGCTTGGCGTAGCTCGGCTAGGCTCGGCTAGCCCGAAGCAGTAATCCTTAGCCCGCCATCAAAAGTTGGTTGTGAGCCCAAAAAAAATAGCGACTGACAAGCTTTTCGGAAA
The DNA here is from genome assembly GCA_014925785.1 of Mycena galopus ATCC 62051. Taxonomy (NCBI): domain Eukaryota; kingdom Fungi; phylum Basidiomycota; class Agaricomycetes; order Agaricales; family Mycenaceae; genus Mycena; species Mycena galopus. The sequence continues at coordinate 835,847 of WIQG01000029.1, forward strand.
CTGCTGTAAACACTCCCGGAAGTCTTGTCACACTGGCCATAGCGTGCGGCAGCCTCCTGATGTGTCAACTGTATCTGCACACTGTTGGAAGGAAGCTCGATCTGAACGTTGTCAAAAACTGATGCCGAAGGTCAGATTCAGTGTTCGCCCTTAAGGCCTTAAATCAGGTTTGGCCAGCCTTTAAGGCCTTATAAAGGTTAAGGACTTAAATTAAGGGCCCATTTAAGGCCTTTGAATATTTTTTTCCCACGGGTAGTACCTTCAGCCAGAGCGGTAAGTTTAACACCATATATTTGTTTTATTGCAGACGTTCGAGTATTCTACTGCTTCTCGGTCCATAATCTTTTGGATATCAACATGGCTTGAAAGTTGAAATTCTCAGTTGATTGCCATGCTGAGATTCACATACAAGTCTGACTGCCAGGCTCCAGCATATGTGCCCAAAAAGAAAGGAAACCAATTCGCTGGGCAACCACGTGATGATCCACGTGCAGATTTAAGGCCTTAAAAAGGTCTCGAAGTTCTGCCGAAAATTTATAAGGCCTTAATTAAGCCCTTATTGAAGGCCTTAACCTTTAAGGCCTTTGCCCTTTGGGCGAACACTGGTCAGATTCACTGTCGTACTGACTACCAAGGATGGCTGGGAAACCTGTTCACTGCGCGGAGTGTCTCCCTAGAGTTGAGACTGCATCATAGGTCATATTTCGTTAGTCTTTCACCGTTGCAGATCCCCAAAGACATGCCTGGCGAGGAGCGTGTTTGCAAACACTTTGAAGTGTATGTGATTAGTTGGACCTTGAAAAATTGGCCGATAAAGTTGCTCACGTCGCGCGGCGATGATATATAACGCCAACCAAACAACTGTTAATTATTGCTCAATTGGGATGGACGCATGTATTACTTGTGGTTCTCTACTTACAATTTTCTTTCTTTGTTACAAGCTGCATACCGCAGACTTCTTGTAGAGTCGACATGACTATGTTGGAAATGAACGTACCCAAATGAGTATGGAGATGGCCGCTGCACTGAAAATTTTAAGTCAAGTAAGGCGCGGCACACAGTCCATGTAGCGGATCGCACCTCATCAACATCCCAGTCTCTGCCAGACATTTTTGTGAGCACAAGTAGAATAGAGCTCGTAGAACATACCTATGGTCCAAAGAATAAGCTTCGCCAGAACTGCCGCAGTTCTAGGTGTCATAGTAGGTGGAATGCTGAGCGACAGAATACGATAATCATACCTCTTGTGCGCTTGGGGACGCTGAATGTGGAGGAAAGCCACCAAAGTTGTGGTATTCCCCAAGCTAGTTGCGGCGCCGAGGCCACAAACCGTTATGAAAAGCCATTCCCATTGGATTACAAAAGTTCCCAGAGAAGTTGCTCGCAAGGAGGCAGCAAAAACCCCGATTCCCGACAGTAGAAGTAGAGTGGCTATGAGCCAGAGGATGCTTGGAATGTAGACTTGCTTGGTAAGCGCGTAAATTCGAAATGCGAAGAACCCATGCACTGGTATGTGTGAGCGAGCGTCCGACCCACGCCAAATCTACGCACCGCATGCCGCGTTGAAGCTGCCGAAGAGGACGGCAGCGGAAAGGGATCTCGGAGGGCCGGAGCCTAGGATGCGTTCTGGGTGCGCGTAGTCCGATATAATCAAGGTGTATATGCCGTGTCCAACGCATAGTGTGAACCCTATCTCGGAGGCACTGGGCAGAGGTGAGCGCTCAGCCTAGTTCTGAAAGTCGGCCGGTCGCATACCACACCAACGTAGTCTATGTGCTCCATGATTAGGATTAGTTGGTTTCTTGGCAGGTTCCATGGCCTACCAAGGCCTTGAGCATGCGAGAGTCGTTTGGAAAGCGATTGTAATATGTATGCAGCTGCGTGATTGTCACCCCAAGGAGCGTATAAGAGATGAGAACTCCGATTTGGAGGGTACCTGTAAAGATGCGGTTGAGCGAAGACACGGAGAAAGCACTTCATGTGTACCAAGAATGGGATTTGGATCGAAAGCTGGATCCATCGCAGAGAGGGGGTTGATTCTGTCGATGGAATAGTACGGGAAACTGGATATATATGTGGCTGCGGAATTTCTATTCTTGGACGGTGGGAGGAAATCTCTGAGTTGAGATCATCAGTAACGCGTGCAGTGAGTCTCCAGGACTGGAACCCATTTCAGGATAAGACGGCTACCGTGGGAGCCGCACAGGGAACTTGAAATGTTGCGGGATTGAGAGACGACGACTCGGAGGTACAGACCATAGTCGAAAACAGAGGCGCGGGGGGAAGGCTATATATTGTTATTCTTCCACGGCTATTCCTCGATGACGGGAGAAAATCTGGTTGATATTGAGATGGTTGCGAAAGCGTCCAAAGAAGACGTTGATTTTACGTCCAAAAGACTATCGAAAATGCGCCCATAGTGCCGTTTGGTACTCGGACACTGCAACCGCGATCATTTAGATACTTCCATGACAAAAGGTGTCGGTCATACCGCTTCAACAATGCTTGAATTGCAGGTCTATATAAGAGTCCGTCAAGTTTCGTGGCATCCGTGAGTGTTTTCACACGTACCAATATCAACATTGGTGGATTTCGCATCGTCCAGAGTAACCCTGTAAATTGGCTAGCTATAGGAAAATAACCTTGTGAGATTGCTAGCAATAATGGGCGAACCGTCCTGTTGAGGCCGAGAATCAAAGAATCAAATTCGCTTGAGATACCCGGTTGTCCATTCCAATAATGCTGAACCCAAGGGTGACGTCTGCTGAGCAAGACACGGATGCAGTAAGTATATGGCGGCGTCTTCGATTGTCTTGGGCGTCGAAGCTCGCGACGAGGAACTGGTAGGTGAATGGAGTTCAATTCAAAGAAATCTAAAAATCGAAGTTGCGCCGGTGAGATCGATAGATGTGCAGGACGGAAACGACTTATTTGTTGCCCGCGCTGCGAGTGTTTCCTGAGCTGAGTTCGTCGTTAGCCGAATGTAATCGAAATAATTGATTCACTTGCATATTTGCTGAACAGGGTATAGGAGAAATTCTACTGGTGACGCGGCAGGGCAGTGGCAGAATTATGGGCGAGAGTCGTTCTGAGTTCCGAGGAGTTCTTGAGATCGGTGTGTGCGGTAGGAAACGAGGAAAGTCTTTTCTTTTTAGCAGCAGAGGGAGCTTAGCACAACGCCGGAGTCAAATCCTCCTCGTAGACCTCCATGTCAAAGCGCGCGAAAATATCCAGCAGCTTTCGGGTCTCGGCGGCCTATCTTTTCTCGCCGGCGTTTTGTTTCTCGTCGTCTCTTCGTTTCTAGGCCAGTGTCGACATTGAAAAATGCAGGAAGCTGGGGATATGTACGGACAGCAGGGATGGAGCGAAGGCATAAGCCGGAGGAAAGAAAAGGAGCTGCTATTTGGTCGAAGCCCGAGCGAGAACGTGGTGGCTGTAGACCTAAAATGGGATTCGGAGCTTCCAGGAATCAGCACGAGCGCTTGATCTGACCACGGGCGCTTACCTGTCCTTAATCGACCAATAATTGTGGAGTTTGAATTTCAATCCTGGATTCCAATGCACTCAGGGTTTTCTTTTGGGAAGGACAGAGCCACAAGGTACGACCCCGAGAATATTTGGAAACTGCAAGATCTGTGATCGACCAGGGACTCCTAGAAGCAACAAGGCGTAGGAAAATTCTTGCGTCGATAATGGTATGGGGTGGTGTGGTGAGCTTCGGATTCCAGGAACAAATGTCCTCCAAGTCGCACCGCTACTTGGTGGTCCAGTGTTAAGCGGTGAGCAAAATTGCATGTGGCCGTCTGTCGTATTCAGTGGTTGCGTGTTTCTCAAGTGTTCCCAGTCCCACACGACCGTGGCTTCAACCTCAGTTTATGCACGATCGCAGTAGAGCAAGAAAGCCTATTGGCTCGAGTCTACTGACTTATCACTGGAAGAACGGGGTTTCTGTCTGGATCTGCGGCGCGCGTCAGCCAGCGCGTTGAAGTAAGCGATGCAGAGAGGAAGCGGAAGAAGGAAACGCAAAGAAAAGAAAGACTCACCCACGACACGTCCCCCCCTTCCATACCGCCTCGCCGGCCGCTCCCACGTCACCGCGCCCTCCATCGCCTGCTCTGTGTCGAGCCGCATCACCACGCCCAGCTCGTAGTTCACCACCGAAAATAAATATAAAATAAAAATACAATACAATAAAAAGCGGAGAGATGGGTAGGTAAGTAAGTAGGAGATGGATGGGCGTGTAGGGAGGGAGAGACGAGAAACGCGAAAACGAAAACGCACCTTCAACACTGGTTGGAACCCACTCTCGCTGAGCGTCCCCCACGCGCTCGGCGTAAAGTTGTGCGAGCCCACGTACAGCCACGTGCGGCTGCCGCCGCCCCTCCTCGTCGACGTCCGAGCCGACGATCTTGACGTCGCTGCTCGACTCGGGTTCGGGCTCGGACTCGATGTCGCTCCCGGTCGCCTCGGGGTCCGACTCGGGCGCGGGTGCGGGCGGGGGGAGGAGGGTGCCAAGGATCATCTGCGGGAAGAAGGTGGGTCAGCTCGGCGCTCGGCGTGTGTGCGTGTTAAGAAGGGGAAGGGGAAGAAAAGGTGGAGGGGGGAGGGGGAGGGAAAGGGAAGGCGAGAGGACAACGCCGACTCACCTTCGTATGCATCCCCACCCCGCCGCTCCGGCTCCGCGCGCCGGGCATCTCGTCGGCGACGAGCGTGGCGATCTTGGTCCATACTGGGATGGGAGCAGAGGCGAAGAAGATCGTGCGAAGCCTTCTCGGTCATGGCGAGACCAGTCACAAAGATGGTGAAAGCGAATGGAAGTACGGTGGGGCCAAGGCAAGGGAACGAGAAATCACAGCCGATACATGCACCGTCCCCGCCCCGCCCTCGACCAGCACCGTCCGCCTCACGGTTTCCAGCGTCGGGAAGAGCACGCGCGTCGGGCCTTGGGGAGGTGTGTCTGCGCGGGGAAGTCAGCGCTGGGTCGGGTTTGTGCAGGAGAAAAAACAAATGGAGGCGAGAGGGAGGGAGAGGGAGGAGAGCCCCGTGCCACGGCGCGAGCTACCCAGGCGTACCGACGTTGACTTGGAGATCGAAGACACCACTCTACTCCCTCCCTCTCCACAAATGCACGCACGACAAATGCACACACACCTTCTTCTTCTGCCCCCGATCGAGCCGCGCGCGTCCCTCGTTGCCGTTCTCGTCGTCCTCGTCGTCTTGATCGGCATTGGCACTGGAATCAGAGCGCGACTTGGGCGGCGGCGACAGCCCGCGGACGCGATTCTGCCGCGCGAGCCGCTCGCGCTCCATCTGCGCCCGGTCGCCAACTTGAAGGAACGAGAGCGGGCCTGCGCCGGGCTTAGAATTGTCATTGCATCCGCTTCGGCACCTCCACACTCTCGTACTCGTCCTCGTCGCTGCTGTCTTCTCGATAATTTCAGCGCACCCCTTCTTCGCCGCCGCCTCCTGCGCACTCAACGTGAGCGCAAGCGCCAGCTCTGTGTCGTCGTCAGAGTCCATCGTGTGCTTTCGTCGTAAGTATCTGCAATGCCACCCACCTTGTCAGCAAACACCTCCTTCCACACGCAAATAATTCACTGGTCGAGTCAAAAGTAGTCGGGCAGGCATGTCGCAGAATTTCGGTGGATTTCGGGCGGTGGTGGCAAGAGTCTAGAAATTAAAATTTGAAGGAGGGAGAAACGATCACGTGGTGATGGCATCGGACGCGTCCGTACCGTTAGCGTCAAGTACAATTCGCATACAGACTTTGAAAATTGGGTGGAAATTTGGGAGGCAATGCAAACGTGCGATCTTCTGAATTTCGAAGTGATTTTTTTTCGACTCGAGTGAAAAAAACCGTGGGACACGCCTGTTCATGGATCTCGGGGGATTCGAACCGCCCGTTGGATGAGTACTGCGACCTACTATGGGTAGTGCCGCACACATCTGTCCTCTAGACCCTGTTTGTACACCTCAGTTGGCTCGACATTGAGCAGACCTCGGCCGGGCTAAGTACGAGGTATTATTTGGGAGCGCGCTCGAATCGGCCGCGGACGCTTAACCGAAATCGGGATCAGCAAAACCTACAAAGCCCAGTAGACCCAATCTTTCTGCGAAAATATGCCAATGAACCCTCGGTGATCCAGACTTTCGAGGTGATTTTCTCCTCAAGTTCCAAGTGAAGAAAACGCAAATGGAACATGTTCACGGATCTATCAGGGGATTCGAACCGCCTGCTTTGGAGTGGTGTAGTACCGCGACCATACTAGGATCCGTATCTTATGGATCTGTTTCATACTACCCTTACCTGGCTTCGCAGGTGGAAGAGCTCGAGGCGCGCTATGACTGTTGCCTTTGGATTCATCTGGATTCTTACGCTCGGATACGCGACGACGACGTAATAGAGTCGGTACTCATCTGCAAAGGCTACAAATCTTCGAACATAGTATGTATGAACCCATGGTGATACAGATTTCAAGTGATTTCTTTGAAACGCCAAAAATAACCAAAAAAAGTACAGAGTTTATAAATGGGTCTGGGGGATTCGAACCGCCCGCGTGCTGGTGTGATATATGTGCCCTTCGACCCTGAGTTGACTGCATATAAGTATACCGCACTCAGGACGCCTCGACGAGGACTCATTGCACGATGCTGCATCCTCAAGCCAAGTAGTCAAGAAGGCCTCCGAAATAATCCTGCAATGTGGACTTACTTATTTTTGCTGTCATATGTTGTCCCGACTCCCGGCCACGATGGACGTCGACCTTATAGCAGGGAATTTCGGAAGCAGAAGTGCGCGCTCTGGATCCATGAAGGTGGCATGTAAGTAGGTATTAATATTACTGTACTTACTTTTATACAGCGAGGTAGTAGGTATGCACTTACGAGCTAAGTTATACAGCGTCCGGTGTGTGTGTGAGATCTGGACTTGTGAAGTAATTTGGAAGTAAGCTGAAACAACGAAAATTCCCTGCAAGTATGTATGTACCCACCATGATTTCATCGACCCATATCTGCAGAGCCACCTAAGTATCTGAATAAAATCCTAAAGAAAGAAAGCTCACTCGGCACTGCATACCCTGAGGGCGCTCCACATACACTCAAGATTCAATCGGGTGTGGCACATGGTGCACGGCAATTCCTCGTCGCGAAACAATATGTAGGTTGCACGTCCGGGTTCGACCCCCGGTGCCCGAATAGGTTCGGACGTAATTCTTTTTGGAAAGAGGGTTGGCCTCAGGAGATTACTCGCTCGCTAACTTGACCCAAGTGGTGTCAATGGTAACTTACTTAATTGGTTCGAAGCTGGCCCAAAAAATCACAACTGAACTCATGATCCACCGCCGTCCCTGAACGAATGAGCGTACCTCATACAGCATACAGTATCGGTGCGGATACTCTGAACCGTAATTAGAACACCTGCACCAACTCTTTTAATCAGGTGTGGCGCACGGTGCGCGGCAATCGTGCTTAGTCTCGGCTAAACCATACCTTCATGACATCCCAATTTGGGAACCCTGTCATGAGGGTCTGGGCGTAAATGCGGCCATGGAACCGTACCATTGCGCTATCAAAATTTGATGTGTTTTTCACACGGTATGTGCCTCCCCAATAAATTGACCAGAGAGCTGTCTGGCTACTATCTCTGAGCTGGAAATTATGTGCCCCTTATTTATGCAGCTTTCAGAGTTCTCCAGTGACTTGAAGCTTTGGTCTGCATGGCCTTGTTGGACTTGGGCATGCCTTTTACGAGCCTGTGTCAGACATTTTTGAGCGCGCAACATATTTTTCATAACGGAAATTTGGAGAGAGCCAAAAATGGCTGGAGCTTTGAAACATGTTTTCTTAGAGCTGTAATGTCCCAGTTTGCGTCTTTGAGGTTGCTGGAACATACTTTTGGATGGCTCAACTCAATGGGGCAATCTATCTGGGATAGGGGCCAGTCACCTGTGAGGCTTGGATTCGGGTCTCTGTGGAACTCTCACCCAAAAAAGAGTGTACATACAGCATAAAATGTATTAAGGGAGCATGAATTGACAGGTAAACAAAATTTGGAGGGGCTTACGAGCGTATCCCACCGCTTTTAAGAGGCACATACCGTGTGAAAAACACATCAAATTTTGATAGCGCAATGGTACGGTTCCATGGCCGCATTTACGCCCAGACCCTCGTGACAGGGTTCCCAAATTGGGATGTCATGAGGGTATGGTTTAGCCGAGACTAAATCGTGCTTAGACAAAACCAATAACAAATGCAGGGGGTTCGACTCCCGGCGCCCGAATTCTGGCTTCATATGCTTTTTTTTTTTGTCCCCGCATTCAAAGTCTTGAGTAGGCCATCTTGGACAAGCCCTCGCTGGACGCATGTACACCTACACCTACCCCATTGCCAGGACAACACGCCTCATGATCAGATAATCGGATGTGGTGGCAATGGTTCATATTTGTATGGTCCACAAGTTACGTGGTTGCAGGTCCGGGTTCAACTCCCTGACCCCGAATGCTCGGTGTTTTCAAAACGTTACTTTTTGAAAGAATGAAGGCTGAGTGATGATTTCCCGCTCGCATGTAAGATCTTGCTGTCGTGCGAACCTCGTATTGACTCCCTGCCACTAGCCTAATTTGTAACCAGACTCTCGTTCGGCCGCCATCGGCAAATGATATACGAGTGCGGATAATGCTCTCCTTTGATGAGCCTCGGTCTCGCCTCACCTCCAACTCAATCTTTATCAGCCCGGACTTTGTTACTATTGTTACTATTGGAAACCACATCTGCGCCAAATACATGACTGAGGTAGGCTAAAGAACCGTACCACGATGGGCCATAGGTAAGTAATAAAAGTGAAATTTTCGATAAATAATGGAGGCCGTTGTTTGGTTTTAACTTGGAAGGAATTGAAACCTTCGGGGGAGGCCGGTGTATCGCGTGACGGTATGGATAGTACCACGTGATAGGTGATGCCATCATCCACCAAAAAAGGAGTGGGCGGTCGAGGACGCGTCGCGGGGAGGTGTCGCAGAGGAGAGAGAATGGCAAAACATGGTAACAGAGGAGTAGAAGGCTCCATGAGGGGTATGGGAGCGTGCAGCAGCTGCAAGAGCGCGACAGGTGCTGGATGCAGCTGTGGCGTCACGGATGTCGCAGGCTAGCGACACGAGGGTGGAGGGTGGCAAGATAGTGTCGGTGTCAAGAAGGTGTAGGACGCGCGTATGTAGCGCATGAATGTGTTTTTCGAGAGAATCAAGTCGCCTGGTTAGCGCGACATGTCGGACGGCTGCTCTCCTGCCAAGGCGGTAACGAGCGCAAGCGGCGCGGGAAGCAGGCGGAGGCCGCTGCGAGCGTATGGCAGCAAATCTAAGGGCGCGATAATGACGCGGCGCCGGCAGATTGACTCTGGGTTGCCTCGGGCGGAATGGGGGTAGTGATGACGGGGGTGATGGATTTTCGATCATAATTGTGCCGAGACCTCGTCGGCAGGTGGCAGACGGTTCTGGGTGCTGAACTAACGACAGCGGACGAGTACCCGAAGCTCGACGCGGCCGGAACGACAACCACCTCCAGGGGTGGTGGTGGTAGTGGTTGTTGTTGTTGTTGTTGTTCCAGGGAGCCTAACCTTTTTCGTGCAGCCTTACATTTGAGTTGATAACATCGGTGCCGGGCAAACCTCTAAAGCCGCACGCGAACAAACCTACACCCAAGAAGTCCCACCTAGTACTAGGACATCACATACCGATAATCGGGATTCGGGTGTGGTGCGCGGTGCAACACAATGGCTCATCCAGGTCCAGAAGTTACGTTCTTGCATTTTCTGGGTTCGACTCCTGGAACCCAAATTCACGGTCATTTCCGTGGGTTCTTGTTCCGGCGCCTGGTTCTCGAACTTCCTCGGTATTACTTCCTATTTGGGTGTTCGGCACAATATCATCATTGTTCCAAATTTTCCTTACGACCAAGTCCACGACATGGGAACCAGTTCAGATGAAATCCACAGAAGAAATTCAATGCAACCTACAATGAGAGATGTGCCCAATATTCTGAGATACAAACAAACATTTTTTGTAGTTTTGCTGCAAGTTGCAACCCTAAACCCTGCAACCACGGTGATGTCAACCAACCTTCAATAATTTTTAGACAGCGTATGTACCATTTCTACGGAATTCCGAGACACCCATCGCTACGTACCCCAACAGAAGGATGTTTTCTCGAATTGTTCTACTAGATTTGGGTTTATGTTGATAGACATCATCTGAAAGCTCCCTCTCTGGATACCCACAGATTGGGATATCCACTTGTGGAGCAGGACTCTCATGGCGTAGCGTAATGCCTCGGATCGTCGCCTCCGAGTCGGGGAAATTCTCCCGGGAGGCTGATAGATTGTTTGATTCATGAATAAGGAGAGCAGTTAAACGAGCCTCAGTCTGAAAACAGATATCAGACAGTGTCTATGGGTGTAGTTTATAAGTCTATCTCGTCGTTGGCCTCAGATACGCCACCGAGCGCTCGTAGCTACGATTCAATATTGTTTTTGCGTGACATGTTTACAAGCTTGATTTCGTCAATCTTTACTAGAGGGCATCGGTCCCCGCTCCTCAATAAGTTCAATTGAGCACCATACTCACACTGGGCACCAGCAGGTCAACTCGTTAAAGTATGTAGGCTATTTCTACATTCTCATGCCATGCCATGTTGACAACTAACCGTCACCACGCAACCTCATCTTGATTCTGGACCGCAAGTCATTTTGAGAGACGCTCTCTGTTGATCTCATGTCAAGGCGCAATCCTTACTAAAAGGAACCTAGTAGGTTCCTTTGCCCTTTCTTTTTCCCGCTTTGTGGGATTAAACCAGCACAAAATATACCGAACTCCGGATCGCGTAAAGCTGTTTGGCCCCAATATCTGTTAATGCAATATAGCCAACAAGACAGCTACGGACAACGTCTGTCTTGGCACCTTAGTATGGCGGGGTGATATATTACTCACCTCTAGTCAGTGCAAAGCGACGATATATCAAAACCTCTAATTTAGAGGCAGTTTTGATATATCACCCCAGCGACCTTTCTGCCCATATGAAGAAATTAATCCGTAGGGCTGTCGCGGTGCTCCCTGGTGATCGCGAGTGTCTAAATTTAGACGACGTCCATCAAAAGATCTTCACATCGCGATCAAATGCGATCAAAAATCGTGGACATCGTCGGCGACAGCGACGGCGAAATGTTCCCCAAAAATTACGAAAAAATCAGGATATGCGGAATCCATATGTACAATGTATGTTTCGGAGTCGCTAGCAAAAGAACCGAAGATCACGGCCTCAAAACAGGTTTTTCGTAAAAATGCAATGCATGCGTTCACGACGATTTTGACCACAGGATGGGCAGGGAAAATCGGATGACATGGGGTATGTGAATGCATGTACATACTGAAAATTACTGCTGGAAGAGGGCACAGGGGAGGGTGAAAACGGAATGTAATTAAATTTCGTGCTACAATAGTTTCATATGCTAGTCGAGCGTAAAATACGGAGCAGGCAATCGCGTGGCAGGTCCACAGCGTGCATGTTCTGCATGCCGGTGCAGCCCGCCCAATCACATCTATGCATGGTATTGGGTGACGGGTGTCCGCAGCGTTCTGCACGCTACGAACGACGTCGGGACGCTCGTGCGCAGCCTCCACACCTCACAACGATGTCGACACTGTCCACCAAACGGGGTACCCGACGTCGTCCGGCGGTACCGTCGGCTTGCCCCAGCGGGTGCTCACGACGTGCAGTGGCGCATCGTGAGGCCTCTTGCAGTGTGCGCACGCAGCGGGTGTCGCCCCAATGCTTTCCCGCTTCGCGCGAGGCACGCGTTCGTTGCTGAAGCCATCGTCAGGACAACTCCGCCGCTATGTAAAGCGCAGGCGCATTCTCGGGTTGATCCGCATCCCTGGCGCCGCCGGCATACTCGATGCTTCGAGGAGCCGGGGCGGGCACGACGTGGCTGCGAGGCGCTACGGAGTGAAGCCGCAGGATGGGCTGCCCCTGGCGCTTGCGGAGATGGCTTTAGCCATAGGGAGAGAGTGGGGCAGCAGTATGCACGCAGCGCGTGCGCTGACGTGGCCCTTGACACAGCACCACACAATTGTCGGACACAGTTACATTGCAGGAAGCAGCTCACGAGTGCGAACGCGTACCGTTGGCTAGCCCAAGGCATCTGGTAGGCTACCAATGACGTGGCAGCTGAAAACTGGGTTTGTCGTGCTACCGAGGCACCAAAAGTCGAAGTAAGCACTCTGGAAATTCAAAATAGACCAGGGGGACGCATTACGCACAACACAACTCAGATCCGCTCGCCACCAGGCGATGAGATTGTGGAATACCGCGATCTCACCCAAAGACAGTTTTCCAGCCCCACGGTTGTCTAAGATTCAATACGAATGCCGGGGAGCCGCCATTCGGGTATTACAAGGGATAGCACGGAGATTTGGGCAAATTAGATAAGTTTGAGCCAGGTGCTGGCGGGAAGATTGAGGGGTGAGCGTGGTAGCCATAGTGAAGGATTGGGGGAGTGAAAAGAATCAAAAAGACGGGAGAGGGCGCCGAGAGAGCAATAGATCACGCTTCAAGTTCAACTATGTGCAGAGAATCCGTCCAGGACGCTGTTGAGGAAAGGTGGTCGTGAAGACACAAAAGAATCACGCTTGTCACGCCGGGTCACTCAACCGAATGTTCCCGATGGACGCTTGATGGGCGTCTATTGGCGCCGTAACACAAGATTTAGGTTCGCGCAATGTTCTGGGCCACTTTCCGGAAGTTGTGAGGAGACAGATCTCTTCGAAATAGGCGGCCCAAGTATTGGATATTGGATCAAGCAATTCTCCGTCACTTGCACAAATTTGAGACAGTGTGATCGAAAAACCTAGGTTTTGGCGCCGTAACATGAAAAAAAGGTTCAATGAAAGCAAAACATCAGCTATATTTGTGTTCTATGATCATAGAGGGGGTCCACAGGACTAACCAATCCCGAAAAAACTGACACTTGGGAACCCTCACCCTAGAATAAATTTTATGTAGAAAAATATGCATTGGCCAGAGACTAGGTCGTACCTCCACTGCGTTTCAGGCTACTTTACGGGCACTTTATTCGACTTCTTGTTCCGCCTCAAGGTTCTGGAACTGAGTGGATTTTCGCAATTGGTTATCACTCTGGACCCAATTTATGTCCGCAGATCACCACCATACAGGCAAGTTGGTGGAAATCGACACGGTTTTGTCTGTTACGGTGCCGCCAAGCACACACTTGTCGGCAACAACTTGTTAAGTGCCTGCCAAGACTGTGCCAAGCGCTGCCAAAGTGCTTCGGTACGGGGATCCGGATGACAATGAGTTGACGGCTCTTGGCGAAAACCTCGACTTGACGAACGACTATTCGTGGCCGACTACTAGGGTATGGGAAAGAGAGATAATGCAATGGCATTTGGATGATTCTACAGATAAACAAGATAATACGACTACACAAGAAAATAATCACAAAAGAAAAATAATTACAGGGGCAAAGCAGCGCCTAGACAAACATTATGGCATTTCAAACGTCACATTATTCATTTTGGGAAATTTTTTTTGGGAGGTGAATTTTTTTTTTGGCCAAGTCTCAGATCACCTTTATACTACATACCTACATACTAGGGGAGTACAGTATGCTCAATCTCACAGGAATTGAGTGTCACGTGCATGGATTAGTCTCAGAAAGCAACTTCGGCTTAACCGGCTGACCTTGCACAGCCACTTGGTCCTGTCCGAAACCTCTTTTGCTCTTAACTCAACACCCTCTCAGCTGCCCTGCTTAGGCAGGTAGATGCAAGTAGGAGGGAGGACCAGAGATCAATATTAACACCCATAGATAAAGATGAGCCACTGTTTTTTTTTTTTTTTTTTTTTTTTTTGGTGGTACATATATCAACAACTGCAGACCTTAAGGCTGACAATAGCAGCGAAGTATACATCATCCCCAATACTAAACTTGGGCATTTCTGTAAGTGTCAGAAATCCAATAAGATAGGAGTGTCACTGTCACGGGACATGAGTGTGACCGTACGTGGTCAAAAACACACCACGGTGGTCTGTTTTTGACCACGTACAGTCACACCCCATGTGCTGTGACAGTGACACTCCTGTCGTATCGGATTTGGGCTTAGGCTTCATCTGCCTCCTGTTACTCTGGATCTCATGTTTGGGCAAAACACCAAATTCAAGGACACCACCAGTCTTTGGAATCTCATTCACGACATGACAGGACATCAAAGTGTTCCTCAACAACAAGAGGATCACAAATATCAAGACTTTCTAGGAATAAATCTACTGTACCTCACCTCAACTGTGCAGAATGCCAGCCCCCAAGAGACCACCGTTCATCAACAAAAGTTTCTGTTGGGTTTCGGACAGGACCGAGTGGCTGTGCACAGTCAGCCGGTCGGCCAGTTGGGCCGAAGTTGCTTTCTGAGCCTGATCCACGCACTTGACACTCCATTCCTGTGAGATTGAGCATACTGTACTCCCCTAGTATGTAGGTATGTAGTATAAAGGTGATCTGAGACTTGGCCAAAAAAAAAATTCACCTCCCAAAAAAAATTTCCCAAAATGAATAATGTGACGTTTGAAATGCCATAAAACATGGTGAATGATGCGCCCAGCGAAAACTCCAGGCAGCCAGATCGAGCCGGTTATGATCGATCGAGCCACTTCGAGCCTCGTTGAGCCCAATTGAACGTAGGAACGAAATGACCGACGAAATTCATTCTCCCAAAGTTTTTAGCTCGACGCAGCACGACCCTGTCCGAGTCGCCACGGCTGAAATTATTCAAAGTCGTACGATTTTGAATTACATCTCACGCTCACGTCTTGCCTCTTGCCACCACAATGTCCATTCGCCCAAGCTCTTCCTCGCCGCCCCCGCTCAACTACTAGTAGCTTCACTTATCTCCGGCTGAGTTTCTCAGGCGTTCATGAGTTGGACCGGCCGTGTAATCCTACCTACCTACCTCAGGCAATCGCGCCCATGGTCTAGCTCTTTCTTGTGGCATGCAGAGAAGGTTTCGTTGTTCTTGCGGATTCTGGCATATACCAGATGGCCTGCTCCCTTGTTGCCTACTCCGTCCCAAGTCGACATCTATCCCGAACAAATCGGTGGTGCACATTCCTTTTTTGAAGTGAAAATGGTTTCTAACCCTCGAGTTCTTTGTAGTGCATGGGCATCTCCCCTCTATGTGAGTTTACTGCCCTGAGCAGCTTTATGCGCTCCTATTGTTCCTATTCTCTTTCAGGCAGACAAGACTGGCCGTCGAACAGATTGTTCTGATGGTCTTCGTTGGTGCGCTTTCAATTTCTTTTTATATTTCAATTTCGATTGATATGTTTCTATGTATGTCTTCAGGGCTTTCTCACCAAATTTATCTCACGATTACTTAGCTGTCTCGGCCATCCATTAAGGACGTTTACGCCATGGACTCGGTGCGGGCCATTGCCTTTTTTCTCAGTTAATAATTCTCATTGCGCTCGTCTTCCAGATTCGTGCTGTGAGGTTCTCTCGAGGTCCATCAATTTCAGTCCGGGTTCCAGGTAGTTGATATTTCTCTACGGCTTCACATCTCTCAGAATCACCCGACGCTCGACAACCGCATGTCCGGCGATCCCATCTAGAATCACATCGGCCACAACATCTCGACGAACTCTCCTACGGCGACCCCAGACTCCCACGGCGACCCCCCTCTTGAGCGACGTGGACGGCAATGGCGAGCGGGGCGGGGCGAGGGTGGGGTGCAGCTACAGCAGTAGATTGTCCATATAATATTGGGAAATATATTTATCCTTTATTGACTTCTATTGGCTCGATGTAGCTCGTTCTGAGCCCTACGAATGGCTCGATACTGCTCAATATGTCGCAACAAAAGCGTCGAGCCAGATCGAGTGAACGGCCATTTTTCGAGCCGAAAAGGTCCGGCTCGATGTGGCTGGGCTTAGCTCGATTTCACTCGATTCTGGCTCGATCCGGCTGCCTGGAGTTTTCGCTGTTAATGACGAGCAGTGAACACAAGGACAAGACTGCGGGGGGCAAGGCAGAACATGCGGTGAACGCAGGGAACGTGCAGTATGCGGCGAGGACGCTGCTACGCACCTGGGGCCGGGGACAGCGTCCGGAGCGAGGGCAGCATCGGCAGCGTCGGGGCAGTAACGGCGGGCAGCGGGTGCATGTGCAAGGCTGGGGAAGCACACCAAGAAAGCGATTGGAGGCGCAGAATAAGCCCGACGCGGAGCGCGGGGGTGCGCAATGTGCGGCGGGGGCGGGGCAGCATATGGAGGGTCGGCGCAACAGCGGTGGGGGGCGGGCGCGTGCGCGGCGCCTGGGGGGCATCCCAGATAACACATAAGGGCACAGAAATTCCCGGCGGGGCGCACGCGGGGACGCAATGCCCGGCGGGGGCAGGGCAGCGTGCGCAGGGTCGGCGCAACATCGGCGGGCGGCGCGCGCGCGCGCGTGATGCATAGGGGGCATCCCAATGAATGTATTGGGGCCTTGAAATATGCCTGGCGCGGGGCGCGGGTCGCGGGCGGGCGGAATAAGCGGCGCAGGGCGGGGCGGCGAGCGGCAGGGACAGAGGAAGCAAGCAGAAGCACGGCAGTGCCGGGTGCGGGCGGGGCACGTATGCGTCATGGTGCAGAGGGGTGCATGGGAACGCGGGAGGCGCACTGACCCCCGGGGTAATTGTCGGGGCGATCACGGCCGGTGGGCGGGCAGCAGCGGGCGGAGTGCGCCGCAGGTAGCGCTGAAATCTCGGAGGCAAGAATTATGGTCACGAGGCGTGGGTCTGGTGAATTTTAAGGGGAACTGGGATGCCAGGGAATATCAGGATCCACGAATAAATTCCGGGGAAAGTAAGGTCAATTGCGAGCCTTCAGGTCGCATCCAAGGGCTGGTATTTTGTGAGATGCTACATCGAATGTCAAAGACTCGACCTGCGAGTTTTCAGGGCAATCGGCCGCCAGATGCAGCTTTTGTGAAAAAAGTGTCCCTCAGGTGTGGCCAGCGCAGCGTCATTTCCGAGGGAACCAGAGCCATTCAAAGCTCAGGGAGCGAGATTAGAGTAGCGAGGACTCTGATGAATAGCATAGCGAAGGCAGAGAGGGGGAAGTGGGTGCAGAGGGCAGGGGGGAGCCAGTGTAGTGGAGGCGGAAGAGTGATGAGAAAGGATGATTAGAACGTAACAAATGTAAACAATGTCCCAATTTGGACGGAAGGATGCGCCATGCGCACGGACCATCAACGGCGGGAGGCGCGTGCGCGGGAGCGGCCAACGTGCAGCGGGGTTATGACTCAGAAAGGTGCACTGATGTATCAGAGCCCCCGCTGGCTTAGAGGTTTTGATATATCATTGGTCTCCGCTGATCAGCGGAGCTCTGATATATCAAAACACCGTATACGCCTGCTACGTCGATTCTCATGGTCCTCCCAATTTTCATGATACTCCAGGTTCCATTTCCGTGTCCAGCCTATCACCAGTGGGAGAAGATTGGGTCTGAGTAAGACCGACGTTAAGTAGTGAAACACATCATATTTCTGAATCTAAGTCCTGTCCTATGATCATGGGCCTTGACCGCCTCCCGCAATCCTGTTGCTAACGTCCCGTCCTCCTCCGTTCGGCGTCCCACACGCTCCCATGGGGCACGTCGATTCTCATGATCCCCCCAACCCTCACGACGCTCCAGGCCCCATCCCCGTACCCAGCCTATCACCAGTGGGAGAAGATTGGGTCTGAGTAAGACCGACGTTGTTGCCGTGGTCCCGAAAATCAATAGGGACAGCGACTGACTATGTTGGGTTCGGATGGAGAATTTTTATACTGCAACTTGTCGCTATCATGAACATTGAAGCGGCGCTGTTCAGGTCAGATTATTCGGGGATGATCTTGATCTACCTCGATTTACCTGCCAATCGGATTGCCTCACGTACAGTGAGGACGGTGTTCAACGTAAGCAGATGCCCCACCCGCAGTAAGAAGTTGCTGGTGAGAAGGCCTTCTCGGGGCTGTATACAGAACCCACCCACCAGCCACTGTCTCTGCACCCGGCGTCAAAGCAATTTTTACAGATTTTTATGTTGGAGTTACGAGTGCTATGTGCGTGCACTGCATCGCTAACTGCTAACTACGAGATGCATTCCCTCTGTCGTGTTACCGTACTTTGTGCTTGACAAGTTAAATAGGTGCTTTAATTATAGTACAGTAGTTTATATGTATGGATTCCCCGCGCGTTTGCAACGGGTTCACTGCTTATCTGGATTCTGCTCCATTGATTCCAACATTTTACAGGGTAATCATCACCCATTCTGGTTGCTCCACTATTTACAGCAATATATATATACAGCAGTGCACAGTTGGTATGAATTGTCTTTCCTTTCCCTCTCTTCCAGCCATCGCAGCGGGATGTCCGAACTTCCCACTGTGTTTGAAGACCGCAGGGAGAAGTATGATTTGCTCTCAGCCCCAATTTCTTGACCTTATCTTATTCATTATCAATCAGCTTTCAGACTAATGTACGGTCCCCATCTCCGCAAACAGCCCACTCCTCAATCCTCCTATTTTTCCTCAAGTGTGTTGGTTTTGCGGCTTTCACGGTTTTGATCTGGGACCACGTCGATACATTCACCATGGAAGTATGTATCCTTGCTGATGGATCGGTCTACTTCATATTTAACAGAAGCTCCCAGGTCGAGTACATATGGAAAAGGAAGAAGGGACCTCGTGAGTGGTCACACAGTTACATCCCAAATATCCATATCAGCATGCTCATTGCTCTCAGTGGTGTATCTTTTTCTCCTTGTGAGTTCAAGAGTGGTTTTGCTTCACCTGAATATTTTCATATCACCTTACACCGCAGAATCGGTACTTGACCCCGCTGGGTTTCATTGTCAATCTTTATGGTAATTCCACTTCTCTTTCCTCTGCATCGCGGCCCTCCTGAATTCCGGCAGCGTATTTGTCACCGCGGTGGACGACCGACGCATGTTTCAGTTCTCTCGTGCAGTTCATCGGGAAAACTCATGTCCTTTCAGCGGTATGAGCTGCAGCTTAATTTCAGAACCAACTCATTCTATAAACTCAGCTGTGGACATTTCATTCAATATGAAGGCGCGATGACTATAATCGGCATTCATATAGTTGGAATCATGATGCTCATACGGTAAGTTCCCCTGCTATCGCTGCCGCGATTCTAAAAGTGGAAGGAGAGTTCACGCCTTATATTCGGGCAACAAAATATGGGTTGTGACTGCTGTTGGCATCTGATGGCTGACTATGCTATCTGTGCAAGCTTGGCTGTTGTCGACGAGGCAGGGTACGTTCCACTACGACTGCACTGCATGAATGATTCATATATCGTGTTATCTAGTGGCTGCCCATAATCCCGAAGCGGATGTGGTCGGTAGGTTGTTCCATGCCTTCACTTTCCTCCCCATCTCAAATGATGTAGCCTGCACCATGATTTTTCAGCCAGAACTGTGCGTGTGCATGACACGAACGCTCTCATCCTTCCTTCCTGAATTACACCTCCCCCTTCAATTTTGCAGGATCGGCATCTCATCCTCTTCAGCCTGGATGCCACTCGTCTACGACTCATGTGTGCTCCTTCTGACCCTCATTAGAACGGTTCCGGTGATCTTGAAGAGCCGACATGCCCAAATACGTCGCGATGGGTCCAGTGTGATGAGGCAGTTGTTCCAAGATGGTCTCATTTATTGTGAATTCCAACGCTATCTTTTCCGGAAGATGAATTCATTGAACTTCCACAGATTCGTGAGTTCGTCCTCCCGAGTCCGGGTATTTGCAAAGTCGAACGCGGCGATCTCAGTGCTATATTTGCGGTCAACGTAGCCTTGACGATCATGATCATCTCGGCACCGGGCGGTATGCAGACCAGAATTCCCTGTGTGAAGACCCATTTACCAATCGCGGAAAAGGACTCAAGAACATCGCCGCTCAGTATGACTTTCCCCAGGCTACAACTTTCACAAGCTGACCAAGTGATGCCCTGCCCTCGCCAGGCTAGAGTTGATGTATTTATTTCCTCTGAAAGTACTCACGTCACTAAATCCACTGATTCTTTGACACACCACAGAATCACAGCAAGTTTTGAGATACCGCCGCCGAAACCCACGTTGATTCTTCAATACTTAGGTCACCATGATGTCTCGGATCACACTCAACCTCAAGAAATTTGGCTTCAAGGAAAATCTGACGGGCACGACCAGAGGATCGGGCCTATCAATTGTTTTCGCGCCCTCTGGGGGACGGCGAAATATGCGAACCATTACGACGGACACGCCCATGGAGACGGTTGTGCTTGGAACACCCTCTGAATACAGAGTGGTGTCGAATGGGGTGGAGTGATACGCGTTAGCATTTGACTCGTTGTCGTCAGGACTGCAGAACGCGAAGCTAAATATTTATCTCTATCTTCTTAATTAGCCTGTCTATCCCATATTTTTTCAACTCCGTACTCTCGGCATCCTACTCGGCAAGGGGTTATCTGGTGATTCCACGACCAACCTCAGGCCCTGATCGGGTGCGCGGGAATTCTGGCAGAATTTTATAGAATCATTCCTTTTATGTGCTTATCTCACACTATTCGTCCCTAAACTGCCTCAAAATGTTTAGCGTTCGTGTTAGGTTGTTTGGAGTTGGAGTTGGAGTTGGGGTTGGAGTTGGAGTTGGGGTTGGAGTTGGAGTTTGAGCCGTGGTAGAGGAGGAGGGTGGTGAGGGGGAGGGTTGTGTGCTGTGAGAAGAGGAAGTAAGCGGCAATGGTGGGGGTGTGAGGATTAGAGCCCTCGCATACTTCGTCACTTCGTCAGATGCGAAAGTTCGTCACTTGGTCTGTAAGTTCGTCTGATTGCGATGCAAGTTCGTGACATGCCAAATGGGGTGCTGTCAAAGAGCAACTTCGTCAGATATGCATACCAGACGTGGGAAAGAGTGTTGACCACGGGGACCTAACCGCCGGTGCGCCAGGGCGCTGTCAAACCCCAATTTCGTCAGATGCTCGGGTATAGAAGGCGACAAACTCGGTCCGGAGCATATGCCGCTCACAATCCTGTGTCATGCGGGCTCACGGCGTCCACAAAAAACAATGCATTCTTTGCACAGTGTTAAGAATTAAGAGCCAGAAAGTCATGTCTGATGATGAACCATGAGGAAGTTGGGTTGATGGGCTCAAACGGATTACAGCTAGGTAGGGAGGTAGCAGTGCACAACACGGTCCCAATGGAAACGAACTCGGTGTTTTGTGTTGATTTTCTTTTGATTCAAGTTGTATATAGTACATGTTAGGATTGCGAATCATGCGGGACAAAGGAAACACTTGTTACTTCAAATTGCTATGGATAACATGGACCCATAAATGACTGATTTCAAGTGCGCATTGGTTCTCTTCTCTCTGCCCATGGTGGGGTAAATTTCAATGAGAAGAAGTTTTTCCACCATCTGCGAGGAATTATGAGCGGCCGCCATCAGCTTGTTCGAGTCTTGCACTGAACTTATGGTTGGCCTTCCTTGGGAACAAATCGACGAGATACGGGTTTGAGGAGGCCTTCCGACAGCATTGGAAATCAGACATTTATCAGTAGTGAATATGTTTCTGTACCGCTCATATTGTAATGTCAGTGAGCTTGGTGAAACAGGGCATTGGAGGGTGCTATGTAGTTGGCTCAAATGACAGCGCAGAGATAGTGTTGTTGAGCAGAGCGTGAGAAAAACGGCTCGCGGCATCACAGAAGCCGTCTCCTGTTCCGCGATGAAGAGTTGAGAAGATTTCAGGTGCATATCCATATCGAAAGTAGGCTTAAACGTTAGACGGAATTGGTTGAACTCATACCTCGTAGAAGATTTTCTCCCCAAAGCTCATAATTGAAACCAACACATTGACTTGCAACGATCTCTTTGCCTCAGAATATTAATATAATAGCCTTTGGTGGGCAGGAAACACAATGAGATAAGATGAATGTATGTACAAACATGAGGGCGAAGAGGGTGACATCCACAGCAATTCCCATTTCTGTGGCTTCTATCGAGTCAACGCGGCAGTTACAACAACGAAACTTGCCTTTTGGAAGTTCGAGTCTCCTCTAGCACAGAGAGAATTTGTAACAGCTAACAAAATGCAATCACAGTGCACCAACACGACCTTGTTACGCACAATCGAACACCAAGGTGCGCAGATTTTATGACTCTCAAATTTACCTTCTTGGAGCGCAAATGTTCACCAATGCGTAGAGATGGTATAGATAGACTTGAAACTATTCAGGCGCGATACTGCGACACGACAAGAGAACTCATATAATCACAGTGCCAACATAACCTCGTTGCACGGATTCTATGACTCTCAAATATACCTCCTTGGAGTGCAAATGTATACCAATGCGTAGAGATGGTACAGATCAAAATAGTCAGCTGTGATAATGCGATGAGACACCGTTGCTCAAAATTCATATAATCACAGCGCCAACACAACCTCATTGCGCAAAATCAAACGCCACGGTGCGCGGATTTTATGACTCTCAAATTTACCTTCTTGGAGCGCAAATGTGCACCAATGTTGAGATGGTATAGATGGACTTGAAACTATTCAGGCGCGACACTGCGACACGACACCAGTGAAGATCCGTATAAATAATCACCGTCATGCAAAATCGAACGCCAAGGTGCACAGATTTTATGACTCTCAAATATACCTCCTTGAAGCGCAAATGTGTACAAATGCATAAAGATTGTACAGATGGACTTCAAAATATTCAGCCGCGATGCTCTGACAAGACATCATTGCGCACAATTCATATTTGGTGACCGCGTGAGAAATCAGAGTAAAACTCGCGGAGCAGTCGAGGAAGCATGAGACGGTTTCAATTTTGCATATGTAGAAATATTTGATTTACGAATCTGATACCGACCATGCGAGGTAATCAAGGTAGCACTGGTGGTCCTTCTTGTAGCGCTTTTTGAACTCTTCCGGGTACCCGTCATATATAACAGGACATTATACCTTGGCCTCAGCCTGAGCCAATTTAATCTCGCCCGCAATGTCCACCGTACTGTCTTCAAGTTCATGGACATGTTGAGTGGTTTCCGCTGGTGGCTCAGCCTGTGCAACAATTCAAGTGTGAGAAAAAACAACGGAAATGAGCGCACCTCAGCGTTGTTACGTGCAAGTGCAAGATCCCCTCGCACTTCCGAGAGCTCTGTCTGCAAGCTGGCCACAATCGGGTCAACAGCGTGAGCGCCTCGTGCCCTCTCAGACACCCGGGACTGCCGTGTAATCTGGTAGGTGTAACGGTCAGTTGGGATTGAGAAGACTTACCCAACGTCGGCCATGAGAAGATCGATGCCGGAATTATTTCAGCTACATGACGATCGCGTGAAATTCGGTAGCTTATGCATCGCTGTCACCGAAAATATCACCTTCACTTGAACCAGTGGAAGGAGGTCGAGCCTGCGGTGGCTGAAAGCTATACATATTGTCAGCTGAACGCACTCATGGATTATGAAAATACCTGTCAAACCTCAAAACTGGATCATCCCACTGCATCACTGGTCCGCTTGGCTGCTGGGTGAACGCCGGAAGTCAAGAAAAAGCCGACGCGGAATCCTATACTGTCGGCGCCAGCAACTCGGGTTGATGGGGAAAAAAATCTAAACAGAGGTTATCTTCGGAGGAAACACAGGGACTGTTTCTATGCACCGGGATGCAGAGGCGGCTCCGGGTGGGTAAAGAAGCCGCCCGGATTGATCGATGTTAAGGTTGTTGAGAAGTAATCAGCTGGGGACGGAACAGCGTCAGTGTTGCATGAGCCGCCAACAAAATCGACGTACCAGGAAATGCCAGTGGTGCAATTCCACTGGCAATTGGAGCCGGATTAATAACGGGCGGCGCTCTGCAACTGGTGAGATCACGGAGCTCATAGAACTGGTGTTCGGCATCATACTGCTGGTGTCTCTTGTTGCCGCCGCTCTCCCAGAAAGAAGGGGGGGAACCCGGCTCCATCCATTGCTGCCTGTGGATCCCTGTGGATATTGATGGGTGTTCGGCGGCGGAGCACGCACTGCGAAATGGCTTGAAACGGGGGCGGGACCAGATGAAGGTGGGAGGACAAAATCTACGGTCGCATCACCAGCTGTCAATCAACCACGGAATTCCGATGAATTGCACGAATAGCCGAACTATGTGACGAACTTGCATATTTTTTTTACCTCCGGACGACATCCGATGATCTTTCGTTCGCTTAGTTCTGATCTGGCGAGCTTGCGCCATCAAGTGACGAAGATCCCCCATCATCCGACGATGATCTCCCATCAACTGACAAACTTGCTCATCTGATGAAGTGACGAGGTATACTACGACTCTGAGGATTACAGGAAAGCGCGAAAGACAGAAGGCCACGGAGAAAAAGGTCAAGGAGTGGGGGATGGAGGGAAGGAGAGGAGAGTGGAGAGAATGGATGACGAGGATGGGAGGACAGCCGCAGCCAGTGCAGCCAGTGCGGGGATGGAGGGCTGGGGAAGAGAAGAGGAAGGGACGTGCAAGGTGCGAGGAGGGGGAAGAGAGCGGAGAGGGAAGAAACGGAAGGGAAACGAGAAAAGAGTGGGTACGTGGGTGCTAGTAAGCAGATCGCAAAAATGCAGAAGTGGAAGTGAGTAGAGGGGAGAGGATGGATAGGGACAGAATGCATGTAGACGTAGCCATAGACGAGGAAAGGTAGCAGCAAGTTGCGGAAGAAGGAAGAACGTGTAAAGAGAGAGAATGGAGGCTGGATGGCGGGACGATGAGGCAAGGGCGTGGAGTGGAGTGGAGGTATAGTTCTCGGAATATGGCTGCAGAAAAACCATAGCACAACACGGAAACGAAAACAACAACGCACCCCTGCCTCCCCATAATCGCCAGCGCCTCCTCCACGCCCATGCTGCGCAGCGCGCACACCAGCATTGCGGGGAAGCTCTGCCCCGGTTTCTCGCCCACGCCCATGTGCGCGGGTGAGGTTGTCCAGGTCCCTGGGGCGCGGAGGTATGTTGGGAATGAAAAGGTAGTGTGGGGGACACTGTTAGCTCTGAAAAAGATATACCTGGGGCAAAAGCCAAGGCATATGGAATTCATATGCCTTACACACATGTGGTTCGCATGTCATCACATCATGCGACAAAGGTTTTAGTTACCTTTGTTGCACCTTTGTTTTTGGGGGTGGCTCAAAGGCAAAAACAAAGGTGCAACAAAGGTGATTGACACCTTTGTCACAAAGTTTGATGGCATGTGAACCACATGTGTGTAAGGCATATGAGGTTCACATGCCTTGGCTTTTGCCCCCAGTGATACAGGTGCAGGAGAGGGTAGAAGGAAGGAAAAGGGAACGGGAAAGGCAAACAGAGGTGAATGTGGCACCAGATTCGCGCTGCTCACCACGGCGCGCAGCGCGCCACTCTTGTTGAAGAGGAGCATAAACTTCATGTGCATGGAGCCGGTGTAGCCGCCGTGGGCGACGGCAGCGGGGAGGGGCGGGCAGATGCGCACACAGGCGGGGAAGATGTTTTTAGCGTGGGCCTGTAAGTGCACGTACGTCAGTATGCGGACGAAATAAAGAAAAGAAGAGAAGAATAGGACGGGGAAGGGATGGAGAAGAGCGAGACGCAACGCACACATCGCCCAGCTCGGGTCCCGCGCCCCACGTATTCGCGTCCGTCACCAGCACCACGGGCGTGTCCTGCGCAAAGAAACTGTACAGCCACGGCATGTCAACAGTGAACGCACTGAGGATCGCGAAGCTCAACTCATCTTTGGAGCCTAGCACCTTGCTCAGGCGGACGCAGCCGGGTTTGTTGGGCAGCGAAGAAGCAGTGTGCTGTGTGTCAATGCAGAGGAGGGCACCAGTGAGGATTGTGCGCGCCTTGGTCGAATTAAGAGAAGGAGGCAGATTGAGCCTGTGCCCAAGGGGGGATCGGGATTAAAATTCCGTACGTAGGGAGGGGGGGGGGGGGGGGGGTCCAGGATGGGCTGAAAAAAACTTTTCAGTACATAAAGTTTAGGGCTTCTTAGAGCTTCAAAATAGCTCATAGACCATGAGAGGGGTATTGGCTGATTGTATTGAGCACATATAAGTGCCCAGGGACTGTACAGAACAAGATTTATTACTCTGAACCCATGCTTTCTGTGATTCAAGCCAAGTTGGGGTCAACTGTGGTTGGTTCTCAGGTCAGAAATTATTGAGCTATTAAAGTGCAGAATGTTAAATCCATCACCTGCACTCATTATATGGTATAGACAAACCTAATTAACCCCAACGAAAGGGTAGGAAGTAAGCCGGAGAGCAGCGGCCGAGCGCGGAGACGCCGGCCCGGCCCCAGGGGTGGGAAACTCCTTCCCTATAAGGAAGGAGGGGGAGGGGGGGGGGGGGGGTCAGCTTGGGGTTGAAAAAAACTTTTCGACCCTATATCCGATTTTCGAATCCCGACTTCCCCTTGCCTGTGCCCGCTTCCGTGCGCGTCCCTCGCTGCCGCTCTCGTCTTTCTCGTCTTGATCAGAATTGGCACTGGAGCTGGAGTGCGACGTGGGCGGCGGCGACGGCCCGCGGACGAGCTTCTGCCGCGCAAGCCGCTCGCGATCCATCCGGTCCCCAAGAAACGCGAGCGGGCCTGCGCCGGGTGACTTTGGCATTATGACCGCCTTCTTGGTTTTGCTTCCCCGCTTCGGCACCTACAATCTCGTCCTCGTCCTCGTCGCTGCTGATCACTACCTCTTGCTCTTGCTTCTTCTTCGTCGTCGGTTTCGCCTTCTTATTGCTCAGGTACCCCTTCCTCGCCGCCGCCTCCGCCTCCTGCGCACTCAACGCGAGCGCAAGTGCCAGGTACGCGCCCTCGCCAGCTGCAGAGTCTATCGGCGTTATATCGGTAACGCAAAGGTCCTCTTAGGTCCACGCACGTCATGTCGTATCTGCGATGCCCCCCACCCACGTCAGCAATCGCCTCACTGCCTCCTCCTTCCACACGCAAATAACTCACCACTCGAGTCACAAGTAGTTGGCCAAGTGCGCACAATTTCGGTGGATTTTCGCGCGGTTGTGGCAAGAGTCAAGCAATTTAAGGTGAGAGAAGAAAGGAGGGAGGAACGATCACGTGATGATGGCATCGGACGTGTCCGTACTCTAGCGTCAAGTACAATTCGCATACAGGCTTTGAAATTTGGGTTGAAATTTGGGAGGCGATGCGAACGTACGATCTTCGGGATTTTGAGGTGATTTTTTTTCGACTCGAGTGGAAAAAACCGCGAGACGCCTGCTCATGGATCTCGGAGCTTTCGAACCGCCCTTTGGATAGGTACTGCCACCCACCATGCGTGGTGCCACGCACATCTGTCCTCTAGACCCTGTTGGTACACATCAGTTGGCTCGACATTGAGAAGACCCCGGTCGGGCTAAATACGAGGTATTATTTGGGAGCGTGCTCGAATCGGCAGCGGACGCTTAACCGAAATCGGTATCAGCAAAACCTACAAAGGCCAGTAGACCCAACCTTTCTGCGAAAATATGTCAATGAACACTCGGTGATCCAGACTTTCGAGGTGATTTTCTCCTCAAGTCCCAAGCAAAGAAAAAGCAAATGGAACATGTTCACGGACCATGGATGTCAGGGGATTCAAACCGCCTGCTTTGGAGTAGTGTAGTACCGCGACCATACTAGGATCCATATCCCATGGATCCTTTCATACCTTAGGTGTCTCCACAGGTGGAAGAACTCAAGGCGCGCTATGACTGTTGCGTTTGGATTCATCTGGATTCTTACGCTCGGATGCACGACGACGACGTAATACAGTCGGTACTCATCTGCAAAGGCTACGAATCTTCGAACATAGTATGTATGAACCCACGGTGATACAGATTTCAAGTGATTTCTTTGAAACGCCAAAAAGAACCAAAAAAATTACAGAGTTTATAAATAAATGGGTCGGCCGTGTGCTGGTGTGATATATGTAATAGCGCGACCGCGCCCGCCCTTTGTACCCTGAGTTGACTGCATATAAGTATACTGCACTCAAGGCGCCCGACGAGGACTCATTGCACGATGCTGCATCCTCAAGCCAAGTAGTCAAAAAGGCCTCCGAAATAATCCTGCAATGTGGATTTACTTGTTCTTGATGTCGTGTGTTGTCCCGGTCCCCGGCCAAGATGGACGTCGACCTTGTGGGAGGGAATTCCGGAAGCAGAAGTGGGCTCTGGCCATGGATCCAAGAAGGTGGTATGTAAGTAACTACTGTACTTACTTTTATATAGCGAGGTAGTAGGTATGCAGTTACGAGCCAAGTTATACAGCGTCCAGTGTATATAGTAAGCTGAACCAACGAAAATTCCCTGCAAGTAGGTGCCCACCTTGATTTCGAATTTGGAATCCGAGTCGACCCACATCTGCAGAGCTACCTAAGTATCTGAATAAGATGTAAAAGAAAGAAAGCTCACTTGTCACTGCATACCCTGAGGGTGCTGCACATACTCAAGATTCAATCGGGTGTGGCGCGCGGTGCGCGGCAGTTCCTCGTCCAGCTCAACGAGCTGATGAAACAAAGTGTAGGTTACACGTCCGTGTTCGACTCCCGGCGCCCGAATATTGCGAGGCCGGTTGTTTTTTTTTGGAAAGAGGGTTGGCCAAGGTGGATTTCCCGCTCGCTCCCAACTTGACCGAAATTGTGGTAACTTACTAAAACTGATTCGAGGCTGGCCAAAAAAATTACAACTGACCTCTTGATCCGCCGCTGTCTCTGAATGAATGAGCGCACCTCATACAGTATCGGTGTTAGGATTTGTGGGTTCCGAGCCGTACGGAACTCGTCGGCATGTGCGGACCGCGTTATGTAACCTCGCTCATATTGGCTGATTGACGTGATGGATACCTTGACCGTTTGCCTCCGTAGAGTTGCAAAAATTTCGCATCCACCCCTATGCCTTTTGGGGAAGTCCGTCCCATTTGGGCTGAGTTGGCCGAAAACCGGCAGTGAAATTCAGCCGAGAAGCCGCCTGTATTTCAAATTACTTACACTACAGCGAAGTCAACTTGCTCAGTATCTCGTTTTCCAATAGGGGACGAAGGAAAATCTTCATTTCTAGTTCCACCATGTAGCTACAAGTGGGCAAGATATAATACAGAGAATAAAAATTGAGGAAGTATTTCTTAACAACATGGAAGGGGGAGATCGGGAGATCGGGCGACGAGCTAAGAGCGCGCGGGATACGAAGTGAGAGAAGGTGGGACTGTCAATGAGCTGCGGGATGACAGAGGCACACGGCGCGAGTTCGACGCGGCGCCATGGGGCTGCCAGGAATAACAATGGGCGCCAGGCACGAGCAGCTAGTGACAAGCGTGAGCCACTGGCGAAGGCGCGGGACGGGAGTGGCTTGACCTTGATGACACGATGCGTGCTGACCTTGCTGTGTAGCCTATGTAGGCGGCTGCTCTTCTTCTGCAGGCAGCGCTCGTTGAGACTGGAGCGAGGGGGAGCAGCGGTGCTCGCTGCTACCGACGGCAGCGCGCAAGTGCAACAGGGAGCAACAGAAGCATGGGCTTCCGAGAAGGCGGGAGGAGGAGAGAGGGTGCGGGGAGCAGCGGGAGCTCGAGGTCGCGAGCTTCTTGAGACGCCGTAGAGGTGCAAGCCAAGCTGGAACGGGACAGCGATTTTGCTCGCCACCTTGTCTACGCCCGCAGTGAGAGTGGCGAGGCTTGTGACGGGCTGCAGGGATGCTAGGTGCGCGCGAGGCTTGAGGCAGCTGCTGTGGTTGCGGTCGACACCATACGGGGCGAGAAGAGTCAGGGAACGCCGGCGGGCCAGGACCTGCAGAGCGCGATTTGTGTGGCCGAAACACTAGATAAAGTCAGTTGGCAAAGGGCGAGGTCGAGAAACGTGTATTTACACACAGCAGAATTGTGCTGCGGCCGTCATTAGTACACAATTTGGGCGCAGGGAGAAACTGGTTGCGGTCTTCTTCGAAGAAGAGGACACGGTACACGACGACCATTGGTGTCCATGCTAGCTTCAACTCGGAAGAGCATGGTGGGCGGCTGGGTGGGCATCGCGAGGGACGTGGAGGGAGAGATCAGAGAGCTTGCCTCTGATGCCAACTTCCGGCCGGCCCAACCCAAACGGGAAGGACTTCCCAAAAAGGCTCAGGGGTGGATGCGAAATTTACCGAGTGCCTCCGTACCACCACCATGTACTTACGAGGACAAACGCGCCCCCCTTTGTTGCTGTGACTTCGCCCCGCCTTCGCTTGTCAACTTAGCCGGCACGGCTTATTCTAACAATCAGTGCGGATATTCTGAACCGTAATTAGAACACCTGCAACAACTCTTTTAATCGCGTGTGGCGCACGGTGCGCGGCAATTGGTGATTGGGCCGTGCTCGACAAGATGTAGGTTGCAGGTCCGAGTTTGACTCCCCGCACCCAAATCCGCTGCTGGTAAAATGCTCTATTTTTTCGGGGCCTTCTGTCTCCTCCCACTTTGAATTTGAGTAAATCTCCTCACATCGTGCATTGAATTTTGTTTCGCGGTTAGCCGTGGATTTGTGCTGGTTCCTCATCCTGAACCCGGGCATCTCGGCGGCCGACATACCATCCCACACTAGGTACTTATACTACTTCCACCTCCATAAATCGGGTGTGGTGCGCGGTGCAGGGCAGCGTGAGGTTCTCCATCCGCATGCTTGAAGTCGCCTAAGGATCAATTGGCCTGCAGATCCGGGTTGGACTCCTAGCATCCGAATAGTACCCCCAGCAGCCCTGTTTTTATTTGCGGCAGGGGTACAGTGATGATTCATCCAGCGCTCGCATGTTGCCCACGGACCTAGTACTTGACTTGCTTTAAGTAATTATTATCAAGTACTGTAAGTCCTAGACGAGCTCGCAGCGTCTCCCACTAGCCGAATAAATTATAACTGAACTCTTGCTTAATCCACCGGCGTTTCTACTTACTCGGAATGCCACTGAGAGCAGGTCAGTGCGGATAGGCGGCTTAGTCGTAAGATACCCGGAACGAGAGTCTTGGAATCGGGTGGCGCACGGTGCGCGGCAATTTCTCGTGCTCGAGCAAAACCAATAGCAAATGCAGGTTGCAGGTCCGGGTTTGACTCCCGGCACCCGAATTCTGGCTTCGTACGCTTTTTTTTGTCCCCGCATTCATTCAAGTCTTGAGTAGACCATCTCGGACAAGCCATCACTCATGTACACCTACACCTACCCCATTTCCAGGACAACGCGCCTCAGATACTGGATTATTTCGTTCAAATCGACAGTCACGCATCACGCACCCCTGTGTCGATCCCGAAATTTGGTCGTGGTCACGCGTCACACGGACCTTTGTCGAATCTCCAAGCCGTCACAGACGCCTCCCCCCCCCCCTAGTAGCGAGAAAGTCAAATTTTACATGGAGTTGTCGAAGTTTCAGGGGGTGTCACGCGAAATTTCGGTCGCTGTCGAAATGTCGAATAGGTAAAATCGGTCACGCGTCACACCCCCTGTCGATTTGAATGAAATGATCCAGTAATCGGATGTGGTGGCAATGGTTCATATTTGTGTGGTCCACAAGTTACGTGGTTGCAGGTCCGGGTTCAACTCCCTGACCCCGAATGCTCCGTGTTTTCCGAAAGTTTATTTTTGAAAGAATGAAGGCTGAGTGATGATTTCCCGCTCGCATGTAAGATCTTGCTCTCGTGCAGACCTGGTATTGACTCCCGGCCACTAGCCTAATTTGCGACCAGCCTCTCGTTCGGCCGCCATCGGCAAATGATATACGAGTGCGGATAATACTCTCTTTTCGTGAGCCTCGATCTCGCCTCATCTCGAACTCAATCCAAGGGGTGGACACCCTTAAACTTTCCAATACTAGGTCGGAAAAGTGGATTAAGGCCCTCCGCACCCCCCACCCCATTTTAGCCCAGTTTTGGCCCTCAATCTCGGACTAATTTTGAATAAGTTTTGGAAGTTTGGGATAAATTTTGTGCTACTGCAATCTGTTCTCCACCCTTGCACCAACAGAAGTACCCTCAAAAATCCTTTTTTTTTTCGACCCTTCTAAACACATTTTCAGGGCCTTCTGAAAACAAATTCCGAAAAGTGAAATTAGGTGCCCGAGACCGCCACCCCCCTACCCGGTGTCTCGGATTTTGTCGGTACCCACCTCTTGGCTCAATCGTTACCAGCCCGGATTTTGTTCCAGGGAGTTTACCCTTTTGTCATTCAACCTTACATTTGAGTTGATGATATCGGTCATCCCGGGCAAACCTCTAAAGCCGGACGCGAACACACCTACATCTAAGAAGCCGGCACGATATCATCATTGTTCCAAATTTTCCTCACGACCAAGTCCACGACATGGGAACCAGTTCAGACGAAACCCACCGAACAAAGTCAATGTAACCTACAATGAGATGTGCCCAATATTCGGGTGATGTCAACCAACCTTCAATAATTTTTAGACAGTGTATGTACCATTTCTACGGAATTCCGAGAGACCCATCGCTACATACCCCAACAGAAGGATGATTCCTCGAACAAGATTTGGGTTTATGTTGATAGACATCATCTGAAAGCTCCCTCTCTGGATACCCGCAGATCGTCGCCTCCGAGTCGAGGAAACTCTCCCAGGAAGCTGATTGTTTGATTCATGAATAAGATATCAGACGGTGTCTATGGGTGTAGTTTATAAGTCTATCTCGTCGTTGGCCTCAGATACGCCACCGAGCGCTCGTCGCTACGTTTCAATATTGTTTTGCGTGACATGTTTACAAGCTTGATTTCGTCCAATCTTTACCAGAGGGCATCGGTCCCCGCTCCTCAATAAGTTCAATTGGGCACCATACTCACACTGAGCACCAGCAGGTCAACTCGTCAAAGCATGTAGGCTATTTCTACATTCTCATGACATGTCATGTTGACAACTAACCGTCACCACGCAACCTCATCTTGATTCTGGACCGCAAGTTATTTTGAGAGGACGGTCAATTACGGGTCCTAACCGGCCGTAACCGTAACCGTAAACCCCGTTCTGGACCCCTTTACGGTATGGTACGGTACATTTTACGGGTTTTACGACCGTATACGGTTGGTATACGACCGCAAAGATCGATCAAAATATGAATTAAAGGTATTTCCATGTATCCATCTAAAGTTGAACATTTCAGGTATACTAGAAGCTGGTGTCTGTCCGAAACACATGACTAGCAAAACACACCAAAGCATGTGCATCAAGTTGACCAGCAAAAACAGAGTGAAGCACGCAAGGCAGTGGGATGCATGCGCCACGCGCCATTATGAGCAGCTAAACCGAAATTAGAATCACAAATCTTCTTCGCGAGCCACAGAGGCGCTTGATTGCACTTGAAATCGTCGTCAGAATTAGGTGCTGCGTTGTTGAGAAAGAATAAGATTTTGTTTCATCGAAATAGACCGTGATATGGGCCGACAACCCTGGTTTTGACGCGCCATGGAGTCGAGGATGGGCCGAGAAAACTTTAACTTCTCATGTCAAGGCGCAATCCTTAGGTTCCTTTACCCTTTCTTTTTCCCGCTTTGTGGGAGTAACCCAGCACCAAATAGACAGGATGCGCAAAACCGCATGCGGGTGCACAATGCCGCGTGCGGAGTTGCTCTCTTTTGCATCCAGGTGCCCCCAGAAATGTTCATATCAGCGCCTAGACTGCCACAGCAGAGCAGAGAAAAAGCCGCACAGAAAAATGTTGCGCACCATGCGGCTTTTGCGCATCCTGTCTAATATACTAAACTACGGATCGCGTAGAGCTGTTTGGCCCCGATATCTGTCAATGCAATATAACCAACAAGACAGCTACGGACAACGTCTGACTTGATAGACTTTCCGATCAGAACGCCAAATAAATCGTAACCGACGGAGAACTTCGTTCTATGTGCTCCGATTCCCATGGCCATAATAGGTTCCGCTGAATAGGTCTTTGAGCGGCTTGTTCGTGGATATAACTTTGCCCACTGGCAAGTTTGGAGACTTGACAAACCCGCCTGCCCTGATAGCGGAACCTTAGAATGAGCCAGAACCTTCCTCTCGAGCGCTCGTGGTACGTTGGAAATGCATTCTTTGCTATCCTTTACGGTAAGCTTCTCCCAACAATCCTGTTCCAGCAATATTCTCAAGGCTTCAGGGATACAAATCTCCATGTACTTTCAGGCTGTCTATTATCTCAAAACTGGAGAAAGGAGCCGTAGAATCAAGATATTGTACATTGGATTCTCCTCGGCCCTAATGGCCTTGATGACCATTGCTCTTGCATGCAACCTTTACTATGGAAAGTCTCTGAGCCTTCACAACGACTTTATAACATCTCTAAAC
Organism: Mycena galopus ATCC 62051; assembly: GCA_014925785.1. Classification (NCBI taxonomy): domain Eukaryota; kingdom Fungi; phylum Basidiomycota; class Agaricomycetes; order Agaricales; family Mycenaceae; genus Mycena; species Mycena galopus. The sequence continues at coordinate 870,250 of WIQG01000029.1, forward strand.
CGTCCCCCAGGTCAAGCAATGTGGATAGAGGTTCGTTTCTGCATGAATGTCGCGCCGCGATGATCCTGACTTGCTCCTTGTCCAGCATCGCGACGTCGATGGGGGCCCGGCCGTGTTCTTCACAACCAACATTGCCATATGGTATAATACGCTAGGGACGGCTGCGGACGTGACTGCCAATATTCTCGGGGATGGATTGATGGTACCAAATGAACACGTCGGCGTATAACTAATAAAACTTCACCAGCTCTATCGATGTCATATATTCTGGGGTCATTCCCGGTTGGCGATGGTTTCTCCTGTTCTTCTTTATCTTGGTTCCGTTGGTGAGAGGTCCTTGTGTTGGATTACGAGAAATTGAAGGCAATACAGTTATGGCAATCACGTCCACCATCCAGAGCGGACTCCCAGGTGGGGATTTCTTTAGAGGAACCACTGTGAGCTTCGGCATCCCGTGGTTAGGTGTGTTTGATTAGTGAAGTGAACGAATCCACATCTGATCTCCCCGAAAGTTCTCACTATCATGTTCAATATACTGGTGACTGTCATGATAGCTGGGCGCCTACTCGCGGTGCAGGCCATGGTGGACAAGGCCGTTGGGTGGACGATGAAAAAGAAATATACAGGTATCTTGTCTCCCCCATTAGACTTGACGAGATTTATGAAAGTTGGTTCACTTACAGGCCATTTGGCAATTCTTGTGGAGAGTGCAATGCCTTTCACGCTCCTCGGCATTGGCTATCTTGTCACCTACATACGAGGAGCACCAGAGTCGCTGAGTTTTGCGGACATATGGGGCTGTTTTGTCGTATGTCCAACCCATCGAATGGACCGACTTAATATGACAAGTCGCCAACAGAGTCTCTCACCGCAAGCAATTATTCTGCGTGTCGCGATGGGCGGCGCATGGACAAAGGAGACTCTCCATAACCTCGAATCCGCAATGGAGTTATCCGTCAGGAATGTCGATGACGCCATCAACGTGGAACCAGGCATAACGCCGCAGGGACTGAGGTCGCATGTTTGAGAAATTAGGTGTCTGAACAAACAAAAAGAGTCTAAGTTCAGTGGGTTGTTCACAATATTGCTGTCATTTAGTTATATTTTCGTTACACGATGTCGGACGACGTACTGGGCAAGTTGTGGTGATGTATTTTAAATTCCTGGAACCTTTCAGGTCTGCGACAAGTCTTTTGAAAATCCGTGTCCCGATATGGTAATGCGAACATTTCCTTATTAGGGTTTAAGCCCGTTCCTCCGCACACCTCCCCACGTGCAGGTTCCAGGAGTCCGGAGGGCCATGTTGAATTTACACAAGAATTAAGACCCGTGTCTTCGCCACGGAGATGCCTACACAGAGGATTCCGAGCTCGCCCGCACACGGCGGATTCCGAGAGGCGCTGCACTGCCGCTCGCTAACGCTCGCGGCGCGCAGCGCCGGGGATCATCCGAGACCCGTGGGACAAACACGTGCGGATGGCGTGACTCACCAACCAATCAGCGACGGTTCTCGTGACCATCTCATGTGATTTTTTGATGGAGCTGTCAATCCCTCTTTTAATATATAGGATTGTTATTCGTGGAACCTTCAGAAAACGTCCTGAAAGGAAACCCCGGTTTACCTGGTCAATCAGGTGCTCTCCACTGCCTTACAAGCGGCTGATAGCGGAGTTTAAAGGCATTTCAGACGGGGCAGGGTCAACTGATCAGTGGAGTTTGAAAATGGCTTCGGACGGAGAAGCGACACACCAAATAAAGCAAAATTTCAGTCCGGACTGAAACACAAATTTATTTTCTAAAAATCTCTGCATGAATCAGTGGCATTGGATTCGGGAAAAATCATTGAGCCTGAATCTCGAACAGAAACGGCAAGAATCAACACGAGAATCAGCCACACCAAAGAAAGAGATTTCAGTCTGGTTAGAAATGTTTGTTTTATCGTGGTGGCGAGGATGAATCTCGCCTCAGATCTGTGGTGTTATTCTGACCGACGGACTGGCCGCACAGATCGCGGCCGCACCTTTGACAATGTCAGCATTCTTCTGGCACGATCCATGTGTCAAGCATTATTACCACAGAATTGTTTAGATCCCGATACACACGCGCGCACCGCGGATGTGAAACAGAGGGTGGACTCAGACCACCATCAGCGCCGAGCCTGGGGTTCGGAACCGTCCTACACGCTCAATTTTGTTCCCGCACTGGTCTCGCCGTCGTGGGGACTGGGACTGGGCGTTGAAGTCTAAGTCTCAGTCCGGGGTTCTGATTCGGAGGAGACCAACGACGTCCCGAGGTTGATCGTGTACGGCGTATTTTCCACCGCAAGGCGAATCTCGCCCCGCGAGTTGAGTGTCCACATCGCAGACCAAGCATATAGTTGGGGGAGTACCATCGTCGCAATGCAGTTGATCATGACTGCCGGCATCCACGACTTGTAGAGTTGGATGGCGACGGCGAAGGTGATGAGGGCGCAGAGGGCGGCGGGGGCAGCAGGCTGTTTTTATGTAACAAAATTAGGAGCCAAAAACATCGTGTTTCCAAGGGATACTTGCTTGAAGTGTAACCCGAAGGAGGGAGTTGAGAATGGTGGAGGTAGAACCGTGGGAAACAACAGTTTCGCTATGGCGCTGTACAGGCACGGAACATCGCAGAGAATACTTGAAGTTGAACGTGTATGCGCATGTACGAGCAGCCAGAATACCATGTTTCCCGTCAGAAGAAGGTCTCCACAGAACACGATTGTTGTCATTAAGCAGGACGGAAATTTTGATGGGCACAAATGAGATACTTGTAAACAACGTACCCCGCTCTGTGAAGTTTGAACCCGGTGAATTTGCGAATATGAAGATGGTCTGTTGGAGCGTCACTTTAGCGATCCGATCTGGTCTCTGTAGCAGAGCTTCCGATATACAGATGGCAATCAAGAAGAGATATATGTAGCGAAACGTGGCAACTATCAAGTACACAGCATCTTCGGAAGCCGAGTTGGGCGTTTATGCTTGTCTCCCACCGCCATGGGGATCACTCAATGCCCCCCCGACGTCCTCCTGGAACTCACGAAACTGCTGGATGTGGCCGATCTCCTCAGATTCATTTCGGTCTGCCCTGAATTGAATTGTGATCAATACCGCAACTGACTTACTTCCAGACCTGCCGCGCCATCCGCGACCTCCAGTTCCATAGAACCTTTTGGCTTACCGCCATTGCATATATTAGAGAAGTAGAGATGCAACCTCTTCCATTGCCTCCTGGACAGGTATCAGAAACCATACCTGTATCTGAACTGGAGAACATCGTTCGAAACGCGGTTCGACTGATGAAGAACTTCGAGCGTCGAAACCCACGGCCCGTGCGCATTCGCACTCTAGCCGTTGACCCTGGCGTTTTACTCTGCGTCCCTGGAGCCAACCTCATTGTAATAAATCACCATCAATGGGTCGAAGAGCAGCGCATCACCCACGTTAGCTGCTGGGACCTTCTCACCGCCAGATGTGTGGGTCGTCTGGATATCCCGGAACTTCGAATCGATACCAACGCTCTGTGTATGGAGATCCACGGAAGGGCGCTCATTGGCGCTACAATTGGGTAATCAGCTCAAGCTCATATGTAATTGGCTTATGTTGTGTTACAGGTGGAAGGGCGACATTCAAGTTCTGGTCGCAATCTCCATCGATTTCGCAGACCGGGATCACATATCGTTCTCGCATGTTATCTCTCCGCTGATTGACCGGGAATATCGCGACCGAAGTGGTCTTTTTATTACTCCAAGGGCCATGGGATTCTCCACGCCTTCGGTCATCGTTTCGTGGGCCATCAATGCCACGGCGCCAATCCAGATCGAACCCCATCGGATTCAATTGCCGAGTCACCAAGTGAGGGTTTGTTGGCTGCGCTGCTGGTTTGACTGACCATCTTCAATCAATTTGCAGTTCCTGGCCTCGGCTCCTTGTCTGGCCTTTGGTCGACGCCTGCATGTGTTCAACATGGGCTCCGACAGGGATAAACACGCATTTGTGCAGAACCTTCCCGTCCCATCCTGGTGCCATGATCACCCTTGTATCGATGGTACTGCGGATACTCCTAGTGTAACCCAGATCCCACACCCCTTTGGGCAATCCAGCCCACCCGAGCTCTTTGCCCACCATATAACTGCGGGTGTCGTGCGCGTCGTTCCGCCCCACTATGGGGTATTTGCGCTCACAGAGCGCATTGTTACGGCTCATGACCGCTCCGTAGAACACTGGATAAACTTTTGGCCAGGCCACGCAGCGCAGGGGCATGATGGGATAAACTTGGGAGTGGGCGCACTCCACCGGGTCCCTCGCCCTGTCCACCAAGTTGCTGCGGGTGCGTCGGGCAGGTATGCGCTCCTCCTGGTGAAGCTGCACATGGAGTACCTGGAACTGGTGCACTTCAGCGCGACTCCAATACCACACACCAAGCGTCGTAGATTAGACACGGGCGACTTTTCTTTTGCGCGCTGTGACCACATTGCATTCGACGACTCCTTGGGAATGGTTCTAGCGGTCGATCCAGGAGGAAAAATGACTGTCATATCATATGCGTAGTAGTTCTTACGCATTTTGTGTAAGGAACACCGCACACCATGCTCCCGATGAACGGAGTAGCGCAGTAACCAGATTGGTTTGATCTTCAATTCGGCGGAGTTTTTGAGAGACCTCAAAACCGAAAAAGAATCGCAGTGGAGTGGCCTGAATTACAAGAGTAGACTCGAAAGCTTGAGGCAGGAAGTGGTGCGAATCTTTCCTGGGGTTTCTTGCAGGCGGCCGTCGCGATAATCTAACCTATGCAGACCGCGAGCCATGCAATACAATCCGCAACATTTTCAAGTTTGAATCTGAATCGGTGCACAGAAAGGGATGGGTGGGAGAAGAATACATGATCCAGAGAGATGCGGAGCAGGGATTCTCATCTACATGCCTACCACCGAATTGGAAGTTACATAACGCAAGTCGGAAGTGAGGCGCATACCATTCATTGAAACCGGATTCGAATTTGGAGGCATGCCAGAAACAATAGGCTAGAATGTGCTTTGGGAGAGTTGTTCATCGCGAAACTACTGTGGCGCATAATTAATTCGCGCAAGAGAAGGCGCGGGAAATGGAAGGAAGGGGAAGCGCGAACATCGAACATGGGCTGGGATATGGGAAAATTCAAATTTAAGTGACGCTGAGAAGGCAGGGAATGTGCGAGACTTGGGTGCGATGCCCGCGCGTTGGCGCCGTAAGGTGAACGTTGTAGATGTGACTATGTCGCCAATGTATTTAGCAGACCGTAAAGCAAAAACCAAAGTATGCTGAAGGGACGCAAGAATAGGATATGTGGAGGGGAGGGAAGAGAGGGATGGCCGGGTGATCGGGCGGGCATGTTAGGCGGATCTGCGATTTGGGATGATAAGATACGGAGGAAGGGAGGGAGGAGGGATGAGATGCGATATGATGAGAGGGGACGGGTGAGATGAGGTGAGATGGGGCAAGAGAGGCGAAGAAGATGGTGGGAGGTGAGGGCGATGATGGAAGATGCCCTCCCGATCTTGACAAGAGCAAAGGAAGGCAGAGACACTGGTTAGTCGAGATAGGATCTCGACGCAGGGAAGAGGACGAAACTGGTTAGACGTCGCGTGGGTCGCGAGACGCGGTAGTAATTTGTAGGCGTCACCAGTCGTAGTCATGAGGTGGAAGTCTAGCCGGGATCGTGATGAGCCGGTGTAAAGGCCCAAGTCGAAAGCGCGTCCGCGTCGAAAAGGAGTGGGAAGGATGTCCAGACAAGTTGAACGACGAGGTTCGCTCGCCAGTTGCAAGCGAGGTGGCATGAAGAACGCACCAAGGTCGAGCGAGTGCCCACTTGCCGCCCATCACCTTGCCTTGCCCTTCCCGCCCATTCTTCCGGTTCCGTGCTTTGCCCTTGCTACTACGCACCTTCGACTCGCACGCCTTGAACTTTCGCACGCCCTTGGCCACAGACGCACTTCAGAGCGCAGAGGAACGTCGAGGTCCTTAAGGAACGAGCGAGCACTGCCCCGAGTAAATGCCACCCACACGTCAGCAATCGGCTCACCGCAGCGCATCCTTGCAGATGACTTTCCAATCACGGTCTCGGCAGTGAGTTAGAGCGCGCATCGAGGTGCAAAGGATTCCAGAGAATTATTTCGCGATGGTGGCAAAAGGCAAATTTAAAAAACGAAAGGAGAAGGAACGATCACGTGGGGATGGGATCGAGCGCGTCCGAACAAATCGCAGAGACAGGACCAAATTCTTTCGCGGTTCACGAAAGAAGATGCTGGATCTGAGTAAATGCAAAATCGCTTAAAAAATTCAAGCGTTCAGCATGAAGGGGTCTAGAGGATTCGAACCGCCTGCTTTAGATACTGGTATCAACCTGCACCTCAATTGCCTACAGGCAGCTAGCAATTCCGGGGTCGACATCCGCAGACCTATAGGTACCTGTATGGATCAAAAATTACTCAGTCGATACTGTGGCGGCGCAGGAGCCTTGTAATCGGGCGTGGCGCACGGTGCATGGCAGATCTCAGGAAGTTAAATGGTGGGTTCGATTCCTGGCGCCCGAATCTCGAAGTATGCTGCGAATATCTTTTGTTGGAGGAGTAGCGGAGCCTAGGGTGAATTTTCCGCTTGCAATTCTACTTACTATGCTGCGCAGTGTTTCTCCACTGGCTGAGGTTGTATTCATTATTGCGCATCCAAGGCTTCTGAATCATACCTGTTCAGACCCGTACCTTCTGCTTCGAAAACCGTAGACCTCAAATACAGTTCGCGGTGCCCCCCCAAACCTGAGGCTACACGAAAGAAATTGAGTAAATCTACGCCCAGTAAAAACTCAAGAGACACTACGACACTAAAGTGAGGCGAGACACATTCCAAAATAGAGCTGACAGAGCTATTATTGATGTAGGTGCTGGGAGTTGACCCCGAATTACAACATACATCGTGTCAATATTGCATTTTTGGTCGCCTCGGTCATTTCGGGAATGCCCTCGACATACGCCTCTGAAGAAGCTCGTCCAACAGGCACACTGTTCGGGTACCTTCATACATCGGATGTGGTGTGCGGTGCGCCGATGAATATTTCTTGAATCGGTGATAAACTGTGAATTGGAAGCGCGGGTTTGACTCCCGAATACGAAAGTAGTACATTTTTGGAAAGAGGGCCTAGGGTGCATTTCCAGTTTGCAATACTATTTATTATCGCGAGGCTTCGTGGCAGTGACGACTACTCCTTATGACTGGGTTCAGACCTATTCATTCATAATGTTTCAGAAACCATCTTCCATCACTGGGGCACACCACAGAAAGAACAAATCATGGTCCACCACTCCGCTCTCAAATACGATACCCGTCACTCTCTTGACAGACGCTGTGCTGTAGAATCAGTGCATAGCTCGTGCCTCGTTTAATTTACATCAAATAACGGCTGTGGTGCACGGCAATATGCCACAAAAATTTCACACCCCCTGATAAAACCACCATCTAACTTGCCGAGGCTAACTTTTCTTAATTCCGCTTTTTGTCAGGAGGGCTCGCCCAACCACGTAGAGTGGTTGTGGTTGAACTATTTCAAGCTCCGACATGCTCCGACATCCTGTAATCCGGGCCGGTCATTTCCGGTAACCATGACATCCTCCTTTGTTCCTCATCACACAGATTCACTCAAATTGCAGTGCGTGCTGACAGGCTTCTCTGTTCTCGGATTTCTCTTGATTGTTTCGTCGGGAAGGTCGGTTCCGGGCCCGCAGGGTGTGGAGTTCAAAGTAGACCGTTTGCTCAGCCTTGAACTTCATTTCGGCATTCTTTCCAGCATGGCCTGGCCCTGCCTCTCATCTTCCGCGCGCCTGCTGCCACCACTAGCGCCTGCGGTAGCGTTTCCCCAAATAACGCCCTTCCCACGTACGTGTGCGATTCACGCACCGATGATTGGCATCCCGCGGAACAAGATCCTTCGTCTTGGAAACTCGATTTAAATGGAATTCACTGTCCTGGCCTTGTGAGGTCGTCTCTAGCTCCCTAAAAGCTTGGCTCAATGTCCCTTACCCCCAGCCAATACTCATTTGCAAGGTTCCTTCCATCTCGGAAGCTACTCCCGGATCGCCAATTTGCCTCATATCGTCCCCCAGATCATCGAATACGACAGAGAAGATCCCGCGTGGTTGGCAGGGCTCGAGTCAACCATCTGAGTAATGTTCATTATACACTCTGATCGGGAGACAAACTGTCAAGAGCGCTACTCCTTGCAGCGCATCCAATTCTCGTCTGTATGCCCCCGACGCCTGCGGCACTCTCACAGCAGAGAACTAGAACTATCCCACTGAGCCAAGACCGATTACTCGTTTGCGCAGGCTCGTCGCTTACTCAAAATGAATTCATCCCAGCCAGAAGCTCGCAGCCAGGTTCGCGAACTAAAGGGTCAATCTGGCATCTTAACCCGGCTCTCGGCTGTTCATGACCCGTTCCTTTGGTAAATGCACCCAACCGGTTCTGCATGTCCAACTCAATGCTGCGGCTGTGGGGATAGCGACTCATGCGTGGCAGGCGCTTGGTTGTGAGGATGATCATCTCTCAGATCTGACTAATAATAAGCTTCTGCACGCCACTTACCTGATCTTCATGTATAGCTCCGATGTAACGCGCAGCTCATCAGCATCGCTTAGCATCCGATTCACACCTCTCAGCGTTGTGAGGGTGGGCTGCCGTCTTATATAGACGATTCCGTGGTAAATGATACGGCGAGACAAGTTGACCTGTCCCCTCCTTCTTTGTTACTTTCGAACGCGCTGCTGCGCCCCTACTCGAGTTCATGGCCGGTCCAATTGATCACCAGCAGATACATTGGAGCCGGGAGCTTTTCCTCTACTGTGTGGCAGTATGTGTTTCTGTACATCCCGAGGCATCCGATGACAACCCTTTCTTCTCAGGCAGAGTGGTTTCTGTACGGTGCATTTCCTTTCTGCATCTCAATTCGGATGCACGTCCGTCCTGACTTCGCTCGTCTAGGCATATATGTCGTCCTATTCTGCTTTTGTGTAAAGACACTCCGCAAATGTCGTCTCCGACACCGACTTGCTCTCTCAATCGCCATCTCAGTCATCTTCGTCTTTTGCACGTTGCATTGGATTTTGCAACTCGTCAATGCGGGAGAGCTGTTGACAGTGCTGGAGAAAAAAGCGAATGTCCACGGGCTGAAGGGGGTGAATCCGAATGAACTGATGGAGCGGTGGAATCAAATCAATATTGTCATGGGGACCATATATGTCTTGAGCAAGTGAGCTTTGCGTTCAATTTTGCAGCGAGACCAGTCCACTGACGGCCCAAGTTTAATCGCAGACAGCATTTTCGTAGGTGCTTCCTCTTTTACCCCAAAATGATACCGAACTCTGGGAAGATCTATCGCTGTTACTGTATTTGGGATTTTCGCAAAGAAATCATTGCCGTACCGATAGTTCTGCTCATTGCGTCTGGCTGTGAGTGGCTTCTCATGAGTTCAGGAAACTGTGATACTTAGTTACTTCCTGCAGGCCTTGGATTCGCAAGTATCATCGTATGTGGGAAGGAAGGCTATTCTGAATTCCTCTTCATCACCTGGGTCTTCCCACTGGCCGTTGTTTTCTCTGTCTTGACCAATGTTATGTTGATGGCCTTGACAGGTGAGTTGACCCCAGTGCCAACACTTAACTCCCTGTGAACGACGCGTATTGATAATGGGCTGCTTGTAGCCGGTCGCATCTGGTGGATCGCCCGTGGTGCGCGTGTGATCGTGGGCCCTGCTGTAGTGAAACAGTATAGGATGGTTATTGCCATGATGTCGGTTGGCTTTCGCTCAAATTTATTTATTTCTGTTGAAACTGACTCTACAACACAGATTAGAATCCGGAGCGCTCTATTGCACGCCTGGCCTGCTGTATCTTATTTTCTTTGCTATCCGGCCTTCATCAACTGTGAGTGGAAATCGCACTATTGGTCATTACGAAAATTCAATTTTAATCTGCAGCAAGTAATATTCGCGGCACTAGCACAAATAGTGGTGTGTTGACTCGATCGTCGACAACGAACCACCGAAATCTTTTATTAATTCTGTTGCGCAGGGAATCGCTCCTACAATCATCGTGGTGCGCGTTGGAATGGGAAACAGCGTAGACGGTGTCGACAGTTTCCGCGCAGGAGGAAATTCTGTACAGGGTTCGGTGCTAGATATTGGGCCTGAAGTGGAGGGCCTGGATTATTGGGATGGGAAAAAGGATCCCAGTGAAATGGTCTAGGACCCTGAGCTATTGTACCAATACTAACAATCAATCTGTACTACTACCAATCATTATGCAACTCGAAATTCAGAATTTGAACTCACCACGGGTTGAAGAATTCGTTTCTACACTTCGGCGAATCATAACTTGCACACAGATATATCAGCAATACGACCTGTCTACCGGTTGGCTTTCAAGTTTAAGGGAAATGAGCAGAGATGGAGTCAGGGACCGGAGGGGTTCTAAGAGCAAAAATATGCGAGCGAGGATCAAAACGGAGACTCAAAAATCTACAGGCGGGTATCTCCCAGTTCTCATTGCTCTACCCTGTGACCGATCTCCCGGTCATCGCCCGATCGGGTAGTGCATCGCCTCCCGGTAACTTGATTTCAAACTCCGCTAGGCGCGTGCCGAGCGCTCCTTCGCGGTGGGTCACAGCCTTTCGCGCTCCGCCCGATCGTCGCTCGCCCTCAGGTCAAGGGCTTTTGGGTGAGCGCGGTCAACGATCGGGCTCTCCCAATAAGGCAATTGATCTTCTTTCAAACCTCCAGTCTGCCAATAAAGGAAATATTTTTAAATCTGCCTTGCGTTCTCAGATAGCTTCCCACTCGAATTATAAAAAGCCCCGGGTGAGGCGGTCCGTTGGGGCGATGATTGCCACGTTCGTTCTCGGATTGACGTGGGAGCAACGTAGTAATATAGACGCGTAAACAGTTCATTCTGACTCTGCGATGGGCAGCTCCCAACCGGATCGCCCTCTATACGGATATTCTGAACACTCATGGATTTGCATATGCATTCACTCTTGGCTTCCCTTTCGTCTATCACAACTGCCCCTCCGCCACTTGAGGATCGACCGCGTGATGTGTGCGTTGATATATTTATTGTAGTTCAAGAGGCTGGAACCATCATAATGATATTGTAGAACATCTCCGACATATCCCTCAAGGTGAACTTCTATGTTTATTCCAAAATTGTCTATCCCTGCATCCAAGATTTCGTTTAGGTTGCGGAGACGCGTCTGAAAGTTTCCTGACAAATTCTTGTTTAAGCTTAGGTAGAACTAAAATTCGGCTTCGCATTTCAGAAGACCTTTGAAGCAGCCATGGTAATATAAGCACAGAATACGTATAAAATGAATAATGAATGTAAAGACAGTAACATTCAGAAGAGAGTGGACGTTAGAAATCCCCGGTCAAGTCGATGATACCTTCGCTACGCAAATTCCGGTGCACGTTGACAAGATCTTCCTCGTCGGCATCCATCAGCTCAATTACTTCCGCCGGTTCTGGAACTTCCGGAGTATCGATGCTCGGCTGAGGATTTGTTACCTGAGAAGGTAAGTAGTGTGATAAAGAATTAACAATGAACTCACAGCTGTTGTGGGCAAAGACAAGTCCCGCATCGCAACGCAAAGGATTACCCGAGGAATAGAAACAAGTTTTATCTTCATGTTTGGTATAGCGGGCAGCGTCTCCAGTTGCGCAAGTGCGACAAAGTTCTGGGTAGAAACTCGGACACGTTGGATGTCCAATTCGAGCGAGTCCTTGTAGGCGGAATTATTGTGGGAGGCCTCCTTTATCTTCAAAATTGTGGCTCTGGTGGTGGGCGAAGCTATCATTTTAACGGTTTTATCATAAAGCACGAGCGGCTAAAAATAAATTAGCTTGTAATAAACCAAAAGAAGATCGAAACGCGCCGACGAAATCATTTTGAACACAACAGCAGGCCAAACATTAGAGTTGAGTTTCTTCAACAAATTCTCGCTGTGCCATCCAAAAAGGGATGAGCACAAACTCGATATTTTGTGGATGACTGGCTCCCGAGGCTTCCAAGAATTAAAATCGGGCAGTGTTCCAGTGTAGTGGGGAGAAGCCGAGGTCAGCGGATTCATATAGAATTCGACAACCTTCAGATCAGGGAAGGTATCCGGGATTGCGGCGGCGAGTTTGGGATGACGTTTGTCCAGACGGCCAGATGAGTTGGTTTGCAGTTCGGTACGAACCGCATTACGCCAGGTAGCAAGGTATTCGTTGATGTCTGACGCCTTAGAGGATGTCAAAATATTTACTAGATCACGTCCAAATCCCAGGACTGCCAAAGCCTGGGCAATGCTGGGACCGATACCCGATATACCAGAATCATAGTCGCCGCCAAGTAAGAGGGTGCAGAGTAATAGACCGGGCCTGTCCATTGAGGTGCTCTCTGTGTTTTCGATCGAGTCGATGCTATATATCGCGGCGCCGTGTTGGACGGAGGATCTATCAATGTGCATGAGTGCGGTAAAATAAGATCGAACACAAAAGAACCAAACCCAAGAGTACGAATTACGAGGCGGGCACCAAATACAAATGCATCACTATCCTCAGTAAGGATGCCATCGATTTTATCTGCTGCATTCAGTCTGGCCAGTTCTGCTTCGGCCTCTCCGGGCGCCTTTGGAAGCATGTCATTTCGGCATGTAAGAGTAAAGGAGAAGACGTACATCGTAGAAATGATAACCAAAACTAGTGATCATCAATTTCAGGTGTTCAGTCAACCAAGTTGGACGGTTGACGACCCGGATGCCGCGTTTGACTGAAGGCCGCCCGGGGCCGTCGAACACAAAGACAAGCGTGAGGGGTGCGAGAGATAGGTTGCAGAGTTGATAGAAGAGCTTCTCGAGAATGAGCTTCTGACCCGCAGGGCCTGAATTCAATACGCCAGCAGCGGTCAGCGCAGCAGTAATGGCACTGATTCGGATACTGCGAATACAAAAGGATAAATTGTCCATGAGAAATTGGACAGCAAGTGTGCAGGTACTCACCTGATGTCGACGCCAAGGATGAAGGTGCAGAGGCCCCGATTATCATTCCGGAAACCTTCGATGGTGGCTAGATTTAGCAAGGACTTCGTTTCGACGGCGGGGTCAAGGATCTACATATTGACTGAGTTAGTCAAGGCTGTTTTGAATTCGCTTCCTTACCTGCCATAGTTTTGGAACTCCCATTTCTTTCGGTGTAGTGGACAGGAAGAAAAAGAGGAGAGGCTCCTGTCTCGCATGGAATTGGTGTATGATCGGCGATGAGATATAGTTTATTATAAGGGAGGGAGAACAGGAATACAAAACGAGAATAAAGAATAAAACCGTGTCATGGTATGTGCTAATTATGGCTTGGCCTTTTTCGCTGGGCGACGAGGATCAATAGGTGCTGCTCGTGTTCGTTTAAGTGCGTGCGAAGCGTCTTCCTGAAATGCTGGCCCCAGAGTAGTCAATTGCTGGCCTAGATCACTTGCGGGCGAGGTGAGCGACACAGAGGAGGGGGCATTGGTGGGGATAAATGAAACCAGCATCTCTGATGAGCTACCAGTAACCGGTATCTAGTGGCGGTTGAGACAAGATGATTAAATAGAGCGCCAAAATCCTCACGAGGCTTTGTAGGGAAAAGTTTCCGGTAGCGTCCATCACAGACAACGATGATGTGCTTGCAGCTGGTCCCTAAAGAAAACGGTGTCCAGTCAGAGATATAGAAACTGAACGATCTACTTGCCATCTGCACCGTCTGCTTTTTTGCCTGCTTTCTCAACTTTTCCACCTCCTGCCGCAGCCAATTGAGCCCTTTAGGCTTCCCATCTGCAGTACGCATCGCCTCCAGCTCTGCAATAATAACATCGGGCGAGACTCCACGACGACCCGATTCTCGCTCAATCCACTCGGGTATCTCACGGTACCTACCCCAGTGCTGTGCGACAGTTGTCCGCTCCTTGAGTAATATTAGCCGCAGTCCGTGCCAAAGAAAATACGCGAACCTTCGGGTCGTCTGGTGTCCGCCATTTAGCCTGCATGTACCGCTCTACCAACTGTAGCGGCGGCTTCTTTCCGGTCTGCTCACCCGCCTCGTTGACAACTGCCTCTCCGTCAATCCACGACGTCCACATCTCACGGACACCACCAAATTTATCCACCGTCTTCGAAGGACCCCACACTGCCCAGCAGAATTTAGGCTGCTGTATACGCTCGAAAACGTCTGGCCATCGAGCAGACTGTTGTCCAAATAATGGTGGAACGATTCCTCTTGGGGCACCTCCGACATATTCAATAAAATGATATATCAAATAGGAAAAATGAGCTACCTTTTTTGAAGAATGCCTCGGTTGGCGGTAATACCAAATCTACCCCGGTCGGAGCTCTCAGAATACCAGGTGACTTGGGGCTTGAGTTGGCAAAGGCGCGAACAGCGTTGTCGGGCGTATGATAAGTTCCCGTTTCTTCCATTTGCTCGTCGAGATGTATCACGATTGCAGGCGCTGCAGGGGTCCTCGGGGTAGATTGGGACGTCGAGGAGATGGCCAGTGGCGTCGATGATGGAGAAGAGAACCGTGCGACTGAGAAAGGATTAATGTAGCCCTCGCGTAAACCGGCACATAGCGTGTTATTTACCTTGACGTTGGTACGAACTCATGGAAAATCCCTGTGTGGGCGATAAAACGGCAGTTCGACGCTGGATTGTCTGCGTCAGCTCCCGTATTGTCCGGTCTTGAGTTTCGACAACCCTGAAAAAGTTTTCGAGGGCATGGCGGAGGATGGTGTTCTGAATCGCCTCGATGTCGGGAGCGCTTCCAGCACTCGCTTGAAGCAGGACGAGGTCCATGGGAAATGTATTTTTCATCCAGTTACGGACATCGCGGTCGGTGAAAGCAGGGAGCCGGAAAAGCGAAGAACGCGGGCATTTCTGGAATATCGCAGCTCCGCACTGAGAAAGTCAGAGCGCACACCCAATCCAAAGTACCGCAATTAACTCACGAGGAAAGCATATGGGCGCAAGGCAATTACCATTTCCCAGTAATGATTTGCGCCAGATAAATTATCCTTCCCAGCATCTGGATAAAGTCAGAGCAATGAATATCGAGTGGAAAAGGCGGCCAACCTTTGATGGTTTGTCGGATATCTTCCGCCATGGGACAGATCAAGCGCAGAAATTGCGCCGGGACGGCGACATTTCGCCACACCGGGTTGTACTCCTCTGTAGCCTTGTATCCTGCAGCGCCGAGAACAGCCTATAGCAATAAGTAAATTATTTTCCAGAGGCAGATCCACAAGCTACCTGCTTGGGAAGTGCCGGCGCATATGTATCAAAATATGTCTCATTGCGCTTCCAGCCCAGTTTAGCGGTGTGGACAGGGTCAACTCTTGAGAAAATACATTAGAGACGTTACATGTTATGGGCTGCTTCGCCTACCGCTGCTCTTCTTGCCTATAACCTAGAAGATGTCGAGGCAAGTGCGCCTTTAGCCGCGATGTAAACCCCGCAGCAGTGTAGGCTCTGCAGTACAAATTGTAGAGGTTCTGGTCACTGTACGGTGTGACAGGGGACTTGGGACCATGTAAGATGCGGACCTGGACAATGGCAGATCAGAATGAGGGTTAGGACAAGACAGAAGTACATACCCCGCGCCAACTGCTGTTGCGGGTCCAGTCGATTTTCAAGCTTTCGGTGATGTTCTTTTCATCGTGGATGTAATGGTGATAAAAAGCGAAAGCGCCAAACGGACACATCTCCGGGTTTTTGTGCGCAATGAATACCGTGTAAGACGGGTTTACAATCTGAAGAATGCGATGTAAGGATCAAAACAAATGAGAATAAAACATAGTCTTACTGTCCGCATGCCTCTCCGGCCAGCCTTCTCTTCGCCCTGAAGACCTAGGACACTGGGAAAGGTTGTGTCGTAGACGGGATGCTGCATCTCATATGGCTGCAGCTCTGCTAGTTTGAGGGCGCGGAAATCGTCACCCCGGTTTCCTGACGCATGCTGAGCTGTCCATGCAAGGTGACCGAAGACAGAGAGGCGTACTGCGGACTCTTGAGCGCAATCTCCTCGCTGTTTCAATTCTTACTTACATTGACGATGACCTAAAAATCCGTAGCCTATTTTCTGTAATTGTTCCTCTGTTACCTCTGGAAGGAATGTGTTGGCGCGGATGTCTGGGGCGTCCTCAGTCTCATCGAGCCCACTGTGATTCAGAGTCAATTAGAAATGACTGTATATTTTGTCAAAGGAATTACCGCTTACTTCCGCACGCGTTCTAGTGCTTCGTCCATGCGATTCTTAATCGCTTCCCAGACGATGAAGGTTGCCGCCGGCCGCTTTTGAGCCAACATTGGATCCATCGCGTCCTGCGGCTTGCGAATACGAAGAGCACCGAAGAATAGCTTCTTTAATTGCGACTAATGAAAGGCATGAGCGCCAACAGATGCGACAAAGGCGCAATTATAACATACCGCTCCAAGCCGCGTTCCAGGAATGGGCAGCCCACGCTGCGTCAACTTCTCGCGCTCAGCGCTGTGTTCAATAAATAAAAGCAGGGCATGCTCGTCCACAATATTGTCTTGGATTTTATTTCGCTGTAGAGCCATCGCTGTAAAGTCCTAAATAGAAAACTTAAATGGACGCAACAGATAGAGCGAAAGCAAACACACGTCCCAGGCTTTTACCATGCTGTTCTGGGTCCGGATGCCATGGGGGCGCCGATTACCTTCTGCGCGACGCACTGCCTTGACACGCACAGACCTTTTGAACGCGTCGTGAGCAGCCTCTTCATCGCTGGTGTCCATCTCTTCGTCGCCTTCCTCGTCGTCAGAATCGTCCTCGTATCCCAAGAGATCTGCGCCATTGGCGCCGTCGACATCATACTGATCGATGAGTGCAGCCTCGTCTTCTGGCTCGTCGTCTTCGGAATCATCGTTGTTGTCCGCATTTGCGGTGGATGGTCGTCTTTGAACAGGTGCGCGAGAAGTCCTGATAGAAGATCGCGGAAGGGCCCCAACGTGTGTGGATTCAGGAGCATCTATACGCGAGCTTGAGGGAAGACGTGCAGCGGGAGGGACGAGTGGGACGCCGCCACGGAGTTCTCCACGGTGCTGGACCACGGTAGCAGCCGGTCGATGAGTTCGTGGAGCCGGTACGACATACGGCGTTCTGGGGAGGTCGAATCCATGATGTACTGCAGTGGGGGTCGTCGGACGAGCAGTGGGGCGTGCGGAAGGATGCGCAGATGGACGGGTGTCTCGCTGGATCTGCGATGCAGGTGGAGGTGAGGGAAACCTGAAGTATAATTGGTCGAGTGCGGAGAAATAGGTATGGAGAATATAACGCACCAATGTTTCGCCAATTCTGTACGCAGCCGTTCTAGATTGGCGGTTTTGGGATGTGAAAGTCTGAGAGTAGTACAAGCGGCCAACAGAGGTGCCTTGCGGGTGACATTTGTTCTGCACGATAGGAAGTCAGACGAGTGATAATACAACTGCTGAAAGTACTCACAGTCTTGTCTCGTATTGAGATCTCGTCTCGCCTTGAAGCCTAGGGTACGTAGACGCGTCTGGAGAGAAGCCAGCGGCCAGCGGTAACGTCGTTACGCGACGCGAAGCCTGAGAAGCGGCGTCTCCCGTTTGGGTGCTTGCCCCATTCAAGAGCAGCCTTTCCACGCTGTCTTCGGCGCTCCTCGGCCCTTGTTGGGCAAGCAAAACCGGGTCGATGGGTATCGCATTGGTGGTCATATATATCGAGGAAGCACTGCAAGTTACAGGAGGATGGATATAAGTGGTAGTATAGTATTCCCCCTGAGCCTCAATACGGTCACAGAAGTTTGTGACTTGGCCGCCATCGGCAAAGGGGCGGTCACCGAATTCTTGTGACCTGCCTGTTTAACACAGCATAGAGGTCTCCACGTTCCCATTCTTTCCAGACATCTGGCTACCCGTTCGAAGCATGACCTTAGGATACAAGGGAGACCAATTGATCAAGAACCCAAATGTCTGTCCTCATGCTTGGAACCACCAACATATTCTACCGCAACACTGAGCCCAAGCATTCGGAATCCGCGGATCGGGCTGCATCAGCAAAAGCTGGGTCTGCTCTGTAGTGTTACATAGCGCTGTAGCAACTTGAAAGGACACCGGCAATGTGTCCTCACTGATTCAGACAGACAGACAGGAACAGTGATCTAGATTGTCGTAGTGTAAGTAAAAGACAAGATAGGGATACATAAAGAAGGGATAGTAACCTAGATTGTCGTAGTGTAAGTAAAAGACAAGATGAAAAAGAACATGTGATGTAAGTACAGATTTAAATACTGGGATCATCCATCAAAGATGGTTAGTCATAATTGGACCGGGTTTGTGGTCCTGGGCTTTGTCCGTTGCTGTAAGTGCCAGACTTACACCCTCCCCCACTTCAAAAAATTTGAATGGGTTATACTTCTTCTCCTTCTTGCTCCCACACATCAAGTGCAATTGTATCCTCCATCTCTCGACCAGGGACCCACTCATCAAATTCTGGGCCATATCCTTCCCAGCGGACCAAGTATTGCTTGCCTCGCCCACGTCTCCGTTCATCCACTATCTTCTCCACTGTCCACTCAACTGCACCATCAGGTGTAATGACTGGACCTGGCCGGGCTGGGTCACGAGTTGGGAAGAGTATAGGGTCATTAGGTATGTGGCGTTTCAGTAGATGGGCATGGAATCCCGGGAAAAGCTGAGGATTATTGGGAATTTTCAAGGTGTATTCAGACCGCTCTGGGAAGGCCTTGACCACTTCATATGGACCATCATCTCGTGGCATGAATTTGGCTACTCGTTTGGCACCAGCCCGCTTGTAATCACGACGCCTATGTGTGGTTGAGAGCATAACTCGGTCACCAACTTGGTATACATCTTCAGCTGCACGGTGCATATTTGCATGGTAGGCCTGTCTGACTTTGGCAGCAGTCAAGCTGTCTTGAGCTGTTTTTACATCCAGCTCAAGCTGTTCAATGAGTGACCGAGCATCTAACTGATCCACGGTCTCTTGACCAATGGCGGGTGCAAGAGCCGGAATAATCCGAGGTGAGTGGCCAGATTTCAACTGGAACGGGGAAAATCCAGTAGATGCATTGACTGAGTTCATTATGGCAAAGCGAACTCGGGGTAGTGAGGCACACCATCCCTTCTGATTCCGATCCACATGGTAGCGGATAGCCTGGACAACTGTCTTATTGGTACGCTCACTGCCTCCATCTGTTTCCGGGTGGTAAGATGTAGACATCTTCAGCTTCACTCCAGTAAGCTTGTGTAAGGCTTCCCAGAGTTTGGATGTGAATGCTTTGTCACGGTCAGAGATTAGGTTCTTCATCAACCCATTCTCACAGTACCATTCATTGAACAAGACAAGGGCAGTCTGTTCTGCAGTATCATCAGAATGTACAGCGGCGATCTGTACATCTGCACCCATAAGATCGGTCATTGTGAGGATCATATCAAAACCCTCATCAGTAGGCAAGGGACCAATGAAGTCCAATGCAACATTTTGGAATCGGCCATCTGGAACTGGAAGTGGATGGAGGGGCCCAACTGGTTTCTTTGTTCGACTTTTGTTCCGTTGGCAGTCAACACACGATGGAATATAAGCATCCTCAAGATCACGCCTCATGTTGGGCCAATAGAACGAATTCCTCAGGGCAGCATAACTCTTGGTGAACCCGAAATGTCCAAGAGAGTCATGTGCTAGATGGTAGAGAAGTTCCCGGACTGCAGGATCTTTAGGAATAACCAGCCGGTCACCAATATATACTAGGTTCTGGCCAGGACTCCTGCGAACACCTGAGATGCTTCCAGCTGTGATACCAGCCTCAAGTTGCTTGGTGAATTCATCTGTATCATACGCGGCGGAGATCCGACGTAGAAATTCTTCATCAGCAGATATATTGAGAATACCTGCAGCAGCAGGGACTCGATCCCTCTGAGGTAAATGTGTCTGTGATAGGAGCACAGCTGCGACCAGAGGTGTCATGGCTGAACTTTCATCCTCAAGGTTGGGTAGGCGTGACAGAGCATCTGCAACACAATTATCTTCTCCCTTGACATAATGGATCTCATAGTCAAAGTCTGCCATGTACATGGACCATCGTGACTGTCGGCGAGACATATCCTTCTGAGCCTGGAAATATTCCAAGGTACGATGATCAGTCATAACTTTGAAATGGATGTTGAGTAATGAGCTCCTCCACTTCTTCAGTGCCTTCACAATAGCAAGAAGTTCCTTCTCGTGGACAGGATAGTTTTTTTCTGCTGCATTCAATTGATATGAGTCAAAGGCAACAGGACGAGCAGTTTCCCAAGTCTCTCCAAAACTCAGGACAGCACCAGTGCGGCGATCACTGGCATCTGTGGTGACATAGATGGTTTTTGTAGAGTCCTTGTAGTCAATAACAGTGAGACAATCACGACCGATCACAATGTCTTTTATGGCCTGGAATGCTTGCTGGTGGGCATCAGTCCAAATGGGGAAGGATTTCTCTGCCTCTTTGGTTGTCAGAGGTGTGAGATGAGATGTATGCTCTGCCAGCTTAGGCAGGAAAGTTGCAATATATCGGACTAGTCCAAGGAATCCTCTGACATCTGTGGCAGATCTAGGCTGAGGCCATTGCACAATTCGTTCCACCTTTCTAGGGTCTGCAAAGATTCCCTGGGCAGAGATAACATGCCCTAGGAAATTGATTTCCGTTGCAAATAGCTGTGACTTGTGAGGATTACAATAGAGCTTGGCTTTGCGCAGTGCCTCAATAACAAGCTCAACATTCTGTGTATGTTCCTCAATAGAATCAGACCAGATGATGATATCATCAACGTAAACATGGCAGATTTTCCCAATCAAGTGACGCAAGGCTTCTGTGACACGTCTCTGATGAGTTGAGGGAGCATTGCAACCTCCTTGTGGCATAACTAGCCACTCATATAGTCCCCATGGAGTTCGAACAGCAGTAAAGTGGACATCATCTGGATGGACCCGAGTCTGGAAGAAACTGTTGGTCATATCCATCTTGCCAAAGATTTTCCCTCGACCACAATCCGCTAGGATATCATCAATTCGTGGAAGGGGGAAGGTATCTCTGATTGTATTCTTGTTCAGTTCCCTATAGTCATTGACCCAGCGAGGATCGATTGAGGGATCTGGAACTCCACCCGTATATTTTGGGACTACAAATGCGGGTGAAGAATACTCTGAAGAGGATGGACGCATTCGACCAGCAGCAATATGCTCATCAAGCATTCGTTTCCATGAGTCCAGATTTTTCCGAGCAGGTTGGTATGTTTTCCCCTTCACGGTGATTGAAGGGTTTTTCAGTCTGATACGGTGCAGTATATTCTCAGGAAGATCGGCAGTATTATCTGGTAAACGGATAGGGAATACATCCGCATGCTTAGTCTTCAGACGAATATCCTCATCTTTGAGCAGCTTTTGCAAGTCAAGGTCATCAATGCGATTTTTGACCTGTAGCATAACACTGATGGGCAGGAAGGCACTAGAGCCAAGTGGAACAGGTTCAGGTAACACAGTCTTCCGCTTTGGCTTTTTTGGAGTTGGGGCTGGTGTAGTCCATTCAGGTGCCCATTGACGAGGTGGATGGATTGGATTATTAAGGAGATCAAAGCCAGTGCGCTTATCAACGGCAGTACGGCATGCAGAATCAATAATAATATGTTCTCCAGATAAGAATGGCATTCCCAATATCAATGGTATAGATAGACCAACATTAACCTTTACTCTGACAACCCCAGAAGTCCAATTCCCATCTGCTGATGACACCTTCAATTTCACAAACTCCCTGCAGCTCAGTGGTGTTTCCGATAGTGATGACAGATTATCCTCCTCAGTGGGAAGAGGAAATCGTCGAAGACCCAGCTGTTTAACAAGCTGGTCACTAATAACTATGGAGGGACAACCAATATCAAGCAATGAGCGAACAGGAACAGGAAATTCAGAGACAGAAGGGCCAGAAAGGGTGACATTGGCATAAAGATGGGGGACAGTCAGAGGTGGCAGAACGTACCCATCACGGTCAGAATCAGATTCTTCATAATCTGCAGCAAGAATATTCTTGGAGAAGCGAACAGCAGCAGCCGGTTCACGCTTGACCCGGAGAGTTTTCCCCTGAGCAGCAGCTTGGGCTACAGCATCTGCCTGTGTGAGAGTACGGTAGGTAGCCGCATCTGGGAATTCACCGTCGCAATTCAGCGTACGATGCCCAATGTAGAATTTGCGGCAACGGCGGCAGCCATCATGAAGATCGAGGAGAACCTTCTCTGCATCGGTCAGAGACGGACATTTTGGCTTGGTGTCCTTCGGAGGAGGTGAGGTGAGTCTCGATGCCAGAGATGGCTTTGGTGAGGAGAGGCGCTCAGCTAGGGAGAGTTTCCCTTTGTGAGATGATTTCGCAGGCTGAGCATCGATAAGCTCCTGCATACGCCCAGTTTCAAACTTGAGACGATCATCGCGTCCTTTGACCTCGGAGATCCAAGCATTGAGTTCTGTGGAGAGAACAGGCTCTGTATCAAGATCTGTCTGAAGAGTGACCGTAAGGCCAGCATCGAGAATGTTCTTCAACTCGGCATCAGAAACAGCATAGGTCTTGGCAGCCTGTGAAAGGATAGCATTGACATTCTGGATGTCATAGGCCCAGTCTGCAAAATTCTGTCCTATTGCCATCTTTGCACCCAGTACCTGACGGCGCATTTTTCCTTCCCATCCTTTCTCCAAGACTAGAGTTCCAAGCTCCGAAATGTAGGCATCCAGCTTGAGAGCATCTATACGAGTCTGACTAGCCATGTACCACTTCTCCAAGATAGGCTCGCGCATCTCATCTGCAACAAAGCTAACCAAGTCATCGGCAGTGCGGTCCTTGCAGTTTTTGAGATATTTCTGACAAGCACGGCGCCACAGATAGAGGATCTCGGGAGTGATAACACCTGCCTCCAGAATGGGACAACGATCAGATTTCGGGTGAGTGATGGTTGCCAACACAGGTTTATTGATCGGAGGTGTCATAATGAAGCTGTCAAAGTCACTGTCAAAGTCGCTGTCACTGTCAGAAGTCGAGTTTGACAGCAAGACTGATGGTGAGAAAGAATCAGACAGCAGGACTGATGGTGAGAAAGGATCAGATGGAAGTGGTAAAGATCTCGGGGAGCTCGGTGATACTGATCGTGCTTCTCCCGAGGATGATGGGGTGGGCGCTGTGGTGACAGAAGGGTGATTCCTAGCCCACTGCCTGGTGCGGAGAGGAGTAGGAGTGGATGGATTACGACGAGACAGTGTGGAGACTGTCAAAGACTGGAGTGTGACAAGACAGTGAGGAGGCTGTCAAAGGCACCAGTGGGTATGTGTTCGTTGTCAAAAAAAAAGTGAAAGGACACCGGCAATGTGTCCTCACTGATTCAGACAGACAGACAGGAACAGTGATCTAGATTGTCGTAGTGTAAGTAAAAGACAAGATAGGGATACATAAAGAAGGGATAGTAACCTAGATTGTCGTAGTGTAAGTAAAAGACAAGATGAAAAAGAACATGTGATGTAAGTACAGATTTAAATACTGGGATCATCCATCAAAGATGGTTAGTCATAATTGGACCGGGTTTGTGGTCCTGGGCTTTGTCCGTTGCTGTAAGTGCCAGACTTACACAACTGTAGCAAAGGGTGCCATCTGTGTAGTGCTCTGTAGTGCTACAAATCAACTACAGACTACACAGCCCTACAATGTTACTACAATGTCCTACAGTACTACAGTCACTACGGCACTCCGATCAAAATCAGCTTTAGCACGGTCCAGGGCGGTCCATGTCAACTTCACGTGGGTTGATCAGTAAGACGATCTGCTACCCCTTGATGTGTTTCGTTCGCTTTGTGATTCCCATCGGCACGCTTCGGCACGGAGATATAATGACATCACACTGGTTTCGAATCACCACTACTGCTCTCCCACGAACAAAAGTGAATATTCCGCTCGGCCGAACATGCCGCCGAAACAATTAAAATTACCCGATATGGGAAATTCTAATTGTTTCATGAGGGCCCTCCGGGCATCCCTGGGACTGGCAATTCACTGGCCAGATCATCGTGCTCTGGTGGTAATAAGTAGTAGTAGGCAATCACAAGTTTCGGATTTTGAATTTCTGACCCAAAGCTCGCTCGGTCGACGCGAGCGTTGACCAGCTCTCATTGGGCCAGTTTGGTTGCTTCTTGCAGACTCTCTGGTCGACTGTATTCATCAAAATGTTTCGGTTTTGCTGTGCAGAGGGTTTGGATATCTGCAGGCGGAGCAGTACGGATATCACCGGATTTATAATCCACCATCAGGACAATTGATGCAGACGGAGTACTCGGTTTTTTGGAGGCCGATAGTGCTACGGATATCACCGGATTGGTAATCCACGATCGGGGGGGTGATTGATGCAGACGGAGTACTCTGTTTGGAGACCTAGAACTGTTCCAGTCCCAGGAATTGTTTCGGCAACATCTTCAGCGTAATTGTAATTGTTTCAGCCAAGCTGAATGTTCACTTTTGTTGGTGTGTCTCTTAGAGTCTTTCCGTGGTAAAACAATAACGTACCCCCCTTTTCATGTGCGGTGATTTTGGAGGAAGTTTGTGTCAGCGACTTTATGATTGAACAAACCTAAGTGTTGCCGCGATGCAATGCGGCCCAATGCGGTACAATGCAGTACAATTCGATTGATGTCACACTGGTGTGGACCGAGTTGCTGATGACTCCCTATATCCTGAGGCTATATGTAATTCCTTTTGATGTACTTGAGAGGACTGAATTCACCACAAACAGTGGATGGTTTGACTTGAAATAAAGGACTGGCATGGTATCAGCATATCAAGAATTTTCCAACAGTTCTGCCCATGATAGTGCAGGTTTTGCTCTCAAGTGTGATCCCATTTTGTAAACCTTGTGAAAACCACTGCTTATCATGAAGATTCATGAAGAGATTTGAAGAAATATTGAATATGAATTGAGTTGCTGGTTTTTTAGGCATTGGTGTGTTGCCTCACAGTCGGGTTCCGGTTGTGCCTGAGTCCAATGGGTCTGCGAAAGTGGTTCCCATGCCTTGCCTTTTACCACATAGGCAGCTATCACCAACTCCGTGATGTGAACTGGGTCACTTGATGTGATCTGAGTTCCTCAATTTACTGGTCAATGCAGTGTGGCAATCAATGTTAACTAGCATCCTTCAAAATTCTAACTGCCGAGTGTGCAGCAGGCAGCCAACACGAATGGGATTTAGCGTCGGTGGCAATTGTTGAAAACACAGGGGTACTGGTGGGTAGTGTCAGCAACGGCCTCTGGGTCAGCTAAATGATAAGCAACCTGGCAAGAACCACAACCAGGAGAAACCCGACAGCCACTAATAACTGGTGCGCTCCCCGAGCAGCAAGACCAACCGGACGGACTTCTCGTTAGGAGGCTGTATATTGTGGGTTGGGGTGCAAGGCGGAACCTGGAATGAGTCGAACAGAGTATGATATCCACTCAGGTATAATACCCAGGGTGTGGACACAACCTGTAATAGAATGGAGGGGAAGCAGGACAAGGTGGAGACAATCCCTAAGTCAAGCCAAAGCAGAAGCCTGAGATTAGACAAGGTAGAATCTACTGTACAAGGAGATTCTACCGTGCTTATATATGTTATGAATAAATTAATGTGATTGTGATCAGTTCCCGTATCACAACGTTAAGGAGCATTAATATGTGATCCTAGGCTCTTGTGTGTTATCACCATAGCGTCTGAGGGTTAATAGGACCAACTGTGCAGGATTCCTAACCCTTAACGTCTTCCCGTATCTTAGCCCCTGAAGCCCGCGATCGGGCTCCTGTATGCTAGCATCTGAGGGTTAGGTGGACTGACTGTGCAGGTTGCCTAACCCTTAACGTCTTCTTGTATCCCAGTCCTTTGAAACCCGATCACGGGTTTCAACCATGAGAAGGTCCCGTGGTCACATCATGAGAGTCCTGTGGTCGTGTCATGAGAGTCCCGTGATGCAGACACATCCGTACGCAGTACAGATGCATCGTGTTACGCCCGTGCAACTCCAGGACAACTCCCGATCACATCCGGCCTCACGCCACTTCCGGATCCTCATCCGAACCTCCGGTCCTCTGATCTCCGTCTTCCATCTTCCGGCTCCGGCCTTGGATGTATCACGGAACTTCCTCGGACTCCCCACACGACACCAAGTCCACGCGGTGTTGTATCCGATGGTTTTCATCAGTCATCCGACTCACCATCAAATTCTATGTCCTTATGCACTATGCTCCACATGCTTTCCTTTATTGTACTTATTGTTATACAACTTATCTTATTGTCTTTTAGTTACTTCCCTCCACATCCAGACTTGCCCCATAAATATTATAAATATGTAGTACAGTCTTGGATGTACTTCAGTTTGATTATAAATGTTCTTCCAGACTTTCATCCTAACGTCATTTCCATCTCTAACGTTGTTTCCACTGGGGGCAAACTGTGAACTACAGGCCCTGTAAACTCAGTGTAAATGTGCAGGAAACGTTAAGTTTTCTCAATAAATACACATCATTTACAGTGCCTGTAAATTGGGAGTAAATTTTGAATTTCATCTGGAATTGCACCCAATTTACATGCCCTGTAAATGATTGATAATCCTGGGAATTAATCTAAAAATGCCCATCATTTAGGGCCTGATCGGCAACCGTGAATTTTTTCGCGTGAATTTGGCTTAATCCCGTTTCTGCATACTTTTCTCACAAATTTCGTCCCTAAACTATCTTAGAAAGGAAAGTAAGTGCCTTTTTTCGAGTTTGGAAGAGTCGGGGTGAGAGCGATGGAATGGGCTCAAAATATGATTAACTTCAACCAGAATCCCTTGCATCAAACTTGAAACATGGAGGAGATTTTGCACAACCATATCTCCGCCCCCCTCTGGCCTGGAATGTTCATGAAAACATTGTATTACTTGATTAAGGACACTTTAGGTACGAATTTGGTACCCATGCTAAATTCAGGCGAAATCCACGCGTGAATTCACGGTTGCCGATCAGGCCCTTACACCATGTGTAAATGTGTGATTTACATGCAGTGTAAACGGTGAGCAAATCTAGATACCAAACAACCTATTTATAGCTACACTTTCCATAATAAGAAATTCAGAGTTGCCAGAAGGGGACATTATATTGTCATATGAGTCTAGGATTCCTAATGATCAGGATTGCTGTCAAGCTTAAATTGATTGGGCCTTGTTGTGTTCAACTCCTGTTTCAACACACAATTGAACACTCCGTAGGAATTTTCTGCTCATGGGAAGTTAACAATGCAAATTCTTCTCCTGACCGAAATTTCATTGGTTATTGTATGGTTGAGGCATTTAAAAAAAGATGCATACTGCGAGGATTGAACCCAGAGCAGCCCAAGATGATTACATACACTTTTATGATGTGTACAAAAAATATAATTGGTGGCTGTGAGAGGCGTTCTGGAACGGCTCTCACAGCCACCCATCAACAACATTAAATCTGAAACATTGTCAAGCTTGGCCCTCTTTATATTCCCTCATCTTTTGGAGAGTCCGTGGGTTGACACCCATTGGATTGTGCAGAAAGATGAGATGAGTAACAGAGCATCAAGATGTCATCCTTACTATTGGATCCAGTTGGTGGCCTTCTCAATCAGGGAAATGATATACAATCCCAACCTGGCAGAGACTCTAACAAAGTTATATGGTGTCTTTATTGACTGCTTTAATTGTTTAGCAAGATGCAGATGAGCAATGAATGTCAAGATAACAAGGTGGGTCATCTATTGTGGACTTTGGAGGCAATCTGGTCATCTTTCTATCAAAAAAAATGAAAGGGGAGCAACATGAGAATGACATGCTGCACAGGAATGCTACATACATGAAGAGCAGTGAGTCAAAGAAGTGGAAGTTGCAACATTTAACTCATGTTCCAATCAGAAATCCCACATTCTGGCTCATTTTGAGACCAACAAGGAGCGGACAGAGAGCAAAACAGAAATAGAAAGTCTTCATCAAGAGCTCAAGTGGGGCAACAGCTTTTCAACCTTGCAATATTCTGACAAACTCCAGATGAAAATAGTCACCAAATAGAAATAATCTCATTGTTCTGAGTGGTGGACATGCAATAAGAATGTATGAAGCCAAAATTCAGATACAGAGAAAGAGAGCAGACTGAAACTCAATCAGAAGAGATATAGCTGCCACCCCTTGTAAGCTTTGGAAGTGCTCTGGCATAATCATCCCCTTAAAGCCAGCATCCTAGGAATCCTAGACTCACATGACAATAGAATGACCCCTTCTGGAAATTCTGAACTTCTTATTATGGAAGGTGTAGCTATAAATATGTTGTTTGGTATCTGGATTTGCTCACCGTTTACACTGCATGTAAATCACACATTTACACATGGTGTAAATGATGGGCATTTTTAGATTAATTCCCAGGATTATCAATCATTTACAGGGCATGTAAATTGGGTGCAATTCCAGATGAAATTCAAAATTTACTCCCAATTTACAGGCACAGTAAATGATGGGTATTTATTGAGAAAACTCAAAGTTTCCCTCACATTTACATTGAGTTTACAGGGCCTGTAGTTCACAGCTTGCCCCCAGTGTTCTGGTTCTAACCACACTTCCGGTCGAACTCCCGAACTTCCGATACTTCCGACTTAACGTTTGTAGCGTTATCTCTGTCTTCGGATACTCGTCCGTCTTTCCTTACTTCCGCCTCTTCTGGCTTCTTCGTCTTGACAACCTACCTTCGTCCAATGTCCAGGCGTGACCTCCGTCCTTCATCCGACGTCCGGACTTATTCCGACCTCTTGTGGTCTTGGCGCCGATCCTTGCCTTGACTCCGGCCATCCGGAAATCCGTCCGGCCTTCATTCAACTCATCCAGCCCTCACCTTACTCGTCCGGCTGACAAGTGAAGTCCTTCAACTATCTTTGTTGTCATCTTTTCCCATTCAAGTTGCCAGCAGTACAGTCCCCACTCACCCTTAACCCCTGTGGTGTAGTGGTTTCGATATCCGTAGTTCCGGATCCTATATCACTGACCTCCGTTACCTTCCGAACTTCTGTTAACCTCCGTTCAGCTCCATCCTCCGGCATTCTGTCCCTCCGGCCCAGACATCCGTCACCTGAAACCTACCTCCTCTCTTCCTCTCTTTCCTTCCTTCCTCAACACGGATATAACATGTCACGTGAAAAAAAAGTGGATCTCGGGCGATTCATGACAGGTAGCCCAAGCTAGTCTCCTATGTACGTCACAGCCAGGGCGGTATGCAGCTCCATGTCACGCACCGCAGCACAGGCAGTGACACCCACCTCTGGGTGGCTCTTTGCGAGCCAGTGGGCCTCATGTTTATGATGGCATTCATGAGATTTCAATGAATGTCCATATAGCTAACTACAATGACATAACAGATGGAATCACAGCTACTGTATAATTTCATTCAATTCAGTGGTCACACATCATGCACTGCCTGTACTGCCACAAGGAGGATAAGCAATTTTGTACTCGGCCGACATGAAAAAAACATTGAGAACCAATTTACAATATGCTCCACATTTTCGATGGAACAGCATGTAAGATGTGTTCAAAATATGTTCTGCATACCCAAAATCATGCAGAAGATATCCAAGTCATGGAGAAGGCATTTTGAATATCTTTCAAATATTGAACCAGCAACTATTCAAAAGGCATTGT
Source organism: Mycena galopus ATCC 62051 (assembly GCA_014925785.1). Classification (NCBI taxonomy): domain Eukaryota; kingdom Fungi; phylum Basidiomycota; class Agaricomycetes; order Agaricales; family Mycenaceae; genus Mycena; species Mycena galopus. The sequence goes on from WIQG01000029.1 coordinate 900,078, forward strand.
AAATTGGTTCTCAATATTTTTCACATGTTTGGCTAGCACAAAATTGATTATCCTCCTTGTGTGCAACCAATTTTGGTCTCGGTCACAGGTCACAGCGCCCAGTGCCGAAAGTAAAATCCGTGACATCTGGGCCAAAACTCTCTTGGAAGTGCAAAAAAGGCAGAATTTTCGAAAAATTTTGTCTTCAATGCTGAAATTTGGAGGGGTCACGCCAAATTTCGTTGGTTGCCGAAGTGCCAAAAAGGTTTTTTCAGTCACGGGTCACAACCCCTGCCAAATTGAATGAAATAGTACAGTATCTTTACTAACACAGGAGATCTAAAGGAAATTCATTAGTGGGTTGGTTTCTTATGTTGACCAGCAGCAAGCAGGTTTTTCAGCAGGCACCAAGGAGGCTGAGAATGTCTGCCACATGGGGTTGTGTTGGCAGTGTTGTACTTGAGGGTCTTAATAAGGGTCCCTGCTGGAATTAAGGCCTTAACAATTAATGAGGGTCTACTAAGGGCTTAAGTGCCAAATAATAAACAATAGGGGAAGTCAAAGCTGAGAATCGAGATCGATTCTGACGTCGATTCAGGCCTCGATTCTGGTCCGATTCGCGGAACAGAATCGTGCGAGAATCGATCTCAACTTTGACCGACCCCGATTCTGCTCTCAACTTTAACATGGATTCTCCTTGGATTCTTCACTGGTTCTCTCTGCATAAATAAGTCTCTAGCTAGACTTATAACGTATTTATTTTCGTCACATCAAAAATAGTCTCATGTTTACAATTTTACTCAATCACTCGCACCACGCAATGCCTCGCTGTTCAGCGAGTCAGGTCCTACACGCAAACTCCTGAATACCTTCTTAGACCACCACGCTGCCCGTGTGAAGGCATTTTTACTCGCAAAAATCGAGCAAAGCAGGGGTTTGCACTTGGTTTGCACGGGCCGGACTGACATCTGAAGACGCTGAGATGGACCTATCACAAGGTGCATAAGTCACAGTTATGCGAGGCAACGATTCCAGGACCGATTCTGGAATCGATTCTGGTCCAGTTTCGACTCCAGAGTCGAAACATCGATTCTGCGTCGATTCTGAAAAACGTCGATTCTGGCGTCGATTCTTGATCAAAAATCGATGCCAGAGTCGACAGCTGAATCGACGTCGGAATCGATGTCGATTCTCAGCTTTGACTTCCCCTAATAGTTTGAACAGTTGAACACCATACTATGGATGTTAAATTGAATTCAAAACCTTTTTCCTCTCAAGTTTACCCTTCAAACTCAACAAAATCACAATGTTCGAGGTTATTTTGCTCCCAAACAGGTTATGATGGGATTGATGCCATTTTGATGGGGGAAACAGCACGATCTAACCTATGCCCTCGAAATTGTGAGGGTAGGTATACCTTTCAGAAAGAGTGGCTCACAGAATGATTTGAAGGTCTCAATGCTGCCATCAGTATTTGATGGGCCATCATTAAGGGTTAATAAAGGCCTTAGGAGGTTCCTCTGCCCAGTTAAGGCCTTTTACTTATTAAGTATTAAGGGCTTATTTAAGGGTTTAATTACTTAAGCCCTTAGGTGCTTAAGAACATCACTGCGCGTTGGGCCGGTCGAAGCCGATGGAGTTTCAAATTTCAAATTAGCGTATGATCAAGATACTACGCAGATTGCCACGCCCTTTGCGTCCACGTCCAATCCGCCTATGGATTCGAAGCCACCAAGTTTGTCTGCGTCTGGACTCGCTCCGCGGCGGACCATCGATATTCATCGTGCTGTCGCGCATGTCCGATTGCTGGCTGGATTTTCGGTCCTTGTTGTCGGCTGGCTCACTTTCTGCCATCCTGGACGCTTCCCTCGCCCTTACGAGTCGCCCGGTCATTGTTTCTATACAAACATATCACATCCGCAAAACATTTGCGTTCGCGGAAATTCATCATCGCACGCAGGATACATCGGTCTGGCGGAAGACACCGAATCAGAACCGCGACGCTCTTTCTTCTGGTAAGCTTCGTCACGGCGCTACAGTTAACCTTAATGGATAGGTTCTTTGAAGCAGAAGAACACGCCGAAAACGCACCGATAATGCAAGTGGGACCCTTAACGCCCTGCTTTTTGTACACTGATTTCCGGATGCCAGATTGACATTCGGCGGCGGTCCCGGTGCCAGTGCGATGCTTCAAACATTCACAGGTCAAGGGCCGTGCCTCATCACTGCGGATGACATAAAACCGAATCCAAATCCCATCACAGAGCGCTTCAATCTTCTCGCTCTCGAGCATGTACGAGGTCGCTCTGGTGGATATTCACCGCGTCTGATTCAAATTATAGCCTATTGGAACAGGCTTCTCATACGGCCGGATGACGAATAACAGCTACGACGCAGCCCTCGACGTCTACGACTTTCTGCAGAAATTCTTCGCCGTGTTCCCGAATCTCTCCAAGTTCGACCCCTTCCTTTTTCGCCGTATAATGCTGATCGCCTTCCGACTAGGAATCGGTTCATCATCTCTTCCGAGTCATACGGCGGGCTATATATTCCCACCATTGCCGCCTTCATACACAAGCAGAATAAGATTCTGGCTCGGACAAAACGCACTGGTGCCGTTCACATAAACCTCGATTCCTTGATCAGCGCGAATCCAGCTTCAGTGCGTCTTGAATTTCTTTAAGAAAATGCGGCGTACATCTGAGCTTGTAGGATGCTTTGTCGCATTTCCGCTGGTCACTCCTTATCGATGCGTGCTTACCGACATTTACGACGACCCTACATGCACCGAATTTTACGGCGTACTCCCTACGTGTCTCGAAGCCATCGAGGCGAGTTTGCAGGACACGAGCATGTCACGCAAAGCGATGGCTACCCGTCAGGCGGCAGAGGACTTGTGTCTCTCCCTTGTAAGAGGGAATATGCATGGGACGTTCGTGTACGATATTCGGCGCAAGGTGGGAGAAACCCAAGCCATCTTCTGTCTTCTTTGTTCACGGCGGCGTAGTGCCTTTCCGAAAATACACTGGATTGCATGCCGCACTTTGCTTGGCTGGACAACTTCTTCCGAAACGGGGACATGCGGCATGCTTTGGGTGTTTCTCCTTTTGCTAATTTCTCGGCCTTGACTCCGCAAGTGGCTGATGGGTTCGATAAAACGGGAGATATGTGAGCCCTTTCTCTAACGCCGATTAAGCCATTTTTTACTCTGTCGAAACAAGTCTCCTGCCGGTGCATTTACTATACGAATCGCTGATTTCTGAGGGCATTCGCGTTCTCCGTAAGCTCCCCATTATCAAAGACTTAGATTCTCATAACACCTTTAGACCTCGCTGGTGCTCAAGACGCCCAGCGCCCGTGGCCGGGGACTATATCTTTTGTGCGTGAAACCCAAGCGCTAACGATATTTGACTCGAATTCTCCATTTTCGTTGAACAGTTGAAACTCCTGCATACGCCGTTTCAGGACGCTTTCCGCAATGCGGCTGACGTCCCATGGCCTCCTGCCAATCCAGATATGGCGAGCGTCCGCAGCGTTGGTGCGGGGGCAGGCAACATGACGTATATTCTCGTCTCTGCGGCCGGGCACTTCGTGAGTGGCTGTCTACCACAGCTGCGATTGGGCTGATAATAGTTATTTTTTGACCCTAGCTGAGCCAGGATGAACCCGCCCTTTTCAAGGAAATCATGGAGCGCTGGATTGATAATGTTCCTTTTATTTAAATGTCAACCCTTGTCTCGATATCGAGATATAATTTTCTTGGCAGCTTTGGATGGTCTTCAACGGACAGGAATTCTACCGATTCTCTGTGATTCCAAAATGCTGCCCCCCCCAATGAAGCACCGCCCTCCCCATCGAGCACGCCTCGCCAGATCTGCCTAACCGTGCTCGGTAGTAGCGGCGCCCGCACGGACCAGAACCCTGGCGTTCCACAGTGGCCCCGGCATCGACGGAGGTGGTTTTCATCGGGATTTTCGGAGCGAACGTTGCTGGTCGAATCAACGTCGTAGCGGATTGGTTATTATGACTGTATAGTATTGGGATCATCCTGAGGCTTTCGCTGAGTTCAAAATTGTAACGAAAACCGGCTGAATTGATCCCAAGGTAATATCTTCGCACAATTCCGACCGTTCCCCAAGAAATACTATCCAGCTCTTCAACTATTACTTCCGCGCATAGATTATCCTAAGTGAAGCATAAGATTCAGTTTGTAAGCTCTGGTTCGAGGTGCTCACATAATTTTCTGAATCAGGTTACAACACAATCCGGGCACGGGTGGTGTCCAGGGGGGCACGAGCAAATACCACGAGGGGCCGTCTCGGCGCGAGAAGGCGCAGCCGTAGCATTGACGTGGAGGGTGACGACGGCGAAGATGAGAGACACTGTACGGAGAATGTTGGGGATCTGCATTCCAGGTGCTGGTTAAATTAGCTGTGAAGGCCGGAGTTCACGACCGCTCTTATAAAACTAGACGTGGCATTTCTATCAATAGTGGAATGAATAGCGGTTCGTTTACAGCCGACGAGTACAATTTACACAATTATATACAACTACTTGCGCTTATATGCTACGACCTTTACATACCTGCCACCCCAGATAACGATCACAACGAAAAACATGATTTATACCGCAGACGAATGTGGATGTGGCCGGGCTGAAACACCGACAATGGTCTCGTTTCCCAAGTCGCGACTTCCGATCAGTCGGCATTTTCGGCAGGATCAGCATCACGTGGCCGCGCCTCGCCTGACTTCTCGCTACCATAACGCCACAAACCTCGTTGACGCTCAGGATGCCCACGACGACCTCCACGCCGACGATGACTCCCGTCGAGACCGCCGAATACCTTCGCACACTCCCTGCGATTAGACATCGATGCACCCGGGTCTTCGAGCTCGCTTCAGAAAACAAACTGCAGTATTTTGAGTACCACCCCGAGAACGAGCCCGCCGTCACGGCCTTCTGTGCCGATATTATCCACGTATACCACAATTTAATACTCAGTCTGCTCCTCTGACGACACATTTTTCGCAGAAGAACTATGGCACGGACTATGACAAGGCAAGTTATTCTCGATCCACGCAACGGCGCTACATCTCGTTTTCGTAGATTCCCCCCCATGGCCGCTGGCGCCACTCGGACGCCCATCATCCGCGCATCGCACCGATGCTCGCTCAATGGGCTGCATCCGCGTCTCCACCCGACTCAGAGGAAGTCGCCGCGCGCCTCATTGATTCGTTTACCGTCTCGGTGCTGCTCGATGCTGGCGCGGGTCCGCACTGGGTGTACACCGAGCCTGGAACCGATATACAGTTCCGCAGAAGCGAGGGCCTCGGCGTCGCTGCCGTGCACATGTTTACAGCGGGACTGTTCAGCGGTAACAAGGAGAATCCTTATCAGGTTGATGGTGGGTCGCCGGATCTTGTCTGTTATCATCATTATTATCCTCTACATTTTCCTTATTCACTTCCTCCTACGCTAACATTAATTATCCAGCTGCCGGCCTCGCATCTGTCACCACCGCCTCTTTTGCCACCGCCTTCCAGGTGACCGAAAACAATCCTTTGGTAGGGCTCGATGGGCGTGCGGCTCTCCTCACGCGCCTCTCCGAAGCACTTTGCGCATCGCCGCAATTCTTCGGTCCTGATGCCCGTCCTGGCGGCCTCGTTGGTGGGTGAAGTGAATTCTCACCTGTCTTCTTCATTCTTATATAATTAAATCGATACTTTCTCTTCACTCACCCCGATACAAAGCCTACCTCAAAACGCAATCCACTTCGCACAATGGGCAGACCGAGATCCCCATGACGGCCCTCTGGCACGCTCTCATTGTTGGTTTGCAGCCCATCTGGCCCTCGGGGCGCGGAGAGCTCGCAGGTCTATCCCTCGGTGACGTCTGGCCGTGTCCTGCTTTGGGCGCTTTGGCTGGTCCGTCATCTTCCTCTGTTCAAATATTTGCCTTCTGAAATTCTGTCCGTTTTTCCCCTTTGGCTCGCGTTGTCTCCTTGCGTTGCGTTACAAAGGGAACGAACCAGGGAGCGACCTTGTCCCGTTCCACAAGCTTACTGGATGGCTCGCGTACAGTCTGCGTGAACCGCTTGAGCGCATTCTCGGCTGGCGCATCAAAGACGGGGAGCTGCAGACTGGTCTGCCGGAGTATCGCAACGGTGGATATCTCTTTTTTTATTCTACTGTCGCGAGAAAGTCGAGATCCCGACTATGTGGTCGCGAAATCCCGAACACCAAACCGTCGTCGCACAAATCATTCTTGTTCCTTTGTGCCCACACATCTTCCTTCTCGCCTTCCATATTTCAAACCCAATTAACACTTCCCCAGGTGGCCTCTTCCTCGACCTCGGCGTTCTGCACCTTCGGCCCCAACCGCTTGCCATCAATGGCGCCGAAGCAGAACCCATCCCGCGCGACGCGGCTACGGGTATCCCGCGCGTGCCACCGAGTCACCCAGCGATTGTGGAATGGCGCGCGATGACGGTGGTGTTGCTGTGAGTCGTTTGTTTTCCTGCTCGCGTGCTGTTTCGCACCTTAGAGACGATTAATGGCGCCAACATCCTTCAAACTTGACGCTAACGTCCTTCTTTTATGCAGTGACCGCACGCTGCTTGCCCTCCGCGCAGCGCTCCCCGCGCCTGGGCTGACGCTCGCGCAAGCGCTGGAGAGCGCGACCTGGGCAGGCGGGCGCGCAATCGCTCAGCAGCTGCGCCCCGCGAAGGACGGGCAGGATGGCGGTGGCCCGCCGATTGAGATCGTTAGCGATGGGACGGTGTTTTAGCCTCGAAAGGTATGACTGGACTGGGACACGATTAAGGGAACTGGACAGGACTGGAAGTGAGGACTGTGTGTACCCACGGGAATGTATTGAACCATAAGATTTTAGAGAAAGTCAGATTACTTCGGTCGAAGAAGGTTGCTGAAGGCCCGTGGCCTGAGCTGAAGAAGAGGACTTGCTCGAAAGCAAATTTCAAGCCCCGCTTATGCGCCTAATCTTGAGGACGTGCCTCAAAATATTTTTGAGTGATATCTGGTACGCCCCAGTGCAGTATGTGCGCTACCCCCACGAATTAGCCCAGTGGTAAGCGTCAAGTAATACGAAAGGCAGCGGAATCGGCTGGCCAAGCCGAAGGTGGTGCATTGATGGCGAGTAATGATCAAATCAACCGTGGGAGTCCAACGCACACAACTTGGTTTCTGAATTATCCCGATTCCTTTCACGGTGGTTCTTATGTGCCCGACGGTAGACAGGTATTCCACAGTTCGTCTTGCAAACTTGCGATGAACTTGCAATGAACGGACAATCGTTCACCGTGTCTCAGGCAGGGACTTGGAGCGTTGAGGAATTAGCAGAATGATAGGGAATGCCGATTACTCTATGATTGGAAAGCGGAGCAAGTCGTCGAAATAAACAGAGCCGCCCAACTGTGTGTAAGTGTTCTACCCACTCCTTTGCATCCTGACTGCCCAACTTGAATGCTTGGATGGACGACCTGATATCTCCAGAGCATTCGTGTTGGACAGCGGCACAGGGAAGAGTACTTAATCCTGTGACGATGCGTGACTCGCGGGAAAGAAATCCAGCAAACGTACACCCGGATTGTCTGATCCTCTGGAGGAGGCGATCTCCAGAGATTCCGGCCAACATACACAGGGAACCATAGGAAGTCCGAGTTCTTCTGCGATCCGTTGGAGAACATCAGAGGAAGGCACAAGGTGCGGATGTGTCAAGTGCAGGTAGCGCTTGCGGCTTGTCCGCATTTCGACCAGAATTTCGGCCGCATGTTGATTCGGCACCCAGAAACACGCTAGGAATTGCCTTTCAGAATGGTACTGTGCTTATTTCGAGATGATTTACCCCAGGACTTTCAGGCAAATGACCCAACATCCAGGCACCCCCGACACCCCCAGATAGTTGTCCCCGTACAATCGCGACATTGAATTCACCTTCTGTACTGCAATTTCGACTACTTGCTTGGCCACCCATTTGGACTCGGCGAAGCCTATTCCAGCGGACGTTGCTGAGTCGGGTATTCTGGCCTCTGGAGCGATCGGCTCATGGAATATTTCTGAATATCTGTCAAGTAAGTGTTTCAACACTAATACGTAGACTGGGGTGAGTACTTCTGAATGCTTCCGCCGTGCTCACGAAAATAAACCGGGATGAGGTAGATTGAGGACTTCTTGTCCACGCGAAATCGACCAGGTTTCGCGTTCCTTCGACATAAGGCTCTAAGGACGAAAGCGACATATTGAAGTCGACCCGCCACGCTATCATTCAGGGTCAGCTTCGCAAATGTATACTGACTTGGAAAGAGAATATTCACCATTCTGAATGATGTAAGTAACCAGTCTTCTGATCTCGGTGAAATCCTCTTCCGCTAGTCCGAAGGCCGCCTTCGTTAGATTACCCTCGAGGAGTTTCAATTTCCTCGAAGTCGAAAGCTTAATATCAATCCCATTCGTTAGGAAGCAAGTGCGCTGGCGCTCCTGCATGCGAGAACGTGGACGGTTAAGGGCATAAACCAGGGACATCTGGGGTTGTGCAAGTACATGAGCAAGTAGATGACTGCCAAGAGCTCCAGTGGTGCCGGTAACGACCACAGCTTCCTCATTGGAAACTTGAGCTCTGGCACCACGCTCGGGAAAACCTTGAATGTGAAGAAGGCGAGCCCGACATCACTCTGCACAAACACTCGCCGAGTAAACGAATAGTTGGTTGAGAGTAGCCGAAATCATCTGGAGGAGTTCGAATGTCGAATTTGTTGGACAATTTCAGTGCAGGGAGGATGGAATTCTGTATCCAGGTTGCCTGCAAGCTGACAAATTTAGGAATCTGTTTCTTAAAGTATACTGAATGGAGTACCTGTCGCATCCATGTCCATGTTGAAATATGTCTGAACAATCACCTCCATCGCGCAACTCATGTGAATTCATTAGTATACGGATTGTTTCTTTCTGTGTGTACAGCCCCTTGATCCAGTAAGCAGATCATGCGAAAAAGACGTTGTCTTCACATACCATCGAGAACCGGCATCAACATACCAAGGAGAACGACATTGAGTATCCCAAGTCAGGAGATGGGAGATAAAATCAAAAGGTTCACGTACTCAAACGGTCCTTCCTCCTCGTACACCTTGCCGCCGTTGACCGCGTCCGGTAGTCGTAATCCTGATGAACCCGTGTCAACAGCCATTCATTGTTGAACTCAAGTTCCTTGCTTTCATCGAGGGTCCTGTCGAAAATGCAAATACAGTGGGACGATTCACCTTAGTCTGTTAGTTACCACGCCCATTTACCCGGTATCCTGCGCTATTATGTAAGTTTCCTTTTTGAGAACTCACGTGCATTTGCAGTGACGCGACGCGATATACACTGCGTTCAAGGGCCTCCTAGGCTCAGTGAGTTGAGATGTGTGTAGGTCTGTACAGGTGAGTGTAGCTGGGTACAAAGGCCCTGTCTAGGAAGACTACACACACCTAGACACAAATCTGGCAAGGTCCATGTAGCCCCTGTCCAGCTGTGTTTAGGTCACCTAAGCAGACTCTGTGTAGGTCTGTGTAGATGAGTTTGGGTACTACACTCAGCTCTACTGAGCTATACTGGTGCTACTTGCGTGAATTTCTAACCACGAGAGAGACAGGGTTGTTGTCCTAAAACCATGTCTGTCTAGGAGACTATGCAGACCTAGAGCCACCTACACACACCTTGACTGACCTACACACAACTATGCAGACCTACACAGAACTATACAGAGCTAGACAGAGGTTGTGTAGTCGGCTACACAGAGGTGGTCTGTGTAGCTCTGGCTAAGGACCTTGACTGAGGCTGAGTATAGGAGGGCCTTGAACGCAGTGATAATTGCATTACGCGTAGTGAGCTCGTAAATTTGATTGGGACGCGTCAAACAGGCGTGCTATGACATGGAACACATTTTACTGTCTAAATGGGTTGGCTTTTCCTCTCAATGAAAGCAAGAGTGGGAATCCACAATTGATCCATAAGCGACGAATGACGCGGTGGCTGTGGGACGTTCCGAAATGGGTCTTCAGAGAGAGGGCAAAACTGGGTGGTAAGAAGTACAGTAAAGCCTTATTCGCGGTCGGTAATTGTCTGTGTGTGCTCAGAAGGCCAACTGACACGTCAAAACACGTCGAGGGGCAGAAAATGAACGAGTTATTTGGCTATGTATCAAAGATCCGATCACATCATTTTTGATACCGCAGGATACCGGGTAATGAGCGCGGTAACCAACAGACTGTAAATCAAGCGAGGCACGAGCGACAACTGATTTTACAGCGTCTGTCAAGAGAGACTAGATTCACCTTCTTTGTGAGCCACTTAACGCTAAGGTGTGCCGTCAGTCCAAGCGCCAAAACATAACAGACATCGACGTACAGAAAACAGCACCATATTCTATTGTCTTCCACAACCAACACCCGAAAATGTCGTTCCTCTGAATTGATTGTCCCCATCGACGACGGTAAAAGTGTACCACTATCCTCCTCCACTATTTGCTCCTCTTTCTCGGCCGTTGACGCTAGAGACAGGGTTGTCAGGAGATGCGCAGTCGACGCGTCGGACGAGCGCGGTGATGACTTTGGCCGATTGCTAAGCGCCCACAGATTGTTAGTCTCTTCAGAGTGGCGCCGGGGTACATGCACCATGGCCGCAACAGGTTTCTCTAATTCGTGCTCCGGATGTGGTGACGACCCGCTCGAGCACTCAATCTTGATCGCATGTAGACAGAGCTCGAGTAGCGCATACAGCCGCGAGGGCCCTAGGCCTGTATATGATGCGACAGAACCCGCCAATGCGGCATAACACCAGGATTGCCGCGTAGCGTCGAGAGAATGATAAACGGCCGGCTCGTGTTCCGCTCCCAGTCGCTTTCTTGACCAGCTCGATGTCCTCATCCAAGATGACAATCTCGCTGTACGCCTGGTCCGGAGACCGGATCTCGAAACCCCACCTGGGCCCACCACGACACTAGGTATGTCTGCAAGACGGCGTGCAGCAACTGTACCCCCTTATGCTCGTCCTGGAAGCCGACAAGCGACGTGTGGATCGGGTTGTCGAACTTGAACGGCTCCATCTCGGGGGCAGTCCTGTCGTCACCCGCGATCTGCGCAGTGAAGCTCACCTTTATATCGATGCCAAAGCCTTCCTCGCTCCAGACGTTGAGCTTGGCATTAACACTTTCGGACTTGACAATGCTGACGATGGCAAGCTCAAGAGCTCAAGCCCAGTGCCCGATTTTCTTGTGGGAACGGGTGAAACAGTTGGTTCCGTGAATCATCAGTCTGGCGATCTTTGGACCGAGGTAAGTAGAAAAAGAAATACATCGCGGAAATTATCGCTGTCAAGAGAATGAATATCGCACGAAATAAACGAGCTACGATCACGTATCTTCCCGGTGTTGAACACAACAAGCTCGACCTATAATAACTCAACCCAGGAAACGAGGTTACGAGTTTCGGTCTGTCGGGAGAGACTAGCCACGTCAGTCTTGCTTCGAGTATTATTCCACACACACAGTAGTAAACCTCAGACTGTTCCCAAACACGTTCATCAGCACCCACCGGCTTTTCGTGTTTGAGCGACCATGCCTGCGACACGATTGCTGTCAGTCGACTGGAGCCTTGAGGTATGGAAAGAAACCCACCGCTTTGCACTACCCAATGTCCACGACAGTCTCCACGTGCTGCATGTCCGCGGACTCTTGCGGCGACGAATAAACGCTCCAAATGCCGTGTCGCCCGTGATGGGTATCCTGACGCGATGCCCGACCCAACACCCATCCACAGCCTCCTCGATGAGTTGCATCACGTCCACCTTGGTGAGCACGATCACATTCTCCACCCCACCCGCCTTGGAGTTATGGCCGAGCCTGGTGAAGTCTAATACATGGTTGACCGTCTCGACGAGCGAGGTCCCGCACACCCGCACCGTCTCGAGGACAGCTGCGAGTGATTCAACGGGCTGTCGCCAAGCAGTTCCGTCGCAGCGTCGAGAATCTGTCCGTCATTCAGCAAATGTATCGGGACATATGTTGATGAAAGGAAGCGCACCTCCTGCAGCGGCATCTGCAGCTCGTGCGATATGCTGGAATGTGCGTGTCAAATAAAAAAATTCTCAATGGACAAACGCGTACCCGGAGATGAACAGACTCTGGGATTTATCCGCGAGGATCATGTGCAGCTTTAGTACTCCAGACAAAGTAATCACACTGATAGCGCGCAGGTAGGACAACTCGTGGCCCCCGAGCAGCAAATACTTAGAGACATGTGTTTCCGCCTTAACAAGAGAGTCACAACTTATCGTGTTGACCAGTCCGACGCATTCCACGCAAACAGAGGTGCAAATGGCCGCTTGTTGATAGTGTTGTGCCGGGTCGGGCCTCAAGCCCAAGCCCGACCTCTGACCCGGGCTTTGAAGCCCAACTCCTCCTCGGGCCTCGCTAGGGCTTAGGTCAGGCTCAGATTTTTTGCAGGCCCGCGACCCTGGCTTGCGGGATTTTTGGCGACATTCACAGCTTGGCTTTGTACAGAGTTCAATTCAACCATGGAACACACAATATTATTTATTGTGCTTGAAACCAGTCCTAATCATTACTAGATGTTTAAAGCACATTGTGAACTTGTCGACGCAGGCAGTCATCAAAAGATTTGCAATTCAAATGCACAATTCCACCAGCCTGAGGAACTGCCGTTGGTTGGACCTAATCGCAACGTGGTGGGGCTTGTTCGGCAATTCCAGTGAAGGTATCTTTATTTGATTTGAACATAGCATTCTAGTCTTGCCGTTATAGAGGAGCAGTTACGGAGGAGTGGTTTTCTGCGAAACGCGAAGAGCTATTTTCAAGAGGAGGCCTAGTCCGACCGCATTTTTCAACCCATACTCAACATGGTAAGTATTCCACATGCGCGATGTTGCATCGTGGCAACACTCGGCGGAAGGTACATTGAAATCAATCGTGTCAACTCAACTTCTTTGATGTTAATTCAAATTCCTTCGTTAAAAATCATTCTTCCACTGGCAGCACATCCATGACTGGTTCAAAAAATCACACGAGAAAAGAAGGAAACGGAGATGTCACTCAAATTTGTCATGCACCACTCAAGCCCGGGCCTGAGCCCAAGCCCGACCCTGGTGGGCAAGTCAGGCTTGGGACTTTTCGAGGCCCTGACCCGCTCAAGCCCGGCCCGACCCGCCCCCTTTAGCCGAGCACAGCCACGTCTAAATTGGGGAATTTCCCACAGACTTCCCACGCATATTATGGTATGTAGACAAATAGTTTTGGTCCTCAATCTCGCGCTAATTTTGAATATGTTTTGGATGTTTAGGATAAATTTCGTGCTACTGCAATCTATTCTCCACCCCTTGCACGAACTGAAGTACCCTGAAAAAACCCTTTTTTTTTCGACCCTTCTAAACACATTTTCATGGCCTTCTGAGCAAATTCTGAAAAGTAAAATAAGGTGCCCCCACCCCCCCTACCTGGTGTCTCGGATTTTGCCGGTGCCCACCTCTTGGCTTGCGACCCACACAACCCTACTTGTCGATGTTGGATATTGGCACCACACGCGCGAAAGAACTCGTATGGGCGGGCGTACTCCTCCACGGACAGCGTGTGCGTCACAGTACTGGTGGGCACGGTTCAGTGTTTCGAACGGATGGTAAGATGTGAGGTGAGCGATCTGGATCATCCAATCAGTCCCACGACCCCCAGAAAAGGCAATGATCATCATTCCATTAGTCCGCTTGTCAGCTCTTCCCTACGCTAAACTGCTCGTGGCCTTGACACATTATCCGTTCTTTAAGATTTTGCTCATTCGGCAGTGCCCATCACATTGCACATGTTGCGTTTGTGCTCAATAAGGCTTAGTTCACCCGTTTTTGCTCTTGCGCAGCGTCCTCATGATCTGCTACGGCGCTCTTTCACTACTTGAGCTGCCCATTTTCGGCTTGCTTGGCTTTTGCACTGCAACACCGGCTATGTCTGCACTTTTATACCCCACAAAAGGGCCGTTTCGATCCTTTCTTCCTGCTTCTCCCCCATATTTTTACAGTAATTATTGCTGAACCACCTTGCGTGCAACGCAGAACCCGGGTTCTTGGCAGCGACTCCGATTTTACCCTTAGCTCTTTCTTCCGCGCCCAAGTGACTCCGCAAGCCTGGCCGTCAAGCCCACTGCAATTCCGCGCTGCCTCAGGACCTCATTCAAGTCATTTCATCTACGATACCAAGCCCGTAGAATTCTCAAGGCAGCCCAAATACGACCTCAAGTTGACGCTGACTCTGGTTCTTCTCAGCTCTCGTTCTCCATGCCTCAAAAGCTCCTCAAGTCTCTGCCTCAGCCCTACATAACCTGCCAGAATCCGCCAGCTACATCCCCCACTGCGTCCCTATAGGAAAGGCCGTTCGATGGATATTTAGTTCGCGTTGGGTGAGTGTTTTTCTGTTGTTAGTGCAAGATGCTAACCATCGCGGCACTTGCAAGCACGTCTACCACACTGGTTGTGTTTTGGATCTCAACGCCATCAATGATCATAGTTGGGTTACAGTACATGGACCACGTTCAATTTCTCCTGGCTCCAGCCATGGTCTGCAGGTACGCCGTCACCGCTCCAACCCACAGCTCAGTTCCCTTTGATCTTGCACATACTTCCCCTCACATTGATTTTCGCCCAGCATTAGGAAGCTAAACTTTTTCGCCGACCCGTTCTTGCGGACCCAATGTGAGTTCGGCGACTGAGACAGGTTCGTCTCAACTTTTGTTCCGAAACCGCGGACACACTTATCCCTTCGAGGCCAAAATCCGACAACGTTATGGTGACCAGTCGTTAATTTTATGCTGCACATTTCGTTCTACCACCTTTCATATTCAGTGCAATTATTGGACCCAATATCAAAAGCCGGCAATATGTTTCGGGTCTGTAGTTTTACTGTGATGCTGGAATCCCAATCTTTTGGTCCTCCTTGGTAAGTCCTCAATGTGTCTGAGGGGTGAAGAGCTGTTGATGTTCTAACTTCTGATTCAAATCTTGCACTCCCCACACCCTACGCTGACCTTTCTAAATGCTTGAACCTTCCCTGCGTGGTCTTGACATGTTAATTCATCCAATGTTTTTACTTTGAATGGGTGTTTGCTACGATCCATCACATTTGGTCCTTGATCGGTGTTGGTTCACCCCTGCGGTATAGTCATCAATCTGTCCAGCTCATGGAAGCGGGAGCCATCCATGCACTGGAGTATTAGTAGATGTTCTTTGGGAATAGATGCCAGTCTCATTGACCACTCAAATTGTTTGGGCAGCTAAGAATTAATATTCGGATCTGAGCTCCGTCCAGGCTCTGTTAGCTCAAGCTTCAACGTATGTACATTGGGCTTGGACCTGCTTCCGCTCCTTTGCGGTTTTGTCAGTATGCCTGCAGCGCCAATATTCACCGAATCATCGCCTGACCTACGAGCCGGAGCGAAGCAAAGGCATCCCTTGTATTCAGGTAACAAGATGCTATGGGATATGAATCTTCATATTCAGTATGAATTACACCCCAAGAATTTATTGAAGATTTTTCTCAGCGGTGATGTAGCTGCGATTCTGCACAAATTCCGCATCAATTACTGATTCGCAAGGACACATCAAATTCCGACTCTGAGTTGCGACAAATGTTGCTTCAACTTCAAGAGGAAGACGATCTCTGAGATGGCTTCCCTTTTGGGATGGCTCGGCTGAAAGTTGGCATCAGCGGCACTCGCAGCTGGCGTGGCAAACACCGCCAGCTCATCACTGCTCTTCCTCTCCCTCCATCGTGATACCCTTCCCGCCACCATAGTCTTTCACTGCCATGCCATGATGAATATCAATGGTCCAACCATTCCTGCGCCTAATTTATGCACCAATGGCAGCCATGATCGTTACTTCAAGAATTTCACAGCCATGTGTTTTACACATGTTTCTGCACCTCGCCATTTTCTAACTTACCTGTTCTAGTGCTATAACAAATAGCATGGGCCATGCTTCAGATTCTGGCTCTGCGGTGTGCTTCCAAATCATCGCAACACGGCTGCTACTCCCGCCCCTGCGACCGTCACCTCCAACCACACCCCTATGAGCTCACTGCGCCGTTCCGACACCTCAACACAGCCTTCCACTGCGAACGCACCACCGAGCAGCAGCGGGTCACCTGGTTTGTGGCTCTCACCATTCTCACCGATAGCCTCTCAAAATGACTGCAACCTCGCGCTCGTACAGAAAATCACTCTGGGTTACTCCCTGTCACTGTCGCCACCTCCTGTCCTCATGTGCTGCCCCACTGCTGGTAACAGAAAGCGCTGCTGCACGCCGCCTGCATACATCTGGCCGGATTTGGAACTTCCTCTGAGAGAGATAAAAAGAACGCTCATATTGAATTATTGAATGCATCTCCGAGTGTAGTAACTTTACAGGTCAATAACTAATTGTAATACTACCCCAGATCCCAAGTTTCAGTGCAATTCGACAACGCCGTCGGTGAGTTTACAGAAAGTGATGGCTTCCCGATTTGGGTCATCACGTAGTCTGTAGTTTATCGCGCCACTGATGTATGGTGGTCGACCTTATTACCAGTCACGAAATGTTCCCACGCCCTTTGCTTCTGCGACACCACCGCTCTCCGCTTTCCTCCTCTCCCTATCCCTCACCAGCCTCTAACGATGGCTCGGGCTCGTTTACCGGAACCCTCAAGAGTCCGCGCAGTCACTTTCAGGCCGTTTATCACCGCAAAAACGACGCTTTCCTGGTCGTACTACGTCGAGTCGTACATGACAGTGCACAAAGTTGACTTCTATCCTGCTCTATAAACCTTGTCTGGTTCGCTTTGTACAGGTAGCGGAAAGTCGGCACTGCTTCCGTACTGCCACACATTCGAAAAGGCACCTCGAACTTCAATTTTTGTCAACACTCCTCCAAGCCAATCATCCATGTCTATGTAATAAGAAACAAGCTCTTTGTTACAGTACTCATCGGCAAGCCTTCGTTTGATATCTGTGAGTTTTCTGCTCGTCTCAGAGCTTCTGGAGGTTCTCTGGCTTCATGATGCGCAATTGGATGCGGAGGAGAACGCGCCGCAGAAGACCCCACACCGCTGTACCCGTTCCTGACTGCAAACCCCGAGACACATGTGTACCGAGCACGATCCTCATGCCCTCCAGCCTGTTGCGTCGGATTTCGCACTGAAGCTGCGGCCCGTGGAGCGCCGCCAATGCGCCGTATACAATTAGTGGATGCGAGCCTGCAGGACAAATCTGCATGTGCAGGGAGCGCACTAGGGAGCGTACTGAGCCTTGCGCTGCAGCCATCGCGTGAGTGGCCCTGCGGCGGTGTCTGCCCAAACGCGAGCGTATCACGCAATCCGCTGCTGATGGAAGATGCTGTACAGGAACTATTACGGATGGAGCACAACTTGAAACGGCGGTACGTAGCGCATTTGTAGACAATGACAACTATAAGCTGAAAAAATGCTGTCTTGCTGTGGGATTTCACCCGGCGACTGAGAGCTGTGAAGAGTGGTAATGGCATACAGGTAAGTATGGAGTTTTGCACGCAACGCACAGAGCAGTTTAGATGCTGATCAATCTTTATCCAAGGGCACATATGCTTTGGCACACATGATGAGCAAACCTTTCCCATGGTGGTGTGAACTTGAAGAAACGGTGGGCTGTCGTGGGCCTATGGACACCCGTAGATCAACCTCGTCAAAGCAATGCACCAGGTGCGCAACGATCTACATCTCCCCCTCAACTCATTCGCTTCATGCAGGGTTCGTCACATGTCTGATAGCAGTACAGTGTTCCGGATGGATGTAATTAGGTTTTTGTGACTCTAGGTATGGAGTGGGCCGTGGTTATCATTGTCTACATACCAAATACATGCATTTTCGATTCTTTTCTGTTTTTTTAATCAAATCTGCTTGTATCGGGCGTGTTCTGTTCTTCAAAAATTCCGCCTATCTGCATTTTGAAAGCTATGACAGGGAAAAGGTGCGAAAAAGGCCGACTTGATATATCATATGTAATCTTTGTCCATCCGTTGACTCCGACGGATAGCGGGGATGGTTTAGGATGGTTTGACGCGTGTGGTTGGTCGAGGGAGGGCCGTAGAAGCGAGAAGTCGCGTCCCAGTTAGGTGTGACTATGTGTGACATCACGCGATGATTGGGAATAAGAGTGACTAATCAACAGACTCCAAACAACCGAGGAACGAGGTAAAATCTGTTTGTAGTGTCTGTCTACGAGAGACTAGTCATCACGTGTACTGTGCCATTTCGCCCAATTCGCACCGCACTTTGATGTGTGCCATCGAAAATGAAATGAGCCTTTCGTAAGTCGCACCGGTTACGGCCGAAATACGAACATTTTCGCATAAAAAGGCCCCTGGGCGATTTTTGGTATTAACCTGGTTGGAACCTTTGGTATTGAACTGTTGTGACCCTGTGACCTACGAAATTTTTCGTACATTTTAGGGCTTGACCAGTGACCATACAAATTGAACGAAATGGAACAGTAGTGATTTGTGTGTCGATCCCTGAGATCGCCTCTTGCGTTGCTTCATGCTTTGTTCATGCTCTTTCCTGAGCTCCCTAGGACTCTTCGAGCTGGGATGACCACCCAGAGGCGCTCGCGTTGGCGGGAGGTTTCCACCCAGTTGTCACAGGAGACTGCGGCGTTGGCGGCATCCACGGACCCGTGAATCGCGAACCGGATGCGAGCCGTGCAATGTCGGTTTAACTTGTAGGACCTCCGCCCGTGACCGTCGCGACGGCTCGACGGCACCCGTTTGACGGGTGCCGTGCCTGTCCCGTCGAGGATTTTTTGCTTCCTCCAACGGCCCGTTGAACGACGGCCGTGGCGGCCGTTGAAACGGGCGATTTGGTTTGAGGATTCAAACCAAGGAGGCAGGCGATTATTTCGTGCAGGGATCCGTTCAGCTTGAGAAGACTATCTTTTGAGTGCAGTACCACACTTTTGGAGCGAGACGAATATGTTTTATTGGGATTTTCGGCAAGCCTGCAGATGATTGCCGAATTGCCGAGGTTCAGCCCCACAGCGTTTGCGCGGTTAAAAGGGTCAATTGGCGCGTTAATAAGAAGATAACATTCAATCGATGATATACCAGTCAAAATGGATTGATGCGCGAGTAAAATGTGCCATGAATAGCAAATCAAATCGGACGCAACCCGTTACCGTTTTTACGGCCGTCACGGCCGTCCCGTGGCCCGTCCCGTCCTGTCAGATGTTTGAAGTCAAGAAAAAGGTTTAAGGGCCAAAGTGGTGCATACAAAACGTTTAAAACCCGCTTTTATGTCGCCACCGGACTTCCCTTTCTTTGTGCGCGATCGCGCCCATCAGGCGCTCAAACTCCAAGACTGTTAATCAAGGCCTCTCGCCACATTACCGTACTCATTGCTTCTTCACGTCAGCTTTGCCGCCACCGGCTAGTATCAAGTTACGGCGCCCCATTGGGCCAGTTCAAAATCACATCTCTGCTGCGCAATCCAAAATATCTACGCACAACTATGCTGGACGTGAGTACGCAGACCCCCTTTCTCAACGGTACCGAGATGCCGTGGATTCAAACACGATTTTCGTGCCTTACTAGGTGTTCCTAAGGTTTTCTCAACGGCCCAGAGTCATGATTTGATTGGTACTCTCGCTTGACGCTATATCACTTTCAAGATGCCTGATTGACACCAGGTAAGTTCGACACGGACTGGCAGCGGCCAGCTGGTAGGCATACCTGTTGAGCTTGTGTCGACTCAAGGCTGGGCCGTGGCATTGGCTGGGCGCTGAAAAGCCATGATATAGCAACACGATCAATGCGGAATGCAACTGCCTTGGCTATTCGCGCCAAAGGCTTAGGAAGAGGAGGCGCGGCCCGTAATGATCCTCATTTCCCATATTTAGTTCAGTTCTCTCACTGGGATCAGTTCCGCCACCACTTCCGTCTGATCAGTCGCGGAAATTGCTGATATTATTGTTCCTCGACGCTTCAGCGGTGGGCCTCCTTTGTTGTATGTTGTTGTATGATTGGTTCTCCCCGGGCGCCAGAGGTTATCACTGGTTCTCCCGCCAAAGGCTCGGCCCCACTAAATTCTGAGGGAACGCGTCGTGCGTAGGTCCGGCGGGTTTAATCTACGGTGAAGCTTGCTGATGAACACTTTGATAGGTCGCGGACTTGATGACCAGCGTCCCAGCGCCGAACTGGATTCGCCCCAAATCGCAGTCACTTGGCTATATATAAGACCGTGAGTGAACTTGGATAATCATCTCTTCTGGCTCCAAATCAGCTTTCCCTGATAGTTGATACGGATCCACGTCGGTCGACGGACAGTTTGACAATTGTGCTTCTACCTCGCGCGCTGAAACCTTGCGAGCTGCGGGCTGTCATCGTCGGCAGCTGTGCATCCATTTACCATCACAAAATACCTAATTAACTTCATCGGTTACCGTTGGATAGAGCCTCCTTGACGTCCATTCACTTCGATAAATCAGCTCGCTTCATTACGAACAACTCCGAGAACTGGCCGCCATCGAGACCCCAATTAGAAGGTGAGTTTCCAGCTCGTGTGCGTGATCATTGTTGCCAAAAAAAAACACTCGAGCAGTGATTTGTTATCCATGGAACCAGCCCGCCGGAGAAACCGCGGCGAACACGAAACTCTGACCTAAAAATGCGAACCCGTTGGATGGAAATGGGGTGAAAAAGTGGGCACTGAGCGTTATCTTCTTGATTAACTATAACGTCCAGGCCACCGCTGTCGCGCGTGAGTCGATATCGAATAACGTTTGATCTGGGTTCGACAGATGGATGTGGTCGTGTGCAGTACTTCGATTGGTTGGCCGATGCTGAACATACTGATACTGCCACTTGGCACGAGCGAAGCGCACGAAGAGACAGTTTCTTCCGCCGATCAGGGGACGAGATATTGAGTATTTCTCTTGTGTTCTCAGGATTGGACATGCCTTGCTTGATGTATGCAGATTTCATTGCTCCGGAAGGCACGTTCGATTGTCGTCCATATCTGTCAATTGAACCCTCTGGTTCTGGTGATTCTGGTTCTGGGGTAGTATCGCCGAGAAATCGCAGAAGTCAGGCACACCTTCAATACATTCTCAGAGTATCCAAGAGGAAGTCATAATTGTATTATATTCGGATAGGACGGACCCCGCGCTGCAAGCAATTTCTCGGCACTGTGTTGGTCCAATTAATTAGCCCTGCCACCTCTGAAGTTTGGTCCCGCCGGTCACCGGGTACACATCAGTTTATGGTTTATCAATCCATGCATCATTTCCTGATCTCTGGATCAGTCATGGAGTGAACATCTTGACAAGTGGTGTACAGCCTCCTGTCTCGTCTCGGCAAACGCAAAAGCACATTAGAGAAGAGGTAATTAGTTAGGTAGAGTAGACAGTGCATTCAGAATGACGAGCAATGGTTGCAGGGACTGTTCCGACAAGGAACCGTTCCTCCATAAAATTCGGGCACCGACTTGGACGGTGAACATCCGCCAATCTTGAATCAAATCACGAACCTGATGATTTTAAGGATGTCGAGAAGTATTTAGACGCATCTCCTTAGAGTGGCCGCCTCTCTCACCTTTCTTTTTCTTCAGCGATGCGCCCCTCCTCTAAAGCCTCGCTCGCAGAAGGTGCCGACAGCGACCCTGGCTGTGCGCTTGACGAGCGCCGCCGTGCTGCCCTTGCAGAGCTCGATGATGCCAAGTTTTCGTATGTCATGTCTCACTTCTTTCACCTCTATAATTCTTACGCCTTTGTAGTTCTTTCCATACCAAGGTCTGTTTGGTCGCTGCTGCGGGTTTCTTCACGGATGCGTACGTTCAAGACGCTCCATACTTTCTTGCCAGTTTGGTTCAACTCGAGCCCAGATACGATCTCTTCGCCATCAACATTGCGGCCACGATGATTGGATATGTTTACGGCACCCGTATGCATATCCCACACCTTATTTTTGCTCGAATTCTCATAATAATTCAGAGAAACCCGGCGTCGCCTCAAAATTAAACCCTAATCAAGATCTCGGTGTCAAGGTCGCAGCCCCTGTTGGAAACCTCTGTGGTCAATTGCTTTTTGGCTGGCTGGCGGATATTGTTGGCCGGAAAAGAATGTACGGTCTTGAGCTCATAGTGATTATTATTAGGTATGATGTTTTTTCAATCGACGTTGTTGCTACTATAACAGAAATTCAGCACTTTCGCCCAAGCCCTTTCCGCAGGCAACCACGCAATAAGCATTGTCGGCGTCCTCGTTGTTTGGCGTTTTATCGCAAGTCTCATTGGAGTTTCTCTGTTATATTTCATTAACGTTTTGGCAGATGGGAATCGGTATCGGTGGTGACTACCCTCTCAGTGCCACAATCACGTCCGAGTTTGCCCCCACCCGCATCCGTGGTCGCATGATGACGGCGGTGTTCGCCTCTCAGGGCTGGGGCAATTTCGCCTCTGTATTGGTCTCTTTCATCGTCACGGTCGCCTTTAAGAATAAAATTCTCCACGACCCCAGCGTGAACGACCTCGGTACTTTCAATCATTCAGTCATTTTCTTCCGGTACTTATATATTGTGGCCAGAGCACGTCGACTACATGTGGCGCATTGTCATCGGGCTTGGTTGTGTTCCCGGTGTTATCGCCCTTTACTTCCGTCTCACGATTCCTGAAACTCCCCGCTTCACCATGGACATTGAACGCAATGTGCTCCAAGCAGCAGACGACATCAAAGCTATTCTCACCACTGGCGAGTTCAGCTATGATCCGGATACTATTTATCAGCGCGCCGACGCCCCTCGTGCCTCCGGAGACGACTTCAAGGCCTACTTCGGCAAGTGGCAGAACGCCAAGCTCCTCATCGGCACAGCTTACTCTTGGTTCGCTTTGGATGTAAGTCTTTGTATGCTATTACCTTGTTCACAATTTCATTTAATGGATCCCATAGATTGCCTTCTATGGTCTTGGTCTCAACTCCTCTATTATCCTCGAGGCCATCGGCTTCGGTACTCCCCTCACCCATGGCACCCAGGCCATATACGACAACTTACACAATGTTACTGTGGGCAACCTGATCTTCTCCGTCGCTGGACTCATTCCGGGGTACTGGGTGGCCTTCCTGTTCATTGACTCCTGGGGCCGCAAGCAAATGCAGCTCATGGGCTTCATCATGCTGACCATTCTCTTCATCATAATGGGTGGGTCCCTTGTACTCTCAATACCATGCATCATGCTGAGGCATTGCAGGCTTCGCCTACGATATCCTCAGCACAACCACCTCCGGGAAGAATGCCTTCGTATTTTTGTACTGCTTAACCAATTTCTTCCAAAATTTCGGCCCGAATACTACCACGTTCATTATTCCTGGTGAGATCTTCCCAACTCGCTACCGCGCCACTGGCCACGGTATTTCTGCTGCCGCCGGAAAGTTTGGCGCCGTCATCGCGCAGGTTGGCTTCTCGCAATTGATCAACATCGGCGGCACCAACGCGTTTGTCAAGCACATGTAAGCGGTCTACCCCTGGCCCTGAGCAACACACAACTAACTTCCTGCAGTATGCAAATCCTGGCCTTCTTTATGCTCACCGGCGTCTTCTCGACACTGTTGCTGCCGGAAACGAAGCAAAAAACACTCGAGGAGCTCTCAAATGAGAACCAGGACGGCTTTGTCCGGGGCCCGACGACGCAGATCGAGATTCAGGTCGGTATCGTGGTGGGTAGACGTGTCTATTGAGTGGTTGAAGAAGACTTGGATTTTATTTGTTATCTTTTCCGATATCCATGCTATGTTGTAAATACCAGTACATTTGGATTTAATCGCGTGAATAAATCTGTCCGCTCTCTTCGTAAAGCTTAGAATTATTCAAGCTGCAAGCAGACAAAGAAAGTCAACGGAAGTTGAACCAAAGTCCAAATTGGGTAATGGCTTCTATGCGACGATCGTCGTGATGTCATCATCCAAATCTTGTTCGTCGCGGCCATTCGAGTCGGCGACCAGTCTCAAACGAGTTCGCTTGTCCACGCACGTTCGATGGCGGAATTTGTGGCGCGCCCTGTACTGGCCTGTAAGATAGTCGCGACGCGTAGTAGTCCGCGGCCGCACTGGGGTCGTTGAGAGATGACCGTTCTTAATAAGCGCTTCTTGCTAAGTTAGTCCTCGGCCCTCGGTCGGTACTAGCCCGCTTTGTCTTGCACATTTAATATTTCATCCAGGGAAAGCAATTGGTTCACCGAGAGCGCTGCAAGATCCATCCAAGGAAAATAGAAGAAATAATGTCTCCGATTTATGCGGCGGCTAGCGATGTCCTCTTTCGCTTCTCGCCTGAATTTGGCAGCATCCCACACGGACTAGAATCGGTTCCCGACCTCGACGTCCCTCTTCATAGACGATTTAAATCTGAATTCAGCCTCCTCTTAGCCTTGCACCTTGACGCAGCGGCGACCCTCCAGTCGTTTTCACCAACGACCCATTCCCACAGTAGGCCTGCGCACGTCCGGGAAAGGGCTGACTTGTACAGTATTGTTTGGCGCCTGTTTCCTGGTCGCAACTACTCTATAAGGCTGATTGTTCCATGCGTGTACTAGTCGGTGTCATATGGATCTGCCCGAAAGTCCTTGGGCAAGCCGCAACAGTACACCACTGCATACCGTGTTCTTTTTCTCAGACCCTCTGCGGTCGTAAAATCTGTGCACCAACCTTCCTGCGTGGTTGGAAACAAAAAAATTACATCCTGTCTCGTCCGTTTCCTTTTTTTTTTCTTTTTGGGCGAGTGGAATTCTCAAAAATTGTGCCTGGCAGGTTCCGGTAGTTTGCCGGTAGTGTGACCGATTCTTGACCTCCTCCGCGCGCGAGAGGTTCGTTTGATGTGGCATTCGAATATATACGCCTTGGGTAATACGAATTCGATGCGTCGTCCAAGGGCCGCTCGCATCCCCAAAATGGGATTCCTCGGAATGTGTTCCCGCTGAACTCCAGCGTCATCCTGGCTCATGGATCTGAGAATCTACAGAGCGCTCATGCGTAGTAGGTCGTCTTTCTTTTAGCCGCATTCATAGCATCTGAGGCCTTCCTATCTGACTGCATTCTCAATTTTCAGTTCTTTGCCTCCCCAGGCCTGCCCGTTATATTTCTGAAGAAGGAGGCGCAGAATACATTACAGCCTTTTGCGGAACTTAGGGTGCAGCCCGTTTTTTTTTTCAATGAATTTTGTGTCAGATGGCTCTCCTGAGCTCAACCCTCAATCATTTTCCTTTAGAATAGGCTCATTATGTTTGCATTAAAACGCCGGAGGGCATGGCCTCCTCGGATTTTCTGATGGCCAATCAAATTGCTTAATTGGGAAAATATCCAGTGTTTCAAGTAGGACAGCTGTAGCATTAGCTACCATTGTTCAATTGGTCTGATTTTTTGATACAATGGGCTCACAGGTGTACCAGAGGGCACCACATACCAGCATTTTTTACATGACTTATATTTGGCTCAAGACCTTGAAAAGAGGATTGGGTGTTGTCGTGATATAGACTGCATCTGATCTATAGGTCACATTGAAAATGCCAGTACTTGGTGCCCTCTGGTACAGCTGTGAGTCAATTGTATCAAAATATCAGGCCAATTGAACAATGATAGCTAATGCTACAACCGTCCTACTCGAAACATGGGATATTTTCCCAATCAAGCAATTTGATTGGCCATCAGAAAATCCGAGGAGGCCGTGCCCTCCAGCCTTTCAATACAAACATAATGAGCATATTCTAAAGGAAAACGGTTGAGAATTGAGCTCAGGAGAGCTATCCAACACAAAATTCATTGAAAAAAAAAAAACAGTCCGCACCCTAAGTTCAGCAAAAGACTGTAATAAATTTAATCCACTGAGCTAGAGGTACATTGCCAGAGACCCAAGAACTTTGATTAAACTCACTAGTTGTAAGCTTTAAACTTTGAAGCGAGATCTCAACAATAATATATTTTGGCTGATTATTCAATGCTGTCTAGAAAAATGGGTCACTCTAAAGAATCCTATGGCCAGGAGCTGATAAGTGCGGATCTCAAGATTGTACACTGTGCATTTTCTTTCTTCCAGATTAGGTGTCAGAATCGATACGTTTTCGAAAACATGAGCTGAAAAAAATGTCGAACAACAGAGACTGGATCCAACTTGGATTTCGACCTTTCAATACAGTGATTCAACGGGGGAAGTCAGTGGAAAGTGCATTCAAGTTGGCATCCATTATCACGGGCAAATGTATATAGTACATTTTGACTTTCCCATGGGAGTTCACTCGTCAATAAAGTCCAGATCATTATCTTCAAAATGTCCATCGGAACCTGCGCGCCGTCGTCAAACCTGCGCCATCATCTCCCGTGTGCTACTCTCCTCGCTCTCCGTCTCCGATTTTTCGACGTAGACGTCCCGCCGGGACCCAAGGAGTCGTCCGGGGTGCGCGAAATTGGTAGCGAAGATCGCGAGGACAACCATCCCGCCTGCGAACCAAAGGTTTAATCAGACACTTGTGCTCCGTGCGAGAGGGGATGAATCTCGCCATCAAGCACGTTAAAATAAACTGCCGTTTCTATCACACGGCCGTGCCATCCCGTCGCGAGCTCGATGATACGGTAGATTGAACTGTGAGACATCTCGTGAGTACATGGACCCAGATCGATGAAGTGAAAGGCGCACCGGATGAAGAGAACGAGGGTGGCGAACGCGAGAGCGGCGACCATGGTCTTGAGTTTCGTGTCCATAATACCGCGGTGGACTGACGACCCGCGCACGGGGCGGTCGGTGTGGTACCGCCGCAGGAAGTCGCCTGCTAGACTAGAGTAGGTGATGATCGCAACTACAAAAAGGGCATCATTGAGCGATTGAGTGGCCACAAGATAGTGAGGCAAGCATACCAAATTGGAAAACGATGCCCGCAAGCATGATGTTGGCACCCTGGACAATGAGGTTAGTGAGAAGGCGAAAATACGACAATATCGACGAACGAGGTTGGCACCCGCGCGCGTGGCAGCACTAGATGCAATCCCGCCGCCAGCACCTTGAATGAAGAGGGCCATGATGTCCTGAGGGTGAATTAGTATCCAGTGTCAAGGAGGATAACCGTGTTGCACTCACACAAGACACAAAAATGATCGTGTCTGTATCACGGTCCAAATGAGCATTGTGGAAACTCAATTATTGTCGATAGACTCACACCACCTCGGAGTGAGCCGGGCGTAGGAAGGGCCAAGACGAGTCACAATCCAAGACAGCAGGACAAAGTTCACCGCGATTAGCGGAGTCGGAGCAATGATGGTGGAGGTAATTCTGGATTAAATGCACATTCAACATCAGGTCCAACACACGGAATCTGAGACCTACTGCATCATATAAGGGTTACTGAAGCTTGGTGAGAAGGACGACCATAATCGACCGCTCCACCCGACAAGCTCGCCGAGGCCACAGAGACATGCGGTGGGGAGCAGCCACCACATGCGGTAGTATGTCGTTTGGCCAACGTGAAGAATTGCATGCACTTCAATATCGCGCACAGTAGAATCGAACGAACAAAGAACTCACTCGTGCTGATTCCGAAAAGGACCACAAATATAATCGCGACGTACTCGTGCGGGAGGTATCCGTATTGTGAGTCAGCTACTGCCATGGACCCGGATCGCGGAAAGAACACTTGGAAAAGGATCAGAGTTGTAGCTGGCAAAACGACCCCAAGTTTGCTCACAGGAAGTCATAATCGAAGAAGAGAGAATGGGACAGGTGGATGGGTCGCTGTGGGTGGAATATGGAAATTCTCTTTGCGACTGTCTTTTTTAAATTGAAAGCGTTGTGTTTCAAACTTAACCGATGCGCAGTGATCGCTAGTGATCGCAGCATTGCGTGAAAAGCGAAACATAGTATTGACAGCTTTGCAGGCATAGTGGCCACCACGCAGGCCGCAAATTGGAAAGAGTGAGTCGTCGAAGACCTTCGTCTGCCGCTGTTGTAAGTACTTTGCCTGTCGTGTAGAATACTAAGACTGCCCGACCCGCGAGCGCATCGACAAGCAGACGATCTTTCGTTGTATTTTCATTAGCGAATGCAGGTCAGAACAAGGGATAATGCATTTAACAAGTGTGTGGTGACTGGGTTTCATGGGCAAGCAATTGGACACGCAACTTCGCGACATACCTCGAATTTTCGCGCGCAGCCGCAGCACTGAATCAAACATCGTGAAGCGGAAGGCAGTGCATCAAGGTACCATACGCAGCAAGGTAATGTATGACAGTGCAGTGCAGTGTTGGCGCTTGGCTGCGCTTGGAGGCGGCGCCATGCTAATCTCGGTTCCAGATGTTTGGGTGTGCTTCCGCTGTGCCGAAATCAAAGATAATCAAAAGATCAGAGTGATGGGGTAGAAAAATGATGAAAAAAACACACCGGAGTGCACACCCTAACATCTGGTGCATCTCGTAGCGTAGCCATGGGATCGCTTATCTAGTCACAGGCGTGACACAGTGAACTTAAGTTCAATTTCAGGCATACACCTGCTCCTGGAGTTTGAAAAACCAACGGCATCCACAGATATTTTGGCAATGCCATTATGTACATCATGGCACACAAAAAAGTGCGAAGGAAGGTGTGTTTATGTGTGATTGCAGCAAAAAACCGGTTATGATCGCAAGCCCAATAATGATTAATCTGCAAGGGAAATGGTATGATTATGTATACTACAATGGTGAAGGAGCTCACAGGAATACATTAATCATGATTTCGAAGTTATCGGAGGTGGAATGAGCGAGGATGAAAGCAGGTGTGACACGATCGCCCGTTGCCTATACGAGTTGCACCAGACGTTATAGGGCAGTCTCCCGCGATCAAACTTCATCAAAATTTCGCCTCGTCAACATCTCGACATCCCCGATTGGATTTAGGACGTGAGCGGAGCGCGGAACTGCCCTATAACGTCGGGTACGAGACTAGCGCCATGCAGGTGTGAAGATCAAGATTTGATGTGATCAAGACGCTACATTAAATACCCACACAGCCACCCCCTGTGGGCATTCGTCTTGGTGTTTCGTCGAAAAATACTTGAAGTGTGGCTAAAATGACCATCGGACGCGAGTTTGGCGATTTTCACCGTTGGCGCAGCAATATAGTCTTTCCAAGCTGGAACAGTGATAATTGTCTGAGCACTTTGCAACGCGGCCCCGGGCCGGAGGGCAAAGAGGTCGAAGTCTAGATATTGAGAATTAATAAGAGGCGGGTCCAAAGTGTTGCTCATATTGAGGGTAATAGAACCACCTGTTGTAGTGTTCAAATGTTCTGCAAAGAATCAGAGGCATCCTCACGGCTCATGCGTGACGATCCTGGTGTTCATGAAATGACCATGTGGTGTCGACCCAGGTCTGCGAATGAATCCCGCCTGAAATTTGTAACACGGATAACCAACACTCACTTTCAAAAATCGATATGAGCGGTCTTGGGACCTGCCAAGGGATCTGCAAATGTCTGAAATTTTTCCGAGTAAGAATCCAAGCGTAAATGCCCCACGTTGGTGATTCTAAATTTATAAGTCGACGAACGGACCTGTATGATTCTCGTTCCACTGAGAAAATACTTCGTTGAACGCAGGGAATGTTCGGACTCCAGGGCCCTTGGGCATCTCGGCGCAGCTAAAACAGGGTCCGCATGGTGAGATCCACCGTCGCCATTTCGGAACCCGTGGGCCATGGAAAAGGGGCACCGGTTTTTCGCCGTGGCGTGGCGTGGCGTGGCGTGCCGCAGTGGCAGTGCTGGCGTGTCCCGACGTGCAAGTGTAGGCTTTTTTGAGGGAGTTCGGGTTTCTTGGGTAAGATGACAACCAGCAATGTCCTCTACTCCCTGTAGCAAGCTACGTTACCAATACTGCCTTTGCAATCAATTTATCTGTAATCTAGTTTTGCATCTGGGGACACTGAGCAAAGGTCCCAGTAAATGGAACCTGACCAATATGGTTGAATTAGACCTCAGAGCACCCATATGAACTGCAGGGAAAGTTGCCGGTGCCTGGAAGTGATGTTGGAAAGTGGAAATCATTATTTTATTGGGATCATTTGAATTCCCATGGTTGTGTTCGTGTTCATGTGTGAAGGCAGACACAAATACGTGTTTTTCCCGCTGATATACGTGTATTTAGCGTCCTAGATCCTCCTTTAGAGAGATAGAATTGAATGACACAGATTCGTTCAGCGAGGATACAAAGATTTTTCAACATCCACTAAGTATCACTGCCTGGTACGTCGACTGTAATCCAACCCGGCAAAAATCATCCAGGGTTAGTACCGGATGAATGGTGGTGAATATAGGTGAATAGTTCTCCCTCGCGATCGAGATTTTTTAAAACGGCGACACTTCTGCACGTGCACCAGAATTGAGGAAGTGGGAAGGTTTTCGTACTCAAAAAAATCATTCAGGGTTAGTACCAGATGAATGGTGGTGAATATAGGTGAATATGCAAACATTATGAACCAGCACGGCACTGCACAGTACGGCACGGCACTGCACGGCACTGCACGGCACAGGTGCACGGTGGCGTGCACTGCCGTGGCGTACCGTGCACTGCCGTGCCGTGAACCGTGCAAAGGCGTGCACTACTGTGTTGGTTCAGGATCTATTCTGAATCAACCTCAATAGCCGACGAAGACAGCCCAGGAGAGCCTAGACCAAAATTGTGAATAAATAGCTGTCGACACAGATCGTTGCAGAACAAAATGTAGTCGCTCATGGCACACAATCCTAGTCAGCTAAAATCTTTTTTTTCTTATTCAAAAGAGTTCCTCAAACTTAGTTTTCATTCATTTATGTAACAGCCCAGGACATCCTGGACCAAAATCATGAATAAATGAACATGTTACTTCCAAGCTCCGAGTCAAACAATAAGCTCAATCAACATGATACTTCGGAGCTTGAGTCAAACAATAAGCCCAAGAAACTCACTAATTTCAAGCACTGAGTCGATTTCTTCCAAGCACCGAGTCAAACAATAAGCTGAATCAAATGGATACTTCGGAGCTTGAGTCAAACAATAAGCTCAAGGAACTTGTTAATTTCTAGTGCAGAGTTGAAAGACAATCTCGTTGAGGCTCGGGTCAAAATGGACACATGTGGGATCTGCATTGTGACAATACTGTACCGGCAGGGAATATTTTAACCAAAAAGTCATCTTAAGCATTATGATCAGAGTAACATCATTTTACTAAGTTTGGCTCCATAGGAGTCATTGAAATAAATCATATACTAGCTTCCAATCACTCATAGGACTCCAGAGGCCATGGGGGAAGCTGCAAAAATATGGGATGCCAGCTCTACGGAATTTTTGATCGTAAAGTTGGTACCCGGCATTTGTGGCTGTGCCGTGTGAACTTTTTAACTCAAAGCTCCGCATCGGTTAATTAAATGCTAGTGACTGTTTTGGTATCTGGTATCTCCTTTTAATCCACAAGTCTAGTGTTATGACCTCATTCATTACACCCTAGCAGCAGTGCCAGGCCGCTGCAAACACGCCTGCAGACCTCTGGATCCTGATAAAGAGGGAGCATACTTTGAGTAACAAAACAAGGAATGAAAGAAGTCAGAAGAAATCTCTGTGGTGAGGCCTGGGCAAGGAGTAAGTCTGGGGAGAGATGGGTAGAGAAGCAAGAGGGAAATTCTTCTAAGCTCCGCACTCTAATTTCGGGAGCGTCCAACAGCCTGAGTGCGGAGTAAATATTGTACACTGTGAGGCCGGCAATTCATTGGTTAATTCATTGAGTGGTGGGAGAAATGCCTTGAGTGCAGCTTGAGAGCAAGTTAAACAATGTGTCAGTCTCACGTTGGGACACGCCAACACTGCCACGGCAGTCACGGCACGGCACGGCGTGACACGGCTTTTTCCCGGGGCCCATGGAAAAGAAGACCATTCACTCGTCCAATCATTCACACATGGATTCACCGCAACGAACAAACCAGAAAATGGGCGTGTTGGAAATTCACGATTGAGGACGTACCGGACATTTCAAGGGGGCCCCGAGAAATCGCCGTGTCACGGCGTGCCGTAGCGTGACTGGCGTGCAAGCGTGCACCGTGCAAAAGCGTGCATGTTCGTTTTAATGCACGGTCTTTTCAAGCGTCTTGGGACCACTAAGGACGAGATTGCACGAGATTCTCGATGGATCCCCTTTCTACATCTGAAATCAAACCCCTCATCCACAAACAGGGTTTAAGCCCAGAAGTGGTGGCTCGGAGACTCATTTGCAGTCATTTTGAATGGGAACTTACTCAACCTCCACATAAAGCAAAGAAACACTGTGGTAGCAACTGAACGACTTTTGTTGTAGGATTTTAGGACCTGGTTGAATCTACCAGAAAATGTGATTCAGGCCAGAATCAGGGACTTATCTTATAGTCTACAGGTACTTCACAGAGTTCAATCGGGTTCAACTTCTTATCAGTCCTCAAATTTATTACTCTTCCTATGCTCATAGCCGCGGTTTCCTTTTGACGCGACGCAACCGGTCCGACATAACTATGCAAATATGGGAAGTCAAAGTTCGGTTGAGAGGTCGATTCGCCAGTCGATTCTGATGTCGATTCTGGTATCGATTCTTGACACCAGAATCGACGATTCTCATGAATCCAAGAGAATCGGTGATTCGACTCCAGAGTCGAATCATGGATTTTGATTGATTCTTGATGAATCATCGAGAACTCGATTCTCCGGCGTTTCTTAGTGGAGAATCGATGACAATTTGGTGCTTGAATCGACGATAGAATCGACTCATGAATCGGTGGCTGAATCCACCCGCAAGCGAACTTTGACTTCCCCAAATGTTCAATTGTATGCATTCAAATCATTGTTAATAGACAGGTTGCGCAACAGCCATTCGAGCCATCCAATGGCTGATTTTGCGTGCGCAAACCAATGGCTGGTGGCTTGAATGGCTAATGAACTCAAGATGAAAAAGGTGGTATTCTTGACCAACATGAACCCCGATATGTGGAACTTGCCTGTATGAATTCTGTTTGACACTGACAGGGAAGCAAAATTCCATCAAGAACATAGTTTCCTTGGTTGTTCTGCCATTGGTTAAATGGAACAAGTGTGGAATGGACTGATCAACCTCTACGTTCATTAAACTATGTGGAAATGAATCAAATAATGCAAAAAAGGTCCCAGGTACCTAGCCATTCCAGCCATTAGCCATTGGTTTGCGCATGCAAAATCAGCCATTGGATGGCTTGAATGGCTGTTGCGCAACCTATCTAATATTTGCACATGGCTTGGAACCAGCGACAAACCTACGGTATGAATCAGTGTCTATGACTGAGCTGTCCCACTTCAATACTTAGCAGCGACAGTACTGAGTGACTACATCAACAGTGAACACAAAAATGTCCAAGTTCTTGTGGGTTTAACCGCACTTTGCGTACCGTGCACAGTTCATACCACGCGAGTGCACGTCAACTCCACGCTAGGCCACGCTTGTGCACGCCAACGCCAAGCCTTAGCGTGCATCAGCGTGCACTGGCGTGCATCAGCTTGGCATCAGCGTGCAATCGCGTACGACGCATCCCTTCGCAGCCCTTCGCGTTAGCTGCGTTTCACTTAGTTTTCGACAATTCTACCTACCTATCTACCACCTGCAGTCAAAATTATACATGAATATGCACCGTATATTATTTCCCTGGTTTACCTTTGTCAATTCTGACAAAAAGGAATATTTCCCGCGGCCTGGCCAACTGCCGCACTTTCGAACACTGTTTAAATTCTCTGAGTCTCGCTCATAAAACCACATCAATAACTTATTTTCTGAAGCCTTTTAAGCTTTGACATGCAGCTGCTAAACTCATGAACTCCTCGTCTTCTCTTTATAGACACATAACAAATTCAAGTTGTAAAATAAAGTAGTACTAGTTAGTTGTGGACAAATTAGCAGAGTAATAGTGAGCAGTAAGTTCGCTTGTGGATGCCCGTACATATATTATATATACAGGGAATTAATTCCCTTCACGGAAGTCGCTGTAAATCGTCTTCACTGGTGCCGCAGTGGCGCGGTAGTGCTGCGAGCTCAATTTCTGCTGTGGCAGACATCTCCAAATGTTTTCTACTTATAAATGAATGCACTTGGCCAATCCTTTGTATTTTTTTTTGCATCGAAACAGGAAGGATAACGCGATTCTAGTCAAACATTGGGATTGATCTGCTTGCACGCCAACACTGCCACGGTGACACCCTAGGGCACGCTGTGACACGGCGAAAAACCGGTGCCCATTTCAAGGAAGATGATGATCGTCTGGATTCTTCAAGATATTCAAGACCCAAAGTTGCTTAAGGTATTGTAGATATTGTAAATATATTTTTTGCATATTTTTTGCATAGGTTATCGAGTTATGCTGCCAGACACCTTGTACTGACGATGTTGAACATTTTGAATTTCAAATTGCCGCGGCGGATCGGCTATGATCAAACTCCGACGAACTTAAGAGGGAAATCTTATGTCAACATCCTGGAGAGTATTTGTGCCGCAGTGCGTCCCGCTACCTTTAGGTACCGGGTCTTATAGCGCCCTATTTTCGAAAACTTGCACGCCATCACATTTTCATCAGCATTTTTCATGTCAGCAGCTCCATTCTCCAGTCAAACGGAAAAGTGCAATCATCTGAAGCTCGTAAGATGACAGCGCGTGCTCCAGGTGAGACTACGAGCCAGAGCACAAAGCCGGCTAGCTAAGAGAGCGTGTAAGGAACAATACGTTACCCCTTCTCTCAACCCCCCTCCAATACTTACCCTGCTCCAAGGGAATCAAAGATAAGGAAAAATAACACCATCTACATTTTTTTTTTTTTCGAGGCTGGCTGACCCCCCTACCTGATGTCGGCTAATCTTATCTTTGATCCCCCTTGCCCTGCTCCTCAAAAAAGAGAGCGTGTAGGCATGATGCGATCAGTGATCCACGATCATCCATCTTGACTTTTGCTGCCCAGTGCCCACCACACACCCCCGAGTCTTTGCGTTCGTTTGACACTGGTTAGTGCTCATCCGGAAGCCTCACTCCCAGAGACCCAGAAAAATTGCTAGCCGGACCGTGCCGTTCTCCCGACTCCGCAAATGCCAAGCGACGCCAAACGTCGTAAATTTTCACTCCTTGCCTCCTCGCCCGCCCGTCTCCGCAGGCTCCCGTTCTCCAGAAAGCTTGGGCTCTATGTGACATTGCTGACCAAAACCTCGTCATTAAGATTCTGGAACTGGAGACGTTCGTAGGCACCGCGGTTCGACATGGACCTCAAAAATCACAATTCAAGGCGGCCTAAGACTTCTCAAAGCTTACTTCGAAAACCTCCAGAAGCTTTGAGATTCGACCTTCAATTTTCAAGCCGGCTGCCCAGCAGACTCCGCAACGAACACAAAACGCTGATCAGCGCCAAGCGGCTCGTTTGTCTTTCCACGAATTTCATGAGCGCACGATCGTCGAAAAAGAAGAGCGAGCCGAACGCGAAATTGTGCAAATGGGGGGATGAGATTCTTTAGCACTCGCCACCCGAGTTCTGTGGGGTATTCAGTCTGCGAGCCTCCGTCCACTCACGACTTTGCTGTCCAGTCTCCAAACCTCTGGCTCAAAGTATCTCAAGATGTATGGCTCTGGCGAACCAAAATCTCTGGAACAAGATTCAAGAACTTCAAGACTTCTCAATCACAGGATTCAAGCTTCGATCCTTAAAACCTTCTTTTTTTGTCGCAACTATACCATCATTTTCACATCTATACCTCGCCAGGTTCGCGCCAGCCTCCCTGGCCTTGAGGCTCATCCGAGCTGAGCTCACTCCCTAACCTACGTCCTCTGCGTACTGGCGGATAAGCCAATCATGAATCCAACGGAATGGGCAGATATCGAAGTACGGGAAGGAGGCAAGGTGCTTTTTTATCAGTCATCAACCTCATCCCCAGCTTCCGCCCTTGCCCCTCGGCTTACCGTATCCTATATTCCTCCTTTCCCTACTCATCTCCTTCATCCACTGACATTTGTGCCTGCAGTCTCGATGAAGATGATAATTGCGCTCCCCCCTGCACGGTATCTACCGTGGCTGCTCCGACTTCCTTGAAAGGCGTTACCCTGTCGAACAGATATTTCAAAGTATATTCTGGCCAACATCCGCCTTACTGCAGTTTGCTGCCGTGTTATCTGTCAAGCAATATTCATTCGTGTACTTTTACCACACGTTCTTGGTCCTTTTGAACATCGCCCTACACATTCATGCTCCGCATGCTCTTGAAACTGTAAACATCATAATCATGCTGGGACAGTCGAACTCTTGTATCTTAGATCCCCAATGCCACATCATGTATGCGGTCAAACAATCGAACAAGAGGCCTGAATCTTGTATATATAAGTACTAGTATCCTTCCGTGCGCGCGGTCGCCGTTCCTTTTGTACCAAGTAGGTACAGAAATCCCTCATCGTTTTGTTCAAGGCGGCCACAAATATTATGTTCTGTTAGAGGGTTTTACCGCTTGTCGGCCTTACTTGTTTATAAGCGACGAATGTGACGGACCCGTCTTGACTGGAATCGCCATTTGGGGTTGGATAGCGGACCGCGTACCGCCAGATGACGCGATGATGCTGACTCGGAATTCCGCTCTTCTTCCGCTACAAAAGCCAGCCTTTTCCCTTAGTAACATTCCCTGTCTTCTCCGAGTCTCAGGCATGCCAACCTTCGGAATCGCCTCGACCGCCGCTGAAGTAGCAGGCGCTTTCGCTGAGCAGATTAAGGGGAAGACTGGTATCGATCTACTCTTTGTCTAAAAGTCGAGATTGTTTACCTGTTGGTAAGTTCTCATTACCGGGACGTCTATAAATGGCCTTGGATTCGAGACGGCACGCGTTCTCGCAGTGAACGGGGCCAAACTCATCATAATCACCGGGTACAACTCGGAAAGGAAAGTGACTCCACTCCGATCTGTTTGCTCCTAAACCAATGTTTTGTCAGGCTTCAGCTCACAGAGAACGCGCTGAAAAAGGAAGGACCTGATGTGGAAATTCGCCAGCTTATCCTCAATCTCTCTTCCCTCGCCGATGTCCGTAAAGCGGCGGCAGAGGTAAACGCCTACCCAGAACACATCGACGTATGTATAAGCATTCGGTCTCGTCTTATTTCACGCAGAATTTACCACCACTAGGTACTCATCAATAATGCTGCTTCCTCGTTGTGCCCGTTCAAACTCACAGTCGATGGATTCGAGCACCAATTTGCCACCGACCACCTAGGGCACTTTCTCTTCACCGCGTTGATCCACCCCAAGCTCCTCGCTTCGCCGGCGCCGCGTGTGGTCTTCGTCGCGAGCGGCGTGCATGTGGTCAAGGGCGTCAACTTCGAGGAAGTTGAGCACCCCAACGCCGAGACGTACGTGCCAGGGCACGCGTATGCTGGGGCGAAAACCGCCAATGTGCTCACGACGGGCGAGCTCGCGCGCCGTGGGGGCGGGAAAATTAAAGCATATAGTCTCGCGCCAGGGCGTAGGTGTCTAAATTTTGTTGGCCCAGGGTGGACCTGATGATGTTTTCTCGCAGCTATTGTCACGAATTTCGTGACGAACCCAGAGGCGAAGGCGACGCTTGTGGCGAGCGGTATGGATTTTTTCTTCCTCGGGGAGAGAGGCAGCAGATTGAACCCGCGTCATGGCTGCTAGGCGTGATCTTCGAGGACGGAACGCCGAACCCGGACAAGCCTTGGAAAACGATTCCGCAAGGCGCAGCGGTGTATGTTGCTTTATTCTTTCCTCGCGCGCATCCTACCTAGACGGTCATTTGACTCCGTTGAGTGAGACATATCCAAATGAAATTGCTAACGGCTACCCACAGAATCGTAACAGCCGCATTCGACCCGTCGCTTGATGGTGCGTAGCGCATATCCAGTGGTGCCGTCGCACTCTGATTTGTTTCTTTTCGAACACAGACAAGTCGGGCAGCTACATCGAGAACTGCAACGAGAACAACAAGGCCGTGGCGCCGCACGCGTCTGACCCGGTAAGTGTTGCTTCTCGCGTTCAATATTCACTGTGCCTGTAATTTGAACCACGACTAACTGGATGGTTGTATCATTCCAGGTCCAGGCGGAGAAATTGTGGACGTTGAGCGAGCGGCTCGTGGGCGTGAAGTTCTTTTGAACGTGTATAATGCGGTGTACGGTTGACAGAAGCAGTGAATGGATTGTGCATAGCTGGTAGGTATGCTGAAAGATTGATCGGTTGACTTCGATCAGACCCTCCCATATAGATGGTTGTCTAGATGCAATATTTTCCTTCGAAAATCCAGCGCTACAATAGACCAACTACGAAACTGTACTTTCGAACTTCCCCAGAGCGGCAAAGGGCGTATAATATTCCCCAAGACTACTTAGCGAGGAGACAATTTTTCACTAGTTTCTCAAATTCCGAAGCCGCGCAAGCTTAGTAATCCTCGGTGAGCATGCACAAGCTCTCTGTCAAGATATTGCGTCTGGATACGGCATGAAGTCCTCTCCCCGGGCCTTGCGTCCATACTTCCTCCCCATTTGCACTGCAACACGAAACTCGGGGACGTATGTGGCGAACTCTCAGTCGATGACAGAAATCGACATGACTGAGTCGCAGCCTTCTTCGATAGCCAAGGGTTCTGACTGCTGCCCGATGATGTTCTCTGGAGCCAAGTCGCAGTGCGAGAGGAAGGCAGCAAAATCGGAAAGACCCCTGGCGGACTTCTTGAGAGAGGCAAGACATACGGTTCTGAAGGCGCGCGAGACGAGAGCGCACGTATTCCTCGACTGTGCTCACCGGGATCTTGAGGACGGGCCTGATTTGGCGCAGGGCGCGATAGAGATCGACGATTTGCTGCCGCACCTCCGGTTTATGACACCGCTCGTTGGTCAGTGGGGCACCATCGACGAACGCAGTGACGGTGTAATGCAATATCGGATGCGTGTTCGGGACGGTACCGTGATGGTGGGTCCGCTCGGATGCGGCATTGACGCGCTCGGGAGCCTTGAGGGGTGTCCTAAACAAATGTGGTGGGCTGTTTTTAGGCGTCGTGGAGCTCGAATATTCGGACGATCCACTTTCCAGCGACGTTGAAGACCGCTTGGTGGCCCATCTCTTTGCCGTCGCCCAGGACTTTAATTTCGGCGCGGTTCTATGGCAACCTGCAGACCGCCAGCACCGTTCGGAGGCAGTCGAATGGATCGGGAAATCCAGCGTCCTGTGTTGGCTAGAAATTAGAAAAATGTCTATGCATCGTTCCTATGGCGTACTCCGCGCGGTTCAGTGGTTCTTGAGCGGAATCTGACATAAGGGCTAAAGCAGGCAACACACAGTGAACGGTTTTTTTTTTACCATTTGGCCAGCAACTGATTGAAATTCGGAAGCATCCTAGAACAACACGTGGTGCTCGAGGAACCATGAAAGCAGGGCGAAATCTCGAGAAAGGCGCGCCGATGGCGAGAGCGGAAATCGGTTGAGCTGGAACAGTCTCCGGGTCTGGTTTCAGATATAGCTGATCTAGTGATTATATCAATCAATGCCATAATCTTGCCACGTCTCATACACAGCAACTTGAAGCGAAACATCAAGGAATCATGAAGGACACTCTGACGGATGCCAGTATGTTTTTTCTTCTCCGCCGTTGCGTCCGACAAAATCACTCCTGTCCCGCTTGTGTACCCCAGATTTCCCCCGCACTGCCGATTTACGTGTGTACCATTTGGGCTTGCGCCCAGGCGAGGTCGCGAACAGAATCGTGCGCAAACGAATCGGATATCCCTCTTATTTATTTATTGGCATTACCACATAGGTAACCGTGGGCTCACCGTCTCGTGCACGCACGGTCGCATCGCACTTTGACGCGGCGCCGAAGCTCTTCGAGCTCGCATCCGAGCGCGGATTCCTGACCCTGACCGGGCGGTACAAAGGAGTTCCGATCTCAGTCGTCAGCATTGGAATGGGTCACCCCAATGTGGACTTCTTCGTTCGCGAGGTACGCGAGTGCCTAAGTGGCGATATGCTCGTTGTTCGGTCAGTCGTGTTTCCTGCGTGTCCTGAACCCTACTTGCCAACGCCGTCGGGTTTTATCATTGGTTTTCAATAATTCTGATACCCCGTTCAAGGCTAGGCTCATGCGGAAGCCTCATCGATGTGCCAGTAGGCTCCGTCGTGGTCCCTAAATCATCTGTGGCCGTAGAACGGAATCTTGACTTCCCCTTTTTGAGTCCTGGGGAATGCACGGAGCAGCCGTATAGGATCAGTAAACCTGCGAGTCACTTTCTTTATGGACTCATCTTAACCCCTTACTTACGCTTTATCCCTCTGTTTTTGTTCTCAAAGATATCGGCAGATCCAGAGCTTCATAGTCAAGTGAGCTACAGAGACCTCCTTTATATCCGACGTTTCCTCATCATCACAGCTACACAAATGCCTTGCCGCCGCGAAGCCTCAGGACTGGAAGCCAGTCATCGTCGCTGGTAGTGTCAACGCGTCGGCTGACAGGCAAGTCGTGCTTGTTCCCAAAGTATCCCGCTCTAAACGTGTTTCCTCTTGGAACTCAGCTTCTATTCTTCTCAAGGGAGACAGACATCATTTCCCGATCAGAACGAAAACCTCATCGCATATTTGCAAGCGTCGGTGAAGGCATTAGCGACCTTAGAGGTATGGGTCCTTCTGGTCGGAACAGGGATCACGCCTCATTTCCTTGACTCCCG
Source organism: Mycena galopus ATCC 62051 (assembly GCA_014925785.1). NCBI lineage: Eukaryota > Fungi > Basidiomycota > Agaricomycetes > Agaricales > Mycenaceae > Mycena > Mycena galopus. The sequence continues at coordinate 940,826 of WIQG01000029.1, forward strand.
TTTATTTATGCTCTTACTGCACGAACGGCACTATATTAGATGGAGACTTTTTGGCTTTTTCACTTGGCCGCATGTTGGCGCCCCCTTACGCCCAGCAGTACACGGGCGCCACCTCTCGCAACCGGCCCTGTTCAGCCAACACCATCCAAGCCGTCGACCGCCAACGCCATTCCGAAAGCACTCGCCGGCCATGACACGGTCATCCGTGCCGCTGCCGCTCATTTGGTCTTCGCCTCTCGTACGTCGCAAGATTTCATTACCCCGAGTGAGGTCACCGTTCTGGAAGAATGGGCCGCGAAGGTTTGTTTGTCCTTTCTTCTCGGTGCGTCTGTTTACTGATTGCGTGGTTAGGGTGTTCTCGACGCGCTGGTGGAAATGACCATCTCAGCCGACGTACGTTCCACCTCCCTCTGAGGCACATCACGTGTTAACCAAATTCAGCATCTACATGCTGAGGCAGGTAGCGTGTGGGAGCTGTAATATTTCTACTTACGTTACGATAATTGTTAGATGGTTGTTTTCACTATCCTGCCTGCCAGTTTATACTCCAATCCTTTTCGAGAAATTGTAGAACAAACGGAACTATATACACGCCTACGCCAAATTACCGCTTCGTGGGCTCATGCGGGTCGGTGAAACTCGTCACACGGCCGTCTGGCTGTCATATGTACCACTGGGCACTGTCGCGTTGAAGGACGAACCACCCTCAAGTAGAATCTACGGGGAGTCGGAGATATGTCGAGCTGCCACTCAGTAATCTCGAACTCGCTCTGAACGTTTTTCCATTTCGTTGACGAATGTGTGCAGATAGATCACGAGATCACTCCTGTAGCCCGTCGATAAAACCACGTCGGCCACCCCCAGCGTCTTTAAAGACATGGCTTCCTCCTCGGTTATTCGCTCACAGCCTCCAATCCGCACATAGCTTATACGCGCTGGTGGACTCGCTTCCTAGATTGCAATCATGCTGGATAACATGTCGGTTGAAGATCACTTTACATCAACTGGAAAGAAGTGATTTAATTACAACTTTCCGATCAATTGGGTTTAGAACTGAAGGCATTTATTGTGTGCGCTCGAACGGGGGAGAAGGCGAGTGTCGTAGAAACCGTACTTGATACTACTTTTTATTAACGCAGGCGCGCACGGCGAATACGTATCAACGGTTTCTGTACCGTCCACTGGGCGGGTGGTCTCTGGCCATCGAATTGAACCTTCACGCGATTCAATTTGAGGTCGCAATAAGCATATCCCGAATTCAGCAGGCATGACGTTAAAACTCAATTATTTAATTGTTCTTTACTATAGTCGCAGTCTCAGATGGTAAGGTATTCGCGAACCAACAACACATTAGCAACACATCAGGCGGTTACCGGAACATGCTCCAGCGCCTGCTCGAAGTCGGCTATGATGTCCACGATGTTTTCAATTCCAACGGACACCTTCGGAAATTCAGTGGGATGCAATCCGAGAAAAGAGAGAACCTACTCTTATTAGATCACGACGGACTCCCGAGGCAAGCACCTCGTCATCGCTCATCGATTGATTGGTTGTCGACCCAGGATGGATAATCAAGGTTTTCGCGTCTCCTGAAAAATCATCAGCCAGAAGCCTTCAAACTCGGGGTGCGGGCGCACCCATATGTGATAAATTGCTTGTCAGCTTCAAGTTGTCGATGACGTCTCGTGGATGGCTGGTGATTCCAAAGCAGACTATTCCCCCGAAGGTGTTCGTGCGCAAACATTGGACGGCGCGTGTGTGGTCGGGATGATTTTCCAGACCGAGATACGATACCCAAGTGACCTTGGGGTGAGACTCGAGCCACCTGTGATGATATCAGATTCGAAGACCAATCACAAATATTCAACGAAACACAAACTTGGCCAGTGCGAGCGAGTTCTCGCAATGTTGTCGTGCTCTGAGGCTGAGTGTTTCCAGGCCTTGGAGAGTCAAGAATGCGCCGAATGCATTTTGGCACGCGCCCATATCCCGAAGCATTTCCCATCTCATTTTGAGAGCGAAAGCTTTACGGCGGTCGTACTTGGCGCTGAAGGCGCCTTTGAATTTCGGTGACGCATCCCAATCAAACCGGCCTAACGAGATAAATGTTGGCATATTGAGCGTAACCCCGCAAGCAGCTTACCAGAGTCGATGATCATTCCACCCAAGACAGTTCCATGGCCGCCCACCCACTGGATAGAAGTTCAGCTGGCGATCCTGGAGTTATCGCAGAAACAACTACCTTGGTTGTGCTGTGGACTGTTCGAGGTTGAATCAGCCAACATCCGGGGACAAAGCAGAAGTACATACCAACGAGATCTGCTCCATAGTCGATCGGACGTATCATCCATCCACCCATGCCGCAGGTGTTGTCCACAACAAGAGGAATGTTGTGCTTGTGCGCGAGCTGCGAAAGCTGTGAGATGATGCTCATTTCTTGAACCAGATCTTACCGCTGCAAGCTCGGCGATTGGTGCGAGGATGAGACTGGGATTGCTGATGGTTTCTACGAAAATCGCGCGAGTGTTCTCGTCGATGGCTTGGGCAAAAAGTTCGGGTTTAAGGTCTGCGACATATTTGATCTTGATGTTGACTTTCTTGAACAGTTCTATAAGTACAGGTTCGTATCAGCGAGACTCTGCTGCGGGGTTCAAATACTTACGCTGAAACTGGGAGTAGGTCTTGATGGGATCGGTGAATAAAAATCGACAACCCAAGGAAGGAAAATTCTTACTCCTCCAAACAGGCCGTTTTGCCTGGATTAAAGTTCAATGTTGAATTAGATTGCGAAGGAAGAACCGCGAGCTTACGGGGCGATGATATTGTGGCCCGAATCACAAAGGCCCAACAACGTCATAAACTGTGCTGCCTGCCCGCTGGAAGTTGCGACCGCGGCCACGCCGCCTTCAAGCGCTGCCATTCTCTGCTCGAGAACGTCGACAGTCTCATTACTGAGGCGCGAATAAACGTTTCCCGGAGCCCTAGGGATCCGAGTCAGAAAAAAACTGAATCCCTGGCGCCTTTCAGTACTCACCCGTTGAAAAGCTCGGAACCATGCTGGAAAAATATCAGTGTTGCCCACTGCGTGAGTTTAAGAACCTACATCTGAGCTTGCAAACGTGTAAGCTACACTAGTATGTATGGGAACCGCTCGTGGTCCATTGCCCGCCTTGTCGGGTGTGAAGCCAGCGTGGATTTGCAATGTCTCGAAATTGTCGCCGTGAGTCTCCCTGTCGATTGGGATTAGTGTTGAGAAGCATTCGACGGCGAAACCTGAGACACGAACTGAATGAGTGCCATGTCAGTTGAAATTTATTGTGGAGTGGGATTTATAGTAGGGTGGGATTTATAGTGAAGTGGGATTTATAGTGGATGAGATTTGGAGTGGACTATAAGGGATCCGGTTGGAGGCAGTACGAGATCTTCGGGAGTTTGGACGAGTCATCGGCAATTGAACAACAGCAAATGTATACAGCCTGAACAGCGTGCACTAAAATGTTGCCATACTGCTTTTGTCTCCGAGAAAATAACAGCGCACTCCGTCCATTCCATTTTGACTACTTTGGATCCTGTTGTAATTTCTGGCCGAACTCCGTCCACCCACATCCCCTTTGGATTTCGCCCTCACAGGGCGAGAGTTAAGTATGAATAATTCTCACAGCTTGATCCGTTTTCGCCGCAAACACTTACAGCTAGACTGCCGATGGCGATTATGCCAAGGCGGGCACGAACGGGTTCCGTCTCGCGCCAATTTTAGGTGGGCTCGCAGGTCTGAACCGCATTTAAAAAAACCTGTGCACCTTTTGATGCCCGTCGTTGTAGCATAACCTAATACTCGAAAATGGAGTCCATGAAATCTTACGCATTCTTACACCGCCGATGAATTAATTGAAGTCCATAATATGATCGTATTAGTGCAAGTCAAACGCTACGGGGCTACACAATTTCGTATCTAAATTCCCCACGAATCATCTCGGATACTTCCCTAACGTGCTGGCGACTCTTCCTAGAATACGCTAGGAAATATGCGAGTAGGAGACAGACCCCCGTTGCTGGGTCCGGAATGATATCGCCTTTCGCGTAGCAGCACAGATGCCGACAGACGTTCGCCTGCAAGGTTGGGTGCCTCTGAAGCAATTCGCTGCAGGGATCCTCCGTGTTGAACCGTCCGCCCCGTTCAGGCTGGATAAACACCACCTCGCACCAATACTGCGAACCGTTCGGGCGTTGCGGAAAGTCGAATGCGGTGGTGACGAGCCGCAAACGCTCCGCATCGCGGAGGCACGTCAGTAGATGCGCGGCATAAAAGTCGACGCCGTAGGAATGGATGGTGGACATTGCGCAGCCGAGCCCGGGGATACGGGCGTTTATTTCAACAAGGAAGCAAGAGGGCGGGTTACTGCGCGTCACCAGTCGAGGACGCAGGTCAACGATACCGCTCTCATCCGCGCGGAACTCCATCGAAGAGTCTTTGACCCGACCTTCGACATGGAAAAGTCCCCATGTGAAGCCTAGCCCGAGGAGCGTGCTGTGCAGTGAGTTCTTCACGATTTCGCGCTCCGAGTTGGGGAGGTTGGATGGCGTGAATTCGGAGGTCTCGAAAAAAGTTCCCTTTGCACCAGCGCCGGGTTTGTCACCTGCGCTGGGAAAGTCGTCCACTAACTCGAAAAATAGAATTTCGCCCTCGCAAAGGACGATATTCGCGTCGAATTCTGGTCCGTCGATGTACGTTTCCACAATGACTGCCCGCCCGTGTCGGCTAGTATCGATTCTGCCCACCGATGCGAGGAGCTCGGTGTCATTATGACCCTGGCAACACCTTCCGAGAGATAACCGCTCACAGGCTTTACGATGGCGGGATACTGCACGGAAATGGGGTGCGTCGTAGAATTGAGTTTCTCTTTCATTTCTCCGAGGTCGGGAAAGCGAAAAAATTGAAAGTCGCCGCCCTGAGAGTCGACTTCGAACTCACGCATAGCGTATTTGTCGGTCGCTATCTCATGCGCGCGGACTGGGGAGGCAGGAAGGCCAAGCATAACCGCGGCTTTGGCGGTGGATACGAGATATCTGTCGTGCCCCGTGAGGATTCCGTCAATTTTATCGAATCCCTTGTAGGCGCAAACGGCATCAACGATTCGCGCCGGGAGGTCATCGTCGATAGTCATGTCGATGGAAATGAAGGCATCGCAGAATCCGGGAGCATTCTCGGGATTCTGCAACCAATGCTTGGGTCCATGAGGTTCGCCGGTACCGAGAACAATTACGGAGACGTTCAGGTCCTTGACGGCCTGTATGAATCCTGCACCTGAAATGACGCACTTGATAAGCAGAAAGGAATAATAGGGATATGCATACCGGTCTGAAGGTATGAATAACCTTCGATGAGGACGACGTTTCGATGAGGCACGGGGGTCGGAAAAACCCAGGTCAAAGCGAGTCGGGAAGCAAGCTCTGCCTCGACCACCCCAAGCTTTCCCTCTGCGTCTGACCGATCATTAGACGGCTGGAGGAGTATTCCCGCAGCCGCCGAGGAGATGACGCTGTGGAAGGCTTCAGAGGGCAGGAAATTTCCCCTTGGAGGTCCGGTGATCTTCTGATCCAGTGCTAAAAAGCTTTCGACGCGCTCCACGAAATCACATTGAAGCAAGCGACGTTCGAAGAAATTGAGGCGTCCCACGAAGCCATCCGTGGTTGGAAGGATGAATTTAATGGAGCAGGCGGAGCTGAACGACAATGGAATGCAGTCAAGCAGTAACTTGGAGGCCTTGTCCGCAAGATTAGCTTCGACCAGCGTGACATGAGGATTCGCGGTATCTGCAACTAAAGTCTGGAGAATGACATCTACAGTTTGGAACGAGGCGAACTTGAAGGGAGGATTGATTCTCCAAATAGCCTCCACAGGAGCTGAAAACCGTATATTAATAACTGCATTCTTCAAACAGGCACTTGGCCTCACCGCGATCACCAGAAATGAGAGTGGTAACATTCATCATCTTGCAAATATTGAAGAGCCGAAATGTTCAGAGGTTAAATAGACCGCGCTGTGGGGAAGGCCGATGCGAGTATAAGAGCAGAACTTGGAGTACGCTAGAGAGCGAAGTCATGTCGAGTCAGCCAGATCAAGACAAGCTCCGAGTGGAGGATCTGAAGATACAGCAAAAATACAGCGTGTTGGCAACGATACAGCCCTTGGACAAACCTGTATTCCAAAACGGAGGACGGAGCGTGTTGTTGTGAAGGTGACTTGAAGACGCCGTGTGGACCGTGGGTCCGTGATAGCCGGCCAATTCAAATAATTTAAGCGCCGACATGCCGTACTGCCGGAACCTACTACTTGCTTTGAGCGCGCCTACGTACAGCGCTAACAGGTTACAGCGCGGAACAGTTCCTCAATCTCCGTGAACCAGCATGTGGTACTCAACTAGCGCTAGCCCAGAAGTAGCGCCTAGGAACCTCCAAATACGAGCGGCTATGTCGGAGATTTCCCCACTGCGGTTCCAAAGGACTCTTCTGTCTCCGTCCCCGTCGAAACTTAACTCTCTTTGTATAATCATACGAAGGCGACCTTCATTTCTCTCGTTTCTCCCTCCCTGAGATATGGATCCAGTCGATTCGCTCACAGTTCTAGAGGTGCCAAGGTACGTTCTCGCCAACACTCACAGCTTGGGCTGAATCCCACATCCACCAGCAAATACGGCTCTCAACACTCCGTCGCCACTTCCGAGAAAGCGTCTAGCCCGCATGCCGATTCAATTGCGGTAACCGCACTTCCAAATGTCGTCCAACCAACAAGCGGGGAACTGGAGACGCTTCGACGCGTCCAAGGCAAAATTCCTATCGGCGCCTGGCTTGTGGCCGTGATTGGATTTTCCGAGAGATTCACATATTATGGAGTTACTGCTCCATTCCGTCAGTTGCAGTGATCGTTCTCCGCATCGACAACTAACCCAGTGCAGAGAATTATATTCAGAATGCTCGGGACGATCCGCTACGCCCGGGCGCACTCGGACTTGGAGAGACCTCCGCAACACGCCTCGTTTATTTTCTCACATTTTTTGTGTATGCAACATCTTTTGGTGGTGCCATCGTCGCAGACGGGTGGCTCGGCCGTTATAAAAGCCTCACCGTTTTCGCAAGGTACAAACCCTGTATTTTATGAAGATTTCGCTGACTTCATCCTCGTAGCATTTACGCATTGGGCATCCTCGTTCTGTTTGTCACATCTCTGCCAGTGTCCTTAGACCATGGTGCTGGTCTTGGTGGTCTCATCGCAGGTGAACAAATCTGTCTTCTGCGCCTCAGGGCCACATGCTGACGGCGGCTGCGGGAAGCTATGATTATTTTCGGGATCGGCGCGGGCGGGATGAAGTCCAACCTGGCTCCATTCATCGGTCAGCCCCTGTTTACTGCACTATATACGGTCTTGCTAAATTATTTCAGCGGACCAATGTGCGGATACGTCGCCTACCGAAATAACCACAACTTCCAGTGGCGAACGCGTCATCGTTGATCAAGCTTTGACACTGCAGCGCATCTATTCAATATATTACTGGTGAGGATTTCCCTGCCGTATGGGCTGCAAATTGACTATGGCCACTTTAACTAGGTGCGGGAATGTGGGATCCCTCTCCGCTGTCGCAACTACGCTCATGGAGAGACACATCGACTTTTGGGCCGCCTTCCTTCTTCCGGTCTGCTCCATTTGGGTTTCATTGACTCTTTTAATTGTGGGCCGAGCGCAATTCGGTGAGACGTGTCATCTGTTTTACCGGGCTGGTGCTGAAACTGGACCGCGAGTCAAACCACCTGCCAAAGGGACGATTTTACCTCAGGCCATGAAGGCCTTTTGGTTCGGAGTACGTGGTGGCTTCAAGATGGATGCAGCCTTGCCCGCAAATCAGGCCTCAAAACATCAGCGCACAGTTCCATGGGACGAAACCTTTATCCGAGAATTGAAACGCGGACTGTTGGCCTGTCGCGTTTTGTGAGTCTTCCGCGTATTCTTGCTGGAGGATCTAAATTCAACCATTTTCAGTCTCGCGTGGCCCATCTTGCTCCTGTGCCAAAGCCAAATGTCCACCAACCTCGTCTCTCAGGCTGCGACAATGGAGACCCATGGCCTCCCCAACGATGTAATCGCATTCCTTAACCCCGTCTCGGTCATCATTCTCCTTCCGCTCGCAGAACACGTTCTGTACCCTGCCCTACGCAAGGCCAAAATTACCTTCTCTCCCATCAACCGCATGGCTCTTGGGTTCCTCCTCGAATCATTTGCCCAGGCATATGCCTCTGGGATCCAGCACCTCATCTATTCCACCGCACCATGCTTCAACGCCCCGCTCAAATGCGGCCCCGCCCCTGGGCCGAACCACGTAAACGTCTGGGTGCAGACACCCATCTACGTCCTCGAGGGGCTCGGCGAGGTCTTCTCCTCGCCCAGCGCGTATGAATACGCATACGACGCGGCACCGCCCAGCATGAAGTCGCTGCTGCAGGCCGTGCTAGTCGGGATGGGTGCGCTTGCGGTTCTACTCGGCCTCGCAATATCCCCGCTGTACCGCGACCCGCTGTTGGTTGTGAGCTATGCACTCCTTGCGGGGTTGATGCTACTCACGACTGTGGTGTATTTTGCTGCGTTTCGCACCCACAGCGACTTTGCTCCCGCAGGTGGACCTGCGGTAGAAAACAGCAATGCTGTGCAGGAGAAGGCGTAAGGCAGAGAGGAGCTGGTCGGATTACACCCTCGGGTTTCTAGCTTGTGTCAGAATACGTATTTCCTTCAACAACATCAAAGGTTGCAAGTATTAACTGCATGCATTCGCACTGGATTCAACAGCTCAAAGACCCGTCCCGTCGCCTTGCGGCGGACCGAGTACTCTCCATCATCAGATATGCCGCTGCGCATATGGAAGCCGCATGCGACTTCCGAACATAGAAAATTGTTGGAACTCAAATTCAAGAACAAACTCATTATTGGCGGTGTCTATGAAATTGAGTATTGATCAAACATCGGTAAGCTCTAGCGTCCCTACTGCAACAGGCTTAACATGTCCGCGTATTTGCACGCGGTTTGCAGCGGCAAAGTACGACGCCCAGATGTCGCCGCCACGAACACTAACTGCCTTTGCATGTTGCGGCTTCCCATCGGAGTATCCCCCATCTATATGTCCATCCTGTGCTTTGGCAGCCCAGTACGGCGCATTCAGGCAATGAGCTGAACCACAAACGTGATCCTCGCGCACACCGATGGTGGGTGCAAACATCCGAGTTTCGTACGCGATCCCTTCTGCTTGTGTACTCGCTGTAACAACCAGGATTTGGGTGCGGGGTGCGAGTTCGGCCTGGACGGAACTTGAGCACGAAAAAATATCGAGAACACCGGCGGGAGACTTACGAAATGCTCGACATTGGGCTGCCATTCACTGAGTTTCTCCGCTTCATCGACCTCGACGAGGAGATAGTTGGAAAATCCGTGTTTGCCGTAGCCGATATAACAGATATCGACGCGGGGCTTGGCGAGAGCGCGGGAAAAAATTCCCTCCACAGCGGCTTTCTCCTCCGCGGATGCGGGGCAGGTTGTGCCCGCTGGCAGCTCCATGCTGATCTGGTCGTTTATGCGGTGTGCTGTGAGAGTGCCCGATAGGGTTTCGAATTCGAGGGTGCTGACATTGTTCAAGAGGTCAAGTCTGCGGAATATCGCCTCGGCTGCGGCCACTTTGAGATAAAATTTAGCGAATTTGAAAAAAAAATTGCAGGGGATGCGCCTACGTGTTCCGTGGCCGCAAATTTGGACCTCGTTTCTGGGGCCAAACCAACGCAGTCCAAAGACAGCACGTCCGATTTTAGGAGCTGTATCGGACGTCGGCGGTGATACATACACCACGATAGGCTGGTTGAAATTGTTGTTAATTTTTTCAAGGACCACTTTAGGCAGCATCTTGTCCAGGAAGATGACGACCGCAGGGTTACCGCCAAATACGTCGGTGGTAAAAGCATTGAGGATTTGAAAGTCCACATGGCCTGTAGGGTGATTCGGACTGTGTATCGAACAAGTTTTGCAGTCGTCGAGAGAGTTATCCATTGTAGCGATAGTATTTGGAAGAGGCGTTTGCTTTGTTGGAATTTTATGCTTTGAGCATAACCCCGTTGGTGTCCAGTGCATCGTTATAATGCGCATTAATTAATAGCTGTTGCTTGAAGAGCCGGCCGTTCAACTGTTGACGGAGTCCGAGCTTCAAGTTCAGCACAGGATTCGGGCAAACCCGAAGCTAAAACCGAGGTCCAATGATGAAAGTCGGCGGGATCCGAGGAAACTACGAAATGGAACTCGAAGTGCTGACTCGAAACAAGTATTCGGGTTGGCCGACACAAGACCCACAAAATGCAATGCTCGGTGTCGAAATACAGCTTTCCTGGGAACAAGAGTTAACCGTTTTGAGTTCGAAAGAAGCAGAGAAGGTAAGTGATGTCATGAGTGAGGGTCCAGGTTGTTGACAATTATCGGCGATCGCTCAACTCCGCAGCTTGTTTCCATCCGCCGGGATCCAGATTTTACTTTACATGCTGTCCGTGCTCTGCATTGCCGTCTAACCCTGGGTTAGCGGGGAATAGCAGGCAAGCGGCCTCCATTTTGATGCAGTGAATTGAACTCGCTTGTCTAAAACGAATCTGCCTACTCGCCAACGAGACTTAACCTCATGGAGCTTACGCTGAAAACAAAACTTGAAGCGTGAATCTTCGATCTCAGCTCAATTTGAAAATTCTGCACCCACCCCATGGTTTAACTTTATGACTAGTTGGGTTGTCCATCGGATCAGCTGGGATAGAAGCGGCTTTGCTGTTGAACGGGTTCGGATTATTCGGCCGCGTCACAGCATTGTGATTCAAAAGCAGAAAAGTTCCTCAAGGGCTCAATTTCGCATGATGGCACTCGCAATCGACCATGGCACCTTCACTGTACCCAAATATGACCTGGAATGTGGCATTACCCTCTGCTCTGTCAATGTTGCGTACCAAACATGGGGCACTCTCAACACTGAAGGCAGTAATGTCATGGTGATCTGCCATCCCTTCACGGGAAGCGCAGATGTTGCAAAGTGGTCCGTTGTTCGATTGAACCGGGGACACGAAATAGCTGATGGTTGGTAGGTGGTCCGCACTCATGGGGAAGGGAATGGCCTTCGATCCAACCCGCTTCTTTATATTCTGCGCGAATGTTCTGGGGTCTCCCTTCGGAACTACTTCGCCTCTTTCAGAGAATCCGTCTACCGGGAGGCCCTACGGGCCAGAGTTCCCGGCTACAACCATTCGTGACGACGTCAGGTATAATATCTTTGATGACTTACTTCTGCTACTGAGAACCGATGCCCAGATTGCACAAAATGGTCCTCGACCATCTCCGCATTACCTCGGTTGCGGTTATAATCGGTGGCTCGATGGGTGGGATGACTGTGTTGGAATGGCAGTTGTGCTTCCCTGGTTTCGTACGCCGAGCAATAGCGATGGCAACATGCGCAAAACAATCCGCGTGGTGCATCGCATGGGGGGAGGTTAAGCGGCAAATTATCTGGAACGACGCGGCGTTCAACGGTGGCTACTACTCGCTCAGTTGCCCGCCGATCCAGGGACTCTCAGCCGCACGGATGGCCGGCCTTCTGACGTACCGTTCGTCAGCTTCTTACGAGGAACGGTTCGGGCGCAAGACCCAGTCCAGCCCGTCGGACCGTTGTGAAACCTTCGTGGAAGACATGGGCGTGGGGTACCCGTTGTACATGGCTCAATCTTACTTGCGCTACAAGGGTGCCACCTTTGCCGAAGATTTCGACGCGAACTGCTATCTTCACATCATCCGAAAGATGGACACGCATGATATCACACGGGACCGTGTAACTAGCGACCTCGACGAAGATGCAGCACTCACAACTGTTCTTGGTACATTGCCTACACGTCCGCTCATCATCAGCATTGATTCGGATGTGCTATGTCCGCCGAACGAACAGGAACAGCTTGCAGAATATATCCCTGAGGCGGAGTTGGTAGTTATTCAATCGGTCGCGGGGCACGACGGATTTCTGGTAGAAAGCGAGCAAATCAACATCGCGGTATTGAGGTATTTACGGCGCGAATTGAGCGAGTTTTACTAGTGGACGCTTCGTAACGTGACGCAGGCTGTCCTGATTTTGTATTCCCTTTACTCATATATCTTTTGTAATTATCAGACACGACCCATGTCTCCGGTTTAATTCAAGGCAAAGGTGTTTCAATGTGAGCAGAACTTAAGCCGAAGTTGAGGCCTGGAGTACTTGTGCTCTGAAAAATAGGGATTTGGTGCGCACAAGGAAAGCTTGGAACCTCAGTGTTCAGCCCATCGTAGTTGATTGCCAAATAAACCGACGTAGTTTTTCATCTGATATCAAGTAGTCAAAGGGCCGATTTCGTCGGAGTTTTTTTTACGAAGATGGAAGCACTCGATGAGGGGATCGAGGAATATCAGAGTCGAAAATGGTGCGGTGGCGCCGAGCAAGAAATGAGGCAAAAGCTCCATATACCGTAGTACCAAATAGGTAATGTTCCATAATCGAGCGGAGTTAATTCTGTGGCGTTGCTTGCAACCTAGAAATAAAATTACGCGGGGAAGTCATTGAGACGGGGTTCAAAGCCTGAAGATAATGAGGTAATCACACACAAAAAAAATACAAACGGCGCTTTCAAGGGTAGCTCCAGCGACGGGATTTACATCGCGATCTGCCGGTTCACCTCACACGCGCGCGGAAAAATCCTGGTATTGTCCATCGTGAGGCGGCGACGGTATTTACTTCTTGCGCCTGAAGCGCGTGTTGAAATCACCCCTTTGACGTTCATGGACTCCTTATAGTTACCGGACCCCGGTGCCTAGGCTCAGTACCAAGAACATAAGCGTCGGAAGAGCGTGGGTACCCCTGCATTAGGCCATCAGCGTTCTTGAAAGAGGCTGAAATTCTCCGTTTGGTTGGCCTGAGGTGCGCGCCCAAGTTACTCGAGTCTGCCATTTATGGTCGACATCTGTTTGAATCTCTTGGCGGGGGTCTCAGAATACGCCGTTCCCGTTTGAGAGGATTAATATTTCTCGCCAAACCATGCGGGGCGCTGTTAAGACGACACGGTAAGCGAACCTCTAGGACCATTAGCGTTGAACTAAGCAACATACTCTTTTACTGCCATGTACATGCAATTCGGGACGGTTCTCAACATGTCAGGATACCGTAAGTTTTTCCCTAGTTCCTGGTTCACCAACCTCTTCTCTTGCTGGGATTTACGTGGGGACTCTATCAAATCGAGGGACGTCTGAAGGATTCGGGGAAGAATACCGCATCGATGCTACTGGCCTCATTGACCTGCATGACCGCCTGATGCCTGGCCAAGGCTGTCCATCCTGCTTTCTAATTGAGATCAACGCGCGTGTGCCGGGACCGGGCTGGGCGTTCTCCACTCTCCACACTTACGGAGTAGACTTCTACGCGGTATTGGTCTTGGCGTGCGTCCGAGACACTGCCCGCCTCGGAATTCTTGCCACTCCATTCCACTTCCCTGGGCGCGAGGACGGCTCGCAGTATTGGTGCGAGGCTTTTATCGTGCAAGTCGAGCGCGGGGGAAGATACATCTCGGAGGATGCGTGTGGAGACTTAGTCCGCCGACGCCCGGTCCTTGGCGAGCACATCGCACGGGGTGTGGCGTTATATGCGCCGGGGGCGATTGTGCCAGACCCCGCGACCGGGCTCTGCGTTGTGCTTGCATAATTTTGGTATATTCCAGGGAGAGCCGGCAGCATGTCAGGCAGCTGGCGGAGATGGTTCGCAAAGAGTTCCAATATGCCAAAATCGCCTAGCCTCCATAGAAATAGCATGTAGACGTCGATCATTTGGGAAATTCAACCTTGCTGGCCTCTAATTCCATTCCCAAAAAATTTTGCAAACATGCATCCACACGATCCATCTTTTTGGTAGAATGAACAACTCCGCAAAGTAGCGCGAACCTCAACCGTGGGTAAGTAGATGCGGCTATCACTCTCCGAAGCAATCATTGCGATCATTTCGGCGTCCGCCACTCTCTTCCGATCCACCACGACATCAAGACGCCGTCCTTTGCGAAACGCCGCACCAGACTGTGCACACCAGCTGTCTGACGGCCTTCTTAACAACTCCACAGCGGCGGATCCAAGCACGGCGTTTTTTTGGGCGGTGCCACTGGTGCACCGTGCATGCCAGGTGCACGCCGACTTCATTTCTCTATCACTCCGTTCCGCTCGCACCGGGATTGATTCTTCCTCATCCCCTCACGTGAAACCTTTCAGTCGAGTTGAAAACTTTATTTTGGCTCCGTTATCATATCTTTTTTCGGAAAGGGCGACATTGGATATGTACGGGTGGATGTCCTTAGAGGTGTGTTTCCCATGACCTTCGTTACCGTTTTAATTCTGTTCTGCTCAGTGTTACATAGATCAAGTTCGACTCGGAGGCCGGAGGGTTACGGGAAAGTCCGAACTCGCCGCTCAGGCACCGAAAAATTCGTGAACCAAGGACACGATCGCTAACTCGAACTGGTGGCCGGCCTATGGAATTACACACCACCGAATACAGCCGAGATACCGCAGTGCGTCCCGTCTCCTAACCGGAAATCTCCAATAACTATTCAACAGCCCTGAAAATACATTTCGGGGTGTTGTAAGGGTCCGGGGCTATACTAGTCCTGTCTACACAACTCGAGCGGCATCGCCCCAAATGGGTCCGCTGTGTTACAACTTTCGCTAAGGCTAACACCATTTCATTTACAGCTGCTGCGCTTCCCACTGCTGTCTCACGGGGATACAAACTACAGCTCTAGAGTCTAGAACAACCTCTATCTCATACATAAACCGTAGCCCTCACCACTGACTGCACACAACTCACCCGAATACTCATGTCTGAACAGAAAAAGCAAATTGTAGTCATTGGCGCGGGTAAAACTCACTCTTTTGTGTGCGGTCTGTGACTGAGTGTGTTTCCGCCAGGGGTCATCGGTTTGACCACCGCTATCAAGTTACAGGAGAAGGGCGGATACCAGGTCACTATCGTTGCCGAAATTTGGCCAAGTGATCATCCAAGCCCGCATTACACCAGCCACTGGGCGGTAAACGTTCTCAACCACAATCATTTAAAGATCCGACTGACCCTTCTTTGCGATAGGGAGGGCACCACTGCACCGCAGCCGAAAGCGATGATCTCCGCCAGCAGAGTTAGTTGTCAAGTAAATTCCCTAGTCTGCTCTCTAACCCGCTTCGATATTGCAGAGATGGATACGGAGACTTTCAGAGTTTTCTGGGAAATGTCCGCTCCTGGACATGCCGCAGAGAAATGCTTCATCCGTACGCCACAGTATGAGCACTACTTTGAAGATCTCGGTCATCCTCGTGGACTGGAGACTATGCCTGATGTACGTTCGGCTTAGATATACATTTATCCTTCGCTGATTTCTTTCAGTTCAAGCTCATGCCAAAGTCGGACCTCATTCCCGGCGCCGTGTTTGGAATTAGCTTCACCGCTATCAGTTTCGGTACGAATTATTTTGCGCCAGTGTTCAATTCTTTTGATCAAGGAAATTAGATCCACCTGTATACCTGGATTATCTTCACAAACGATTCCTCGCCGCCGGCGGGAGGCTCGTGCACGGTTCGGTCCAACACATTAAACAAGTGGTTGAAGGCGGAAGTGCCGTCTTCGAGGGACAAGCTCCGGCTCCCCCTGCTGCCGTCATTGTCTGCGCCGGCCTCGGTGCGCGAAGCCTCGGCGGTGTGGAGGACAAGACGGTGACGTCTGTTCGCGGCCAGACTGTGGTCTTGCACGCACCGTGGGTGGGCTTTGGATCGACGCGCCGAAAGATTGAGGACGAAATGATTTCATACGTCATTCCCCGCCATGGCGGGAACATCGTTCTCGGTGGGACCCTCAACGCCGATGACTGGTGAGCTGCGTGATACACCAGACTTTATTTCGAAAACCCAAGATGCGTTTGAATTCAGGTACCCTCTTCCGCGCGAGGAGACGAAGACTGCGATCCTGGAAAAGGCGCTCGCGCTCTGGCCCGAGATCGCTCCGCCACAAGCCCGCAAAGACCGCGTCCCGACGATCCAGGATTTGTATCCTATCATTGTTGAAGATGGCCTGGGACTGCGTCCACACAGAAACGAAGGAATCAGGATAGAAGCGGAATGGGTCGAGGCAAACGATGCGAAGGCGCCGGTCGTGTTCAATTATGGGCACGGTGCATACGGATTCGAGTCATCATGGGGATCCGCGTCGATGGCTGTAGAGCTTATGGAAGAGGTGTTGAAGTCTGAGTAGATATAAGTACTAATCATATCGGACTTGCTTTTCCCCCCTGCGTGCTCAATGAATGTACTCAACTTCGAGTCGTTCGTCCCCTCTCCCAGGCTTGCCCGTGACCATGGGACACCAACGGTTCTCCATATTCCTCACGCTTGTCTAGCTCCATGCGCAACTTGAAGTTGCCTAGCCGCGATTACGAGTTCGATCAAAGTTCTAATGATCAATCGGGCACAGCCACGCGACGTTGTCTGTTTCTGCCACCACGCACGAATTCTCTACTCATTCCTGGAAAGTACTTGCCTTTTCCCTCCAATGTGCTCCCTGTGGGTGCGCTCGGGTCTTATTCCACCTCGGTTATTTGGGCACTTCGAATCAGTTGGGCGAGCTGTGACGCGAGTCGGGCAGAACTTCATCGTGCAGAAATACGGCAAGGAGATGACCGGGAAGAAGTAGGCGCCCGAAGAGACAAGGTAAAGAAAGCACGCGATGAGGGAAGAAGTCAAGAAACGCCCGCCATTCCTTCTGCAAATTTCAAAACGGAGGAGCACAGCAAGGTATCCACTCTTCTGCAAACCACAAGGAACATTATTCTGCGGACAATGGAGGAGTCGACGACTGATAGCTTTTGTTAGTCCTAATCAGACGACTCGCATCAGAATCAGCGTGAGGGCTCTCTCATCGACGCAAGTATGGACGCAGCGGGCGAGCACAAGCGATGTGAAGCCAGACGCCGCGCGCGTGTCGGGGCCGACGCTGTGGGCCGCGAGCCACGCGATATTCGCGGGATGTATTGTGGGGAGCTTGTGAGTGCTTCTCTTATCCTTCTGCCGCGGGGGAACGGGGAAGAAGGTGCGAAAGAGGACGCGTGTGCGTCCCTCCCCTCCCCGCCCTCTCCCTAAACAAGCTTCGATTTTTATCTGTATACCCTATGCGCAGCTTCACCCAGTATCGCAGGCGCGACCTTCCTCGTTGCGTGCACGGGCTTTTCATAGGGCGCCGTTTTCGCCGGTGAGTCAAACCCGTTTCGATTACTTGCTTTGGATTCTTTCTCTCTGTCTTTCTCTCGTCTGGACGGGGCAAGATGCGTCTCGAAAGCGGTGGCTGTGACAGACAGAAACGAGAGGCGGTGCCGCTGATGGGCTGAAAGAGTAAGAAGGCGGGTGCCTCTCGGTATTTCGTTCGCCAGCTAAGGCGCACGAGAGCGTACGGAGCCGTCCGACGGCGAGACGACGGGGCGACGACGAGCGCGAGAGGCCGCACTGCTAGTGGGATGAAATGATAGAGCGCGCATGCGGGAGAATAAGAGCGATGGATGGAAGCGCTGGTGACTGGAGAAGGGGCGAGCTAGAGAACGGATGCGGCGCCTCTCCGAGGTTGGCTCCAACTTCTCGTCTCACTCTCCGATGAGACTGAGAGGACCTGGACAGCGCGTGCCTGTGAACAGGCGGAAATTCTCCTGGGACCATCCATCGTGCTCTTTCGTTTCTTGTCTTTTCTTCACAAGAGGATGACACGAGGGGAGATGGTCTCCACCTATCGTTCCCCCGTTGTTCCGCGTTAGAACGCCGAGTCCGACGAAGAACACGCGGCCGCGAGAGGAAGGAACCGGAGTTGAAGGTGACGATGGGTCTGAGTTCGAGGGACTCGAGTTGCAAAGGCCACTGCTTCGCTCTAAATCTTTGGAGCTCTCAACACGCACCCTATCGGGTCTTATGCGCCCAGACCTATGGGGCCCTCGGCCCTCCCCGTATCGCTTTGAGATTTCTCTCGTATTTCTCCCACTGGCAGTCCTCGCTTAAGTTCGCTTATCGATGACTGCAAGTCGACTGATAAGTAGTAATTACAGCACTGAAGCCTTCCTAGGGCTGCAACCCGTAGACCCGTACCCGTTTTGCGGGTACGGAACGGGCATGTACGGGTCCGAAGGGATGGCTGAAAGCTTTTCCAGTACGTTGCCCGTACGCATACGGGCTATGGCCACGGCAAGATACGGGTTTTCATTCTTGAATATTGATCAGTTCAACAACCGGTATATATCCTATCCAGTCTGTACGTTCTCTCAACCTACAGACCTGAGTCGTATTACGATCATTGATCGCCGGTTTTCTGGCTTACGCCCTGACAATTGTCAGGCATGGAACGGAACGTCGTCGCCGACTTCGCTGGCACGGGCTTCTCTTTCGGAGTCTTTCCACGACGTGAGCTCAATTGATACGGCAGCCGAGAGACTCGCAAACCCGATCGTTCACGGATGTTTACGGATGTTTTTTGACATTCGGGCAGCCGCTGAAGTCACCCGGACGTCTTCGCAGAGTGACCGGTTTGTCAGAAAATTCTCTCGCGTCCGTCCAAACGATTCCGATTGGCTTCCGTTTCTTGCCTTTGCTGACCCTTGCTGACCGTGTCCGGGATGCTAGCCGCCGGGACATTCTATATAAACTAGGGTCACCAGCTCACAGACTTCACATCTACCTATCATGATTTCACCCATACTTTTCCTTGTCGCTTCTGCGATCCTGTCCTGGGCGCTCATATATCTCTTGCGGTTCCTCCACCGCGAATTTACCTACCCGCTCGCCGCAGTAGCTGGGCCCAAGAATCGCAGCTTCATCTTTGGAAACATTCAGCAGACGGAGGTAAATATGTGAAAGCCATGCAGAAACTCCTGCTGAATCTGCCAGAACGACCCAGACCAAACGAAAAAATGGCAGGAACAATTCGGTCCCATTTACCGATTCCGAGGCCTGTTCGGTGTCAGTTGAAGTTTTCTATTGTTCTCGCACTTTTACCGATGATTCGGATCCCATCCATAGATGCGTCATTTGTATGTCGCCGATGTCAAAGGCTTGAGCCATATCGTCGCAAATGACTCGCAATATGAGAGACCGCCGGCTGTCGTCGGGTTTAGGAAGCGACTAATGGGACATGGTTTGTTGACTTCCCATCTGTATGATCAACGTACAAATATTTCTAGGCATTCTTTCGGTGGAAGGAGCCGACCACCAGCGCCAGGTTAGCCCAATGGCATACATGTGATTCTAACCATAATTCGCGACGCAGAGGCGAATTCTACTTCAGGCTTTCGGTGCCCCTCAAATTCGGCTTGTGACGCAAATCTTTGTCGACAAGGCAGTCCAGGTGAGTCGCACCAATTGCCGGCAACTTACCTGATGCCCTCCACCTAGCTTCGTGACATATGGGCGGTTGAACTTGGCAAAGAAACAGGTGTTCTCGCGGGCCGCGTCGATGTTTTCGATGGGCTGAGACGGATGACCTTGGACGTCATTGGACAAGCTGGCGCGTATCACTCATACCTTCCATTTCTGCCAGAAAGCTGAGGATTCATGGGATCCAGGTTTCAACTACGATTTTAACGCTCTCGATCCACCAGCGGGAAGCCCGGACAGCGATCTTAACGAGGCGTTCGGGCGGGTGTTCCATTCCCCAGATGCCAGGTCCACCATTTTGTTCACCATGATTGAAGGATTAATCCCAGCTCTGAAACTTGTGGTAATTGTGGACATTTTGGCGCCTCACGGGTGACTGATCGCACAATCCAGCCGTTCTGGCCAGGACGGAAGGCAGTGGTGAACGCACACGACGCGATGATCGATATTTCTAGTCAGATCGTTTCCGAGAGCACGAGCGAGATCCTGGCGGATGGAGAAAAATCGCTCGGTAGCAAAAAGGACTTGATCTCTGTTCTTCTCCAGGCAAACATGTCCACAAGTCTCCCGGAGCGACAGCGTCTGAGTAACGCCGAGGTTATCGCCCGTACTTTATTTTTCTTAGTTCCGAGTCAGATTCACTGATAGAAATTCAGAGATCCCAGCATTCCTTCTGGCTGGCCATGAAGTGAGTGTTCTCGTGTTCGTTTCAGCTGCTGGACTGAACCCAATAATTTGTCCAGACTACCAGGTGAGTTATATCGCGAAAGCGCAAACCGTTGGCCTTAATTTTGCCGCAGTGGATCGACGGCGTGGGCACTGCATGCACTCTCTCTCAAACCTGCCATACAGACAAAACTCCGCGAGGAACTCTTCACTCTATCTTCCGAGAATCCGACCATGGAGGAGTTGAACTCCCTCCCATATCTCGAGAAGTGCGCTTCAAATGTTCCCTTCTGGCGCCTTGCTTACCCATATTCTCAGGGTGGTTAGAGAGGTTTTACGAGTTCACGGGCCAGTCGCCTACATCGAACGGATTGCCACCAAAGACGACGTCCTCCCTCTTTCCCGGCCGTACGTCGACGAAACCGGCAAATCCCACGAGACTCTGCTGTAGGTCCTGCTGCCGCTCGTCTAATATTTCCTATGCCGAGATGTCCCCCAGGATACCCAAGGGCCAAATTATCTACATGCCAATCTTAGCTTTCAACAAGGATCCCCTTGTCTGGGGTCCTGATGCGGAAGAATTCAAGTACGTGGCTGATAATTGCGGAAGATGCGATTGAAACCAATGTTCAGACCTGAACGATGGGAACATGTCCCCAGCGGAGCTGGCGCGATTCCCGCTGTCCCCCACCCCAACCTGTTCAGTTTCTTCGCGGGTCAGACCAGCTGTGAGCATGAATTTCCGTCGCCGTGGAAATTGTCAAGCTAACTAGACGGTGCTCCAGGCATCGGATACAAATTCTCGTTGGTCGAGTTAGTCTCTGATCTTCCAGCTCTGGATCCGAACTAATTTTTATTCCAGGATGAAGGCCCTACTTTTCTTCCTCGTTCGCGCATTTGAATTCAAACCCGCGGTTCCCGACGGTGGCATCGGGCGCACCAGTGGCCTCGTTCATAGGCCCTTGGACCTCGCGGAGCCGAACAAGGGATCCACCCTTCCTCTGATTCTGAAGCCGTTTATCACGCCAGACGAGTAAAGGCACTATAATTCCGCTGTCATAGACCGAGTATATCGTTCACATCTTGAAATCCTATATGTTATCCATATCATCAGGGATCCTGAGAGTACATCTTGCTTTCGCAATAATAGGTTCAACACCAGGTTGAACATAGCCAGCATGGCCGACGTTGACGAGAGGCAGCTCTGCTATTCATGACGCCAAAAACTTGCCCAGCTTCCGCCAGCTACCCCCGGACATGTTCGAAGGCGTCGTCGAGTCAGAGATATAATTTAATTTACACACTTTTATATGTAAGTACAGGATTGCGGTCCATCTAGAGTAAAGTATCGAAAGCGTTGAAAGAGGGAGTGAGAGTAAAAAGAGACGACAATACGATCGGGCAGTATGGTAAAGACTAGCGACTATGGATAACGATAAACGGTAAATCCAGAAAATCTGGTTTTGGTTTGGGGATTTGGCTTTGGTTTCAGACTGGGCGCGTCTATGCATGCGCCGCTCGTCATCCACCCGCAGTCACGACGTCCTATAGAATGCCGCTCTGCAGATGACACGCAAGCATACTACCGCTTTCTCAGCTCGCGCGCAAGCCGCCACGCAAGCACAAACGCGATTGAAGCCCAGATGCCGCCGATCCTGCGAATACACGTCCGTTAGCATTGGCTGCGGACCGTCTGCCTCGAAGGCAGGAAATACACCACGTACCGAAACACATACACCACCGAGTTCCTCCCCGCCTCTGTCCCGCCCTCCACCCCTGGCGCAGCAGGCCGCCCATCGAATATCGCAAAGATCAGGGCCGAAAACCCAGTGATGAGGAACTGCGGGATGACGATGAAGATGTTGTGGATGCCCTGCGGCGGTGTCAGCACGAGGCTGCCCAGTACGGACAGAGCTGAGAGCACAAGGGGAGACGCGACTCACCAGAATAACCCCCGCCTTCGCGCTCAGCCCGCCGCCTTCCTCACCCTGGCCCGCGCCCTCACCATCCCCCTCCCCTCGATCGCCCCGCCCTCGTCCCCGCCCCCTCCCGCTGCCGCTACCGGTGTCCAGCCCCAATCCCAAGCCCACTCCCATCCCGAGCTCGGGATCCGTGCGCGGAATCGCACTCTCAAATCGCCCGTCCCCCTCCGCCCACGCCTCTCGCGGCGTCAGCACATCCACCACGCTCAGCTGCGCCAGCGGGTTGCTCAAGAGCAAATTCCCTCTGCTCCCCCTGCTCCCCTTCCCTCTCCGGTGCCCATTCCCATTCCCGTTCCCGTTCCCATTACTCCCACCGCTCCCGCTGCTCCTGCCGCTACTGCGCCGCCTTTGATGCCGCGGCCGTGGCGGATACACCCCCACCCCTCCATCGCTGCTCCCCTCCTCCTCTTCCTCCTCCTCCAGCGCGCCCATACGCCCAAGCCCATTCGCGCGCGCGCTCCCCGGCCGTACAAACTCGAGCTCGCCCCCGCTGTCCTCCCCGTCGTCGTCGTTGTCGTGTTCGTCCTCCGGGTCCCCATGCCGCTTCCCCAAATGCAGAGTAGTCGTATCGTCCTCGGAGTCGCTCTCCTCCCCGGGCCCCGCGATGAGGAAGCCCTCTTCTTCCTCGCTCCGCGTGCGGGCGTCTGCGAGGCGGATCGTGCCAGCGCCGGAGGTGGAGGTGGGCGAGGTGAGGATAGCTTCTGCGAGCTGTCAAGGATGTCAGTACGTCATCGCGCAGGGAGGGATACGGCAAAGTCAAGTCAAGGGAAGATGAAGGAAAGCGAGGCCGCCAAGTAAAGAGGACGACATAAAGGAAGGAAAGAAATGCAGAAAAGGAAGCAGACAGCAAGATCTATGCTTCCACAACCACGAATCGAGAGCGAGGTGCCCATCTCGCTTGCCCCACGCTCGAGGGCTTCCTTCTCGGCTCGTACGGCGAAAGAAAAGTAGAAGAACTGGACGCTCCGAAGAGACAAGGAGACACAGCGCACGAGATGATGGAACTGAAGCAACGCTCGCCTCAAACGACTCGCTCGCATCACCGCGAGTCACTCCGACCGCGACCGCTTCCTCGGCTTCGTTGCCTGCGCTCCGTGTTGGGTTCGTGACGCACCCGTCATCTCTCACTCTCCCGCTTGCGTCACAGCGCTCTCCTCGCCCGCTCCATCTCTTCTTCTGGCGCCGATCGTTGCTGTCTTGCCGACCGCGACGTATATGGTGGACACGCAGATCCGCTCTGCGGAAAAGCCAAGGAAAAACGGAAGGACTCTCCGCCTTCAATATGAGGCCGAGAAACTCTTCTCGTCGCGCTCTCTCCGTTCACGGCTCATTTGCATGCCCTCTCGAGAGCGCAAGACGTTGAAAGGCCGAGCAATCTCCGCGCGTCTCGCTCTGTCGCTCTCGCCCCCCCGTTGCGAGCACGACCTCTCGCTTTTTTTTAGCGCTTGTCGTCGCCCCCCACTGTGGCACGCCCTCGCGGGCAAGACACCTATCTCTCTCGACGACTCGCTCTCCATTCTCACTTCCTCTCGTTTCCCTCCACACTCGCTCACTCTCATCATCCCCCCTCTCGTGCACTCGGCGTCTCCCCCTGGTCGCGCTCGTACTCTCTCTTCTCTCTCCCCGCCAAGCGCCGCATAAACGACGGCCTGGCTCGTCTCCTGCTCCGAACGATCCACGCTCCCCAAAACGCAAGTATCCAAGCGACAGCATCTTTTCTCTCCTCCCTCCTCCCCCTTCTTCCGATCCAATAAACAAACCGTACCGACAAAACGACTCACCAGCGAAAACGGCGCCCACTGCGCGACGCCCCACGAGAAGCCGGTGCACGCGACGAGGAGCGTCGCGCCTGCGACGGAGTGGGTGAAGCTGCGGTGCGATGGGATGTTAGCGAGTGTGGAGAGACGAGAGGAGAGGAGGAAGGGGGAGGAGGGATGCGATACATCACAGTTGGAATGAGCTGAGAAGCTCGCCTCAAGTGCGAGGGGCAGACCCGAAACCGAAAACGAAAACGCAAAGAAAGAAAGAACAGGATAAGACTCACAAACTCCCGAACATGCACCCCGCAAACACCACGTGGCTCGCGGCCCACAGGGTCGGCAACGGGATGCGCGCCGCGTCCGGCACCCTTATCCTCCCTCCGAGTCGCTTGAGGGCGGCCCACCACCGCGCTCTTCCCCCACGCTTGTGCGTAAAGGAGGTGTTGGGAGTGGGCGACGCGAGACTGTGCCCGACGCCGTTCGCCAGCGAGACGCCGGGGGCGTCGATGGGGCTGAGCCCGACGGACTCGAGGTCGACGCGGCCGACGAGGCGCGAGTTGCGCAGGCCGCGGCGCTTTGACTTTCCTGGATGTGTATCAGCGTCGCGTTCAGGTTTGCCTCTGACTGGTAGAGGAGAGAATTCAAAGCAAAAATGAAAAACACTTACCGCTGTCCGCGCTTGGGTCCGGATCGGGGATGACGAGGGGCAGGAGCGCGTTGGCGGCGAGGGCGAGAAGGGCGCTGAGAAGCTGGGCGCGCGCGCCGAGACGGGTGGGGGCGTCTGCGTCTGCGTCGGGGGCGAGGCGGGGGTGCAAATGCGAGGAAGGCGTGAGTGCGCGTAAGGCGGGGGAACGGGCGGCGAGGGCGGCGAGGAGTCGGACGGCGGGGGGGTATGAGGTGGTGCCGTTCGTTGGTATTGCGGATAAAACAGATGAGGCGAGGGAGGAGGAGTTGGCGGAGGAAGAGGCAGAGAGGGCGGTATCCTGGAGGTAGACGTCTGTGATGTACATTGTTGTGTAGAATGCGACGGGGAACCAGCCGAGCCAGGCGCTGTGCGAGAGTGAGTAAGGAAGGCGGGCAGTGCGCAGGAGAGAAGGACGCACAAGAATTGGATGAAGCACTGGGAATGTTAGTTGTTAGCAGCTGGTAACGAGAATAGGAGGGACATACGATTTGGCGAATGACGCTGGGGAGGACGCGAGCGTGGGTGTAGATTTCGCGCAGTTCGTGGCGCAGGGAGGGGGTGCGCGCGCTGTGTGAGCGTCCGTTGGTCAGTAACAGCGGGAGAGGGAAGCAGCACGCACCCGGCACTCTTCAGCAGGACACGTTCGCTCACGAGGGCGGCAGTGAGTCCGTGGCACACGAGCAGCAGTACGGAGACGAGGACGGAGAGTGCCTGCAGCTCGGATTCGGCCTGCAGGAACGGGAGCATGGTCCGCAGGGGCAGGTTTCCGCTTCGAGTTGCCAAATGTTAGGAGTAATACAAGGGAGAAGGAGACGCGGGCTTACATAAAGAAGCCTACAACCGACCCAAACCCCAGCATGAGCGCGGCGCATGCGTTTCCCGCGGGCTGCTGCGCGGGCGGGAGGGTGTCGACGAGCAGGGCGCGGTCCACGGCTTGGACGGCATTAATGGAGAAGTCGATGACGAATATGGCGAGGATGGCGAGTATGATTGTGAGCACGCCGTGGGCGTGGCCGCCGCGGGCGAGGAAGAGCCCCGCGATGGCGCGGGTGTATCCGAGCAGCAGCATTCCCGCTACGGAGATGAGGCACCCGCCGAGAACGTACGGCCGTCGGCGGCCCCAGCGCGAGGTGTTGGTGTCTGCGTACGCGCCGACCAGAGGCTGCACTACAAGACCGGCGAGTGGCCCAGCGAGGAAGACGAGCGCGACGTGCGAGGTGGTGAGGCCCAGAGACAGCAGGTACGGCGACGCATACGACATTTCTACGCTCCAGAATATTTGCACGCCGAGTAAGCCAATTGTGAGGGTCGGGAGGTGCGCCCACGAGGGCCCGACGACGCCCGCGCTTCCCGTCCACCGCGACCCGTCCGCTGAGGACGTGCGGCCCAGCGAGGGCAAAAATCCGCCGCCAGTCATGAAATCAAGTAGCAGAGTGTTTGTGACGTCACGCTTGCAGCTCGTCCGACTCTCCAACACCTGAAGAGCCTTGCTCGCGTTCTCTGGTTCCTCTACTACATTCTAAAATCCTACGGTTTTCTTGGGCAGTTCAATAATCTCCGGACGTTCAAATCCTATGCTTTTCTTCTCCTCGTCTGAAGATAAAAATTCAACCCCGCTCGGAGAATCTACGGGCCTGTATCGCGTCCGTTGTCCCCGAGAATGTCCAAGCCCTGCATTCGCCGGGAACTTTTCCGACCACGTTGCGTATCTCCGTACCTGCCTATGTTCGGTTGAGTGGAGTGGAAGCACTCGGGTTATTTTGGCGTGCTTAAGTATTTGCTCGATATTGATGCAACTCGCGCCTCGCCTTCCACCGACGACCCTTCCTGAAGCAGCTAGTGATGTTAAAGGCCCGGCTTGGCCTGAAAGCCCGGGCTTGAACCCGGCCTGAGCGGGCTCGGGCTTAGGAATTGTCAGGCCCAAGCCTAAGCCCTCAACCAGGGCTTGGCCGGGCCGGGCTTGGGCCTGAGCCCGGGCCTGAGGTGAGCAATTAATTTTATATTCAAGGGAGACTCGAAAGTCTTATAATCAATTTACCAAGTGCAGGAAACATTCCTCAATCCAATGACTTCATAATCCAGACAGAAATCTGGACTGAATGCGGGTCGGTGATCCTTTTGCGAGGCAAAATTTCTTCGTACTTCAAAATACTATTTCTACAACCGGAAACAAAGTGTAAAATATGCGGCACAAGAGGTTGGTTCATTTGAAATGATACCAGGGGAGCTCAGATAAGCTTTGTTGTGTCTTTCTTGACATTCACCGCAGTTGCATGCACAAAGTACACAGGCCATGGCTTGAGGGCCGGGCCTGGCCTGAAAATTCCAAAGCCCAAGCCCTAAGCCTGCTAAGGCCCTGCGTCGGGCCTGGCTTGGCTTGGCCTAAACGGGCTGGGCTTGGCGGGCTTGAGGGCTTCAGGCCAGGCCCTTAACATCACTAGAAGCAGCTACACATGCGCATCACTGTCCGGGTCAATTCTATCTCTCACTTTGGTCGATCTAATTCGGCAATGTGTTCTGTGGATAACGACCTGAACTGAGTGATAAAAGCATTGCGACTTCTCCTCTTTCTTGAGAGGACGAACACCGCATACGAAAACGATCAAGATGGAAATTTCTAATTTATGGTAACAAAGTCTATAGGTGTGATCTCTCCTGCTTACTTCCGGAAACTTTATTCAAGCGCTCCCCAAGCTCCTCAGCAGCTCTGAATACCTCAGGTGAATAATACCCGGTGAGATCCCAACCTTTGGGTTTAATGCCAAACGAGACACCTGTCTGAGCGCCCGTACGAGCCGACAAGTCACGATGAGGGCTGTAGGGCGATAAGTTGGAATGAGATCGGAATAATGAGCCAAAATACACCCTCACCACGCGCGCGCGATATCGCCCGGGAACCAGCCTGATTCACCGGGTTTTCCAACCTCTTTGAGGAAACTCTCGACGCTTTGCGCGGTGGTGAGATCGTTCTTGCCGAAAAGGTCCACACCGACGTAGACCTGTGTGGTTAGTTTTAGCCAAGGGAATGATAAATCCGGGAGGAATGGACCTTCGGGTAAGGATTCGGTTCGCCAACGAACAATTCGAAGTAGTAAAGTAGACCGAGGTCGTGGCGACCGCCTCGGTTTGCTTTATAAACTTCAGGGACGTCGTCAATAATATGCTGGGATCGCAACTCCGTGTTCTCGTCGGCAGCGGCGTACGGGAAC
This sequence comes from Mycena galopus ATCC 62051, assembly GCA_014925785.1. NCBI lineage: Eukaryota > Fungi > Basidiomycota > Agaricomycetes > Agaricales > Mycenaceae > Mycena > Mycena galopus. The sequence goes on from WIQG01000029.1 coordinate 968,635, forward strand.
AGGTTGTTGAAAAGCTTCGTCAAATCCGCAATATCAGCGTCATATTTTGGGCCCTTGAGCCTCCCGCCGAGAGTCATGTTGTGAATAACCTGCTGAAGAGAATACCTCGGGGCACTCATGTACAACTAAGTATGAGAAGGGGTGAACAAAGAGCGATAAAAATATCCATTACCAACCTTGAGGCGGTTGTCCTTGAGGGGCTTGAGATCGCAAGCCACCATGAGGAGCAATAGCCCTGAATCCGTACCCTCATTGGCCAGGAAGTCAATCAGCATCTCCAAGGGCTGGGTCAACGAAGGATCAAGGGCGGCAACAATCGGTCTAAAGGGAGATAGATCCGACACAAAGCGGTGGGTGGCCGATTTGAATACGTGCTTGACGTTGGGGTTCAGCAGCGGAGGTACATGGTAGTGCTTCAGCGTGATAGACCCCGACGGCTCCAAATCAAAACCTACGAGATGCATGAGACGACTGCGGTGAAAAGAGGCGTAACGGGACTTGCCAGCGTAATACCCGCAGCCCGGCACAACTTGTTCGGGACTCTCGAGGTTGGGGAACAACCATTTGTCTAATTTTTCCTTCCAGTCTTTGCCTCCTTTTTGGCTCACGATCCCCATACCGCCGGCTTCTGACCATAGATAGTCCGTGACGACTCCGCCCGCAAGACGAGTTCTCAGATCAGGGTGGAAAGGATCAATGCTGAAACGAATCTTCCGGTTGCAAGGCCCAGTGGGATCAGTGTCCGAGGGAATAACCCAGGAGAATTCAACGCGCGAACCGTCGCGCGTGAATTGGGAGATCTACGCAAAGACTCAGTCAAGATAATCAATGGAACTCAACCAGCACTGCGTACCGTTTCCTTCGACGTGCCTTTGACTGTAGGACCGATGATGCCGCCGAGTCTGGCCCACCAAAAGACCAAGTGAGACGTCTGAGCATGGATGGGGTATTGAGCGGTTGAAAGCATAGACGCCAACGTCTTCGCTGCTCTTTCCCAAAAGAACTTGGATTGCTCAGAAAGAACAGGTAGCGCCTGCGAGTTGAGCAGTTAACTTCAAGCAGACGGAAGTAATAAGAAAACGTACCTGCGTGAGGATACCGTAAACTTCAGAGCCATCGGCGTCTTTGAGGACGACAACATCCTCGCGAAGCTTGTAGCTGTCGCCCAAAAGCTGTTTCGTCACAGAGAAAACAATTTCTTTGACGCTCAAAGTTTCGGGAGGGGGAGTAATTCTTCCGACAACGGGAACCTGGGCTGAAGGAAGTTTAGCCAGAGAAGGTGGACGAGGCAACAGGCCCACCAAAATATCTGCCATCAGCGAAGAGAGCTGCGTGGTCAACAGTGTGGGAGGCCATGAGAGTGGGGAAAGTATGATGAGAGGCGAGATAGGGCTTCGCTTTTAACAGTTTTTGCCAAGCGACGGCGTTCGAAATTTTTAGTAACTTAATGAACTCGGCAGCCGACGAGTTGGATACACCGGGCGACTGGCGCGAATGTTTACGCAAAGTCCGCAACGTACTGATCACCGCAAAGATTACCTTACAGCATCTTATAAGAGCGTCCCTGTTTGCAATGCGCATACAGCTCTAACGTATTGGCAGATGAAATGTCTTGGGATGGGAACAGAAAGGCAGCGGACACGAGGGTGGGGCTGACGATCTTGAGCAAGATTTCCGCCACAAAATTGACATCATCTGTCGGGCGCACGATGACGAATCGCAAGAGAATCGTTTCCGCTGCCAAAACTCGACCTGCAGGTTCTGAGAGACCCGCGCCATGCGTTGTTGGAAAAAATTACCTAGAAATTCAGAAAGAATAAGCCGTGGTTGTATTCTACGATGAAATTTCGACGTTCCATCCGTTTGTCGACCAAATTCAGATACAGCGATGAGCAACGAACACATCGTGCGATGAAATTTCGACTTTCTGTCCCGAAACTTGACCAACAGATTCGGGGATAAAGAGCCGCGCACGGGATGTACCATGAAATCATGCGATTGTCTCGGGGATCTGTCTTCCGCCCGAATTTCTGCGGTGGATTCCAACCGAGCGATCCTTCCTAATCCACGGAAGAAGTTCGGGGAGGAGCGTCGAAACCTCTCCTTGCTCTATTTTGTGCAGGGAGCCCGCACAAGGATAGATCTTCTCTGAATCCAAGGCGGAAATTTGAGTTACATCGTCTTCAACAATCTCGAGCAGAAGTTGACCTGGGAATCGATACGTACTGGAAATGTAGAGATCGCCACCGTCCGTCTCGGCGGACGGACGGTGCTAAGACGGCCGTCCAGTGGATGGTCCGTCGACGGTACGGTAGCGGAGGCTCTCTTACCCCGCGGGACGGGACGGTGGACGGTCGGACGGAACTCAGCAAAACATGTAAGTACACAATTAGCATGACGAGCAAAGGGGAAACAATATAGAATCCGAAACTATTCATCTTTCATCAAGTCAGTTCAGATGGATTTTTCAAGGTTTTCTGCGCATTTTTCCAAGTCAGACCTCTTTAAGGCTCCAACGGTTTCTGTTTGTAAATGTTTTACACAGTTAAAAGTATTTTTGTTTCTGTTTAGTTTGCGCACCTTGGAAAACAGTGTTTACATGGTAAACACAAAGTTAAACAGTTGAATTTGGTGTTCAAATTTTATTAGGGGTAAGGCGAGTAGCTCGGAGTCCGGCTGAATCGGGAATGCCATATTTGCGGAGCTTTCTGCTTGTTTGCTCCTGTATGTAAGAATATGGGCCGTCTAAGCCATTCCTCGCTTCTGCTTCGGGCAGGATGCATCCTCGCCGCTGACCCTGTATATTCCCTGTCCAAATTGCTTTATTTTCGACCTTCAGGTAAGTTGGGTATTTTTCTTATTAGGGGCAGTCAGAGTAGACACTTAATGCGTGCTTAATTGACGTGCTTCAGATGTGCTTAAGCGGATTAATTTAGGATCAAAGGCACATAAATTTGCCACCCCAACGCACTGAGAGTCATAGAAAATCCCCAGAAAATTCCAGTTGAAGCACCTTTTAAGCATGTTGAAGCGCCTCCGGAGGCGCTTCAACGCATTTAATCTGCTTAACAATTTTCGTGCTTATTCCCACGATAAATAAAATCCTTAAGCACATGTGAAGCACGTCGATTAAGCACGCATTAGGCATCTACTCTGACTGCCCCTATTGTTTTTTCATGAATTCAGTTCAACTGTACAGGAGTTCGGTTTTCATTTCCCAGTTGTGTCGCGTATCGAATGAGGCATTCTGGCCTTTCCAGAGGCTCGTGTCTCTGTTGAATCCAAATCCCGCAACTTATTCCCTAAGATTTACAGGCTTATCGCACAGCCGCGTCGCTTATCGCATCGCCTCGCCCCGTTTGATCACCGTGATCGGATAGCCGCTTCCCCTTTAGGCACAACCGCTTTAGGCCACAATCGCCGTCTCAGTCCTTCCTGTGAGCTTTGGCTTGGTTCGGTTCTCTGGGACTCCTAGCTTTCTTTGCCCTTTGGCAATTCAAAATGGCCCTCCGGGCACTCCTGGTACCTGGAAAAGCCGAGCTCACGGGTACTGGCATGTACACATTCAATCATGTCAATAAGTACGCACTAAATACACGGTCATAAAACTCGACGAGTAACCATTGCCGCACAACTTCTCAAAATTCCACAGAAACCCATCAGTTGATACCTTCCTCCAGTGCAAGGTTGAGATCCCGCACATTCCATTTCACCCAGTCCTCTTCCTCCACCGTCAACAGGATCTGTTGCGTGTACAATATCTCAAGCAAGCGAAGTTCGGGTATGATCCGAGGACCGACGCTGAATAAGTTGCGCAGGTTTGGAAAGGATGGGTCGCGGAGCCGCAAGGTGTGCAAGCGTGGCCATGTCGGTTTGCGCAGGTTCACAGCAGCGCAGTAACAACCACGAGATCTGTGGATGTCCAGTTCACACACAAAGGGCATCGACGCGTAGAGCTGTTTGACTTCAGTGATCCTGAGATAGTAGCTGCGAACCGAGAGTGTGGTGGCTGGCCTGACGAAGTCAGCGCATTTCAGGAGCAGTTTGATGCACATCTGGGACGGGATATCGAGGCTGAGGTGGGAGAGATTGGGGGCGCGGAGCGCAGTCACCGCACTCTGCAGCGGTTCGCTCTCGATACCCAAGCATTGACAGCGAAACAACCCAGGTATGAGTCACTGGTCGCGCAGCACTTAAACCTCCAAGGCGGTCTAGCACGTCGTTGGTATATGGGGTTGGGCCGACGTGTTATCCGTAGAACTGGTTTTGTGCTGCAGCTCCACAACACGGGCGTAGCATTGTGGTTCACTTCCCACGGTGAGAGTGCTACAGAAGCTGTTGTTCAGACTTCCACCGGTATTGAGATGTTGTAGTTGGTATCTGGGAATTCTTGAATGGGGACTTGAGGCATGGTGATTGCGGACTCGAAGACGGATGAGTAGATAGGGGCTACGAGGCGGTGCAAACGGGCATCATCGTCTGTCCAAAAAGGGCGCAGCCCTCCATATAAGGAGCGTGTAATGTGACATTGATTGACATTTAGAACGGGTAACCGGAAAATAGACCTGAACCTACTATATTTGACTGCTGTTACGCCCGTGGATCTCCGACACTCTCCGGATCCGTCCGGACTCGTCCGGCTCCATCCGGATCTCTCTATCCTCCGTCCGGATCCTCGGATCCGACTTCCCTTCCTTCCGGACGCGTCATCCGAACTCCGGACGCGTCATCCGAACTCCAGCTCGCGTCCGTATCACTCGCTGTTGCATCCGGCCTTGGTCGTTGACGCACGCCCTCGGGGTTTTTACGCAATGAAGAATTACTGAGCGTTTCCCCTTCTTTGACCATATGACTTATGCTTCACATGTATTCCTTATTGTCTTTATTGTCTTCGCTTATTCCTATTGTCTTTACTTCTTCTCCGAACACATCTGGACTATCTCCGTACTTAGTATAAATACGTACTTACTTCGGATGTAACCTTAGTTGATAATTAACGTGCTTTGCCTCCGCATTGCTCTGTCGTCCGACCTCTGTCCTATTCTCTATCCGACCTTCGTAGCCAAGTTAATTGGTGTACCCTTATACTCTTGTGGTATCGCTTTACATCCGGACCTTTGTCCGGCCATCCGTCCTTCCGGCCCATCCGGCCTTCCGGCTTTCTGGCCGTCCGTCCTTCCGGCCGTTTCCCTTTTCTTTCCGGACACGGATATAACAGTATTATCAACTCAAATTAATTTGGCTTCTTCCCATGTCTTACGCTCACCTTGTTCCCACTCCGGATGTAGGCCAAGATCGTCATCGATCGCGCCAGTTCAGCGCCATCGTTCCAATTCAGGCTCCGGGCCAGCAGCCCGTCGAATCTACCTCTGGTTTTCAGCCACCCATGCTCTCACCACCTATTGACCCTCGGGTTCAACGGTCCCAACCGCATTTTCAACCGGATGCGCGACCTCTTCGGCCGCATGCTCCGGCCATGTGGTCAAGCCCGCTTCTCGACCCAGAAAACCGTGGAGCTGCTTTCCGGCAGTTCAGCCAATCTCCGGTCGGTTCCCAATACCCCGGATCGGTTTACCCCGAGGTGATGGATTTTAATGAGTATGATCGTGGCTCCGGTACTGGCATATCTTCTCCCACCCCAGATCGTCGTATGTTTCATCATCCGGTCCACACTGCTACCATTGTGGAGGTACTGGAAGATATCGACCCATTGGAGACGACCGAACCGATCGCTCCGGTTCCTCCGATCTATACCGGGCAGACAATGTTTGTTGCGCCATCGCCTACTACGATCGGCTCGCGACCGCACACTGCTCCGCCGGCTACTCCGGCTCCGATCGACAAGGGTAAAGGTAAAGCCAGTGGAGGACAAACTCCTGACCCTACTGCTCAACCACCCACCAATCTTCCTTCCGGCTCTACTCCACCCCCGCCTGCGGGCCCTTCCGGTCCTCCCGGACCCTCTGGCTCTCCTGGCGGCGGTAGCGGTGGAGGCGGCGGAGGTGGAGGAGGTGGAGGTCCGCCCCCGGGCGGAAATCCTCTGCCGATTCCAAACCCTCCGGTTCAACCATCGGGTTCCGGCGCGCCCGCGCCTAATCCAGGACCTGGTGGCGGTGGAGGTGGCGGCGGTGGTGGCGGACCATTTGGTCCGGCGCTGCCTCCAGGTCCTCCAGGTCCTCCCGGTCCCCCCGGACCTCCGGGTCCGACAATTCACATTCCCGCTCCGAACAACCCGCAGCTCGATTTCGCCGTGCAACAAATGGCACAGGCTATGGCTCTCGCACAGAATTCTGTCGCTCCTCCTCGCTCCACTCGTACCGCTTCCAAGGCTCCGGACACATTCGATGGTTCGGACCCGACGAAATTCGCCACTTTCATGTCGCAGATTTCTCTGCACATTGCGGAACGCCCACAAGACTTCCCGGGCGACGAAGATAAGATTTTCTACGTCCGGTCGTATCTTCGGGGCACCGCTCAGCAGTGGTTTATGCCCAACATCTATGTGAGCGGTACGGCACCCATTCCGCATTGGGATGGGAACTGGGGACTATTCGTACAGGAGCTTGTGACTAATTTCGGTCTGCACGACCCCTTCGGGAACGCCCGGATCTCTTTGGAGATGCTTTCCATGAAGCCGGGTGATCGGCTGGCTACTTACCAGCTCGAGTTCGACACTCACGCGGTTATGACAGGATACAACGAGGCTGCCCTTTTCCGGGCATATTACAGGGGCCTCCCCAGTCGCATCAAGGACACCATCGTGCAAAACCAGATTCCGGCTTCCCTTGTCGGACTCAAGGCTTACGCCTCGCAGATCGACCAGCGCTACCATCGTCGACAGGCCGAGAAAGCTGCGGAGCGCGCTTCCAACAATCCGCCACCCTCCGGCAAGACGTCCGGAGACACTTCCGGCTCTCCTCCGGCCGGAGGACAGGGTGGTGGTGGTCATGGTGGGAAGTCCAAGGGAAAGGGAAAGGGCAAGGGCCGAGGTAATTCTAATCCTCCGGCCAAAACCAATCCTCCGTCGACTACTCCTCCGGCTACGTCCAGCAACGCGGGTCAGGCCTCCGGGTCATCGAAGACTCCGAAGTCGTACGCGGCCAAGCTCGACTCCTCCGGTAAGCTCAAACCCGAGGAGTGCGAGTGGGGCATGAAGAACAACCTCTGCATGTTCTGCGGTGGTCAAGGCCACAAGACGGCCGACTGCCGGAAGCGTCCGGGCAATGCTCAAGGCAAGGCAGGAAATGTTTCTAATCCGCCTGCACCTGCTGCTGATGCCTCTTCTACCCCCGAGTCAAAAAATTAGACAGCGGCTCGGAACCCTCCGCACCTGGTCCGAGCCGTGTTGACTCCGCGGTGCTTCCGGAGGTTACTCTCAACACGTCCACTCTCTCTCCTAATGCCTTTTACATTGATCTTGATATATCTTTACTCTCTGCGGACTTTATCTCTCCTTCCGGCGTTCTGTCCGGTTTTCCTACTCCGGACGCGGGCCTAACCCTGCGTCCGTCTTTTGTACAACGAGTTGCCGCAGGATTCAACTCCCGCTTACGGGCGCTCATCGACTCTGGCTCTTCGCACTGTTTTGTGTCTACTCGAGTTTGCGAATATAATGGGTATTCTCCGTACGCGGTCCCTCCGGTTAAGCTCCGGTATCTCGACGGCTCCTCATCTATCATAAACCGGCAGCTACATTTATTGCCCCGGTTTCCTTCCGGCGATGTCCATTCTATGGAATTTTACGTCACCTGTCTGGACTCCGCCTGCGACTTGGTTCTTGGACTAAATTGGCTACGCCGCTACAATCCGTTGATTGACTGGCACAACGCCTCACTAAAGTTCAGCCCTGTTTACGACGAGTCTACTGTGTTACGGAGGATACGGAGCATCCGGCAACCCCGGCTCTCATTCCGTCTATACCGCTGATGTCTTCGCCCGGACCTGCTCCTTCTATGGAGATTCCTCCGGCACCGTTTCCGGTGCCACCCGAGGCCCCCGCGCCTCGTCCGTTCACTACTGCCCCGCTTGTGTCTATGGTCAATGCTGCTGCTTTCCGCGCTATCATTCGCGATAAAAGCACCATCCAGTATACTCTGCATGCTACCCCGACCGACGAGAGTCTAGGTTTTAAATCTTCGGCCGAGCCGGACTTCGCCAACTTGTCCGGCATTCCGGCCGAATACCACGACTTCACCGATGTCTTTTCGGAATCGGAGGCTTATAATCTTCTGCCCCATCGCGAGTTCGATCTGAAGATCGAGACCGTCGATGACGCGGAACCTCCGGTCGGTCCCATCTATTCCCTTTCTCCGGCCGAACTTTTGGCGCTCCGGGAGTTCCTCGATCAGAACTTGAAGGCAGACTTTATCTATCCGTCTCGTTCCTCCCATGGCGCTCCTATCCTCTTCGCTAAGAAGAAGGACAGAAGTCTCCGGCTTTGCGTCGACTACCGTGGATTGAACCGTATCACGAAGAAGGATCGTTATCCGCTTCCTCTGATTTCGGATCTCCTCAATGCACCAGGAAAGGCACGTATCTATACCAAGCTCGACCTCCGGCATGCCTACCATTTACTCCGGGTTGCCCCGGGCGACGAGTACAAAACCGCATTTCGCTCACGCTATGGCTCCTACAACTTCCGGGTTGTTCCGGAAGGTTTGTCAAATGCTCCGGCCGCCTTTCAGCGTTTCCTCAATACGCTGTTCGCGGATCTGTTGGACGTCTATGTCGTGGTATATCTCGATGGCATCTTGGTGTACTCCGACGATCCGTCCGACCATACCGCTCACGTCCGGGAGGTGCTCCGGCGCCTCCGGGAAGCCGGTTTGTATTGCAAACTTCCCAAATGCGAGTTCGGCGTTACTAGTTGCGAATATCTAGGCTATGTTCTTTCTCCGGACGGTTTCCGGATGGCTCCGGACAAGATCTCCGCCATCACGGATTGGCCCGTCCCTCGGAAAGTTAAGGACGTTCAGTCCTTCCTCGGTTTTTGTAACTTCTACCGGCGTTTTATCTACGGCTATTCCGGCATTACCGTTCCACTCACCCGGCTTACCCGTACCGCTATCAAGTGGGACTGGTCGGTCGCTTGCCAAACGGTTTTCGACACTCAAGCGCGCGTTTACGGATGCTCCGGTCCTCCACCATTGGATTCCCGGCCATCAGATCACGGTCAAAACCGACGCATCCGACTACGCTATTGCGGGCATCCTCTCCATCACCGGAGATGACGGGGAACTTCACCCTGTTGCCTTCTGGAGCCGGACACTTACGGCTCTGGAACTCAACTATGACACTCACGATAAGGAACTCCTTGCTATTTTTGATTGCTTTACTCATTGGCGTCATTATCTCGAGGGGGCTCCTTTAGTTGTCGACGTTGTCACGGACCACAAGAACCTCGAATACTTCGCAACGACAAAAACCCTTACCCGTCGGCAAGTACGCTGGTCCTAATACCTTTGCCATTTCAATATGGTGATCCGGTTCCGACCGGGCAAACTTGGAGGTAAACCCGATGCTTTGACTAGACGATGGGACGTCTATCCGAAAGAGGGGGGTACGGCCTTCAGCCAAATCAATCCTCAGAAATTCCGGCCCATTTTCACGTCCAATCAATTATCCGCATCGCTTAACGCTACTTAAGGTAGGCGCCATCCACATCCATCGAGTCACGTGAACGTGACTGATGCGTGACAGTGACGTGGGAAAGCGCGAAATTGTGAAGTTGAGAAAACAAAAACTCATTTTGTGCTGTGAGAGTGGTCCAAGAGGGAAAGAATTCATGAGCCAGATTCAAGAAAACCTGGATTCTCATGATATCAGTTCCTCTGGGGTCACAATCAGCAGTGGCTGTCTTTGATTGCATCACAACGCTCATCCAAATTCGGAACACCTCCATTCCTTGACATTGTTTATTCAGAATTTCATTTTTCCCTGCTGTGAGTGTTCAGGCCCATAATCTTCAAGATCTCTCATGAAAGTGGATGATAGGTGGTATTTTGACAAAAATCTTCAAATTTTACCACTGTTCTGATGTGCACTTCTCTTAGCTTAAAATCAGGTTCAGGATCAGGATTTCTGTCAAATAATATCATTGCTGTAGCAGTATAAATCTCTCCCACTAGAGCAGCCAAAGTAGAAGCAGATATTGTGGGACGGTATTAAACGGACCTCTGTAGTGTAGTTACGTACACCACGTGATCGTGCGAATTACCCTTTTAGGTGGCGCGAAATTTTTGCTCTCAAAATATATTTGCATCTGAGACAATTTCTCTTTGCATTCTGAGTACTTTTCCCAAAAAAGGCAATAAACTTTTTTTTGAGGATAGTTATCAAGAAACTGGAACCACAGGAGTGTTCCCTTGGTCAAGCTGCACATTTCTGTGGTTTTAGTTTTAGTTATCTTCCCGATGCCATCAACTAGTAGTGTCTACAATGTGTGTCACACTATGCCATCACGTGACTCGATGGATGTGGATGGCCCCTACCTTACCTTGAAGACATTTGTCTCCGAGCCTCCGTCGTCATGGATGTTGATCAGCTTCACTGCGATATCATTTCCCACTATCTGGACGATCCAGCCGCTACTTCCGGACTCGCATCCGCGGCGTCCGATGCTTCCGGCTCGCGCTGGACCACAGATCCAACCGGACTTTTACTTCTTAACAACCGGATCTACATCCCGCAGGTTTCCGGCAACTCTCCGGACATTCTCCGTGTACGTGTTTTACAAAACAAGCATGATCGCATACTCTCCGGTCATTTTGGACAGAATCGTACGCTGGCCCTCGTCCGGCGCGACTATGCCTGGCCGGAGATGCGGAACTTCGTCCGAGACTATTGCAAATCCTGCACTCACTGCAAGCGCTACAAGGCCCCTCGGCACAAGCCGTACGGTCTCCTCCGTCCACTTCCGGTTCCCCTCCGTCCTTGGCATTCCATTTCCATCGACTTTATCGAAAATCTTCCCTTCTCCGGCGAGTTTAACTGCATTTGTGTCATCGTTGATCGTGCATCCAAGCAGGTTATCCTTTCCCCTGCGATTTCCATATCACCTCCGTGCAACTCGCCCGGCATTTCCTTATTCACGTCTTTTCCAAACACGGAGTCCCGGCCCATGTCACTTCCGACTGTGGCACGGAATTCGTCTCCGCTTTCTTCCGCGCATTGGGCGAACTGCTCAATATGACCATGCACTTTACGTCCGGCCACCATCCGGAGGCCGACGGACAGACGGAACGCATGAACCAAACCCTCGAACCGTACGTCCGGATGTATTGTGCGTATCAACAGGATGACTGGGCCGAGCTCCTCCCTCTCGGAGAGTTCGCGCTCAACAACGCTCCGAACGCATCGACTGGCGTATCTCCGTTCTTCGCTAACAAGGGTTATCATCCGGCACTCACCTTCCACGAGACTACGATCCAGGGCAAGGATGTTGACAAAGCCCGGGACTACGTCTATGACCTCCAATCCGTCCACGAATACCTCCGTGCGCAACTTACAATTGCTACGGAGCGTTACAAGGAAGTTGCTGATAAAAAGCATCTTCCAGACCCGATCCTTGAGGTCGGAGATCATGGCTTTGTGTCAACCGAGTTCATTGCAACCACCTGGCCAACGGAGAAGTTCTCCGAGACGCACTTCAGACCATACGAAGTCATCGAGAAAACCTCCGGCGCGTCTTATTGAATCCGTCTTCCTAAAGCCCTTTCGCGCATTCACCCCGTTTTTCACGTCTCAGCGCTAGAACCACATTTCCCGAATCCATTCCCCGGACGCGAACAAGTTCCACCCGGACCGGTCGAAATTATCGACGGAGACGAGCATTTCAAACTATCAACAATACTCGACTCCAAGATCGACCGACATTACCGTCGTTGTCCGCTCCGGTACTATGTTGAATGGCTCGGATGGTCTTCAACTGGACAACAATACCAATGGGTTCCGGCCTTCGACTTGGACGCTCCGGAACTCTTGGCAGAGTTTCACGAGCGATATCCGGACAAGCCCGGACCCGAATGGGAACAACTTTGAGCTTCCGGCTCCGGTCACATCCCTCCGGTCTTACTCTGTCTCGTCGGCGACTCTACGCGCTTCATGACCAAGAAAACATTTATTCGGACTCAAGAAAGTTATTATACAAACGTCCGTTTTTCTATCTACAATTGTCCGAATTCCGTCCGTTCACTTCTCGCCTTCATCTGCGCCCGCGTTCTGCTTCGGCTCCGGCTTCGAACCGGAACCACTCGCAACCGGCTCCTCGTCTTCATCGACGACCGGCTCGTCGTCCCAAACCAACTCGTACACAATTCCGGATTCCTCTCGGGAAACCCGGAAGCCGGACGGTGGAATGGACTCGTCCTGGACGGGCAACGGCTCATCCTTCTTCTCCTCCTTTACCTTCTTCTCGCCGGCCGCTTTCTCCATCAGCGTGGTCCGCTTCGCGTTGAGCGCGGCCATCTCCTCCTCTTCGCCTCTTCGCCTCCCTCAATGCTTCCTCTTTCTCCTTCTGCTCTTCCGCTGCCTTCTCGGCCACTTCCTTTTCCTCCGCTTCCTTCGCGGCCTTCCTTCGCGCTTCCTTCTGAATCCGACGCTTGTTGGACCGAGCTAACATCTCCGCTTGGTCCATGACGTCCGTCTCGCTCTTTACGACAACCTCCGGCTCCCGGACGACCAAAACCCCGGGTGAAATCTCGACGTAGGGACCGACGACGTTCGGTCCGCTCGGTAGGCGATCCGGTTCCGGATCATCCACGCCCATCGCCTCCGCGTCCGGAACGTCCAGAATGTCTGGATCGTCTTCCTCGTCGTCACCCTGAGCATCCTCGTCTTCGTCCTCCGACTCCGGTGAAACGTTGCGCGTATCCTCCACTCCCGATTTCGACTCGTCGTCCGACGTGTTTTCCGGCTCCACGAGCGCTCCGATGCGCCAAATATTGCGAGGAGTCGTGATCCCCGGTGTTGTTGACATGGCGTTCCGCCCAGCGAACGAGGATGGCGCGGTCTTTGACTTGAGCCGCGCGGAGCTTGGCGATCTCGTCGCGCAAGTCGTCAATGCGCGTCCGACGCCCTTCCGGCTGTTCCGACGTGCCCGACGCATGGACCCGGACTCGCAATTTCTTCTTGCTGCCGGACGACTCGCTCCGGGCTTGATTCGACTCTCGGACGCGCGCAGTTTTGACGTGCGGATGGCGTACCTCGCTTTCCGGAACGAGCGGGCATTTGGTCCGCTTGCGACACGCATGGTGACCCTGCTTTGGCGCGGTCTGGCAGGGAATGCCACGGTCGTGGCATGGAGCACAAGCTGAAATCATCCGTCAGTATCCGTCTGCGTCCGGCCTGTCCGGCAAATCCATCACTTACCTTCGATCGCGAGTTCCCAATTCACCGCCTTCTTATCCTTCCTCTGCTTTTTCACCTTCCCCTCACTCTCCGTATCCCGCTTGCGCTTCCGGTTCGAACCCGACGCCTCCGGCTCCGCGTCCTTTTCCTCCGACACCTGTCGCAAAATCTCCGCGATTTCGGCATCGGTGGCGGTGCCGGCGTTGACTCGCGCGCGCAGTTGAAGCGCGCGTTCGCATTGCTGCATCGCCCGAGAGACCGCAGCTGCGGTTTCCGCGTCCATTGCGGCAAGACGCAACGCAACTTGGTGGTCACGTTCCTCCCTGGCCAGCCGCGCATTCCTTTCCTCCTCCGGCTCTGCTGCTCTCTCCTCCTCCGCGATTCTCTCCTGTCGTTCCTTCTCCTCCTTCCGTTTGGCCTCCTCTCGGGCCCGGGCATCCGTCGACGTCTCGCGTCCTTTTCCTTTGTTCCCCGACGGTGGTGGCGGTGGGGTATTATCTCCGTGGTTGTTCGTGGTGCTGGCAGACGACATGGTGGTAAGAGGAAAAAATTTGTTGTTTCCCTAACAACACTCTCACCATCACGTGCTGCTGCGCATCCTCGACTTCTAATTCTCATGCCATCACTCCTCCGTTACTCCTCCGTCATTCTTCTGTCATCATCTGGCTCCGGCTATCGTATTCATCCGGTTCTTTGGTTCCTTGAGGGCAAGGAACCTAAGAGGGGGATACTGTTACGCCCATGCATCTCCGACACTCTCCGGATCCGTCCGGACTCGTCCGGCTCCATCTGGATCTCTCTATCCTCCGTCCGGATCCTCGGATCCGACTTCCCTTCCTTCCGGACGCGTCATCCGAACTCCGGCTCGCGTCCGTATCACTCGCTGTTGCATCCGGCCTTGGTCGTTGACGCACGCCCTCGGGGTTTTTACGCAATGAAGAATTACTGAGCGTTTCCCCTTCTTTGACCATATGACTTATGCTTCACATGTATTCCTTATTGTCTTTATTGTCTTCGCTTATTCCTATTGTCTTTACTTCTTCTCCGAACACATCTGGACTATCTCCGTACTTAGTATAAATACGTACTTACTTCGGATGTAACCTTAGTTGATAATTAACGTGCTTTGCCTCCGCATTGCTCTGTCGTCCGACCTCTGTCCTATTCTCTATCCGACCTTCGTAGCCAAGTTAATTGGTGTACCCTTATACTCTTGTGGTATCGCTTTACATCCGGACCTTCGTCCGGCCCCCGACACTTCGTCCGGCCATCTGTCCTTCCGGCCCATCCGGCCTTCCGGCTTTCCGGCCGTCCGTCCTTCCGGCCGTTTCCCTTTTCTTCCCGGACACGGATATAACAACTGCCTTCCTGGCCACTTGAGTGATATAAGGGCATAGCCTATGTTTTCTCCCTGGATGTTGTTTGCATACTAAAAGGTAACTATCGACGACATTTGACACCAAAAATGGCATGAGTTGATGGAGTTGCCGTGATGGTGTGGCGGTTTCCGGACAGGGTGAGAGCGCCGAACACGGCATTTCTTATTTCGGAATTGGCACCGCTTAGACAGAACCACCGCTATCTCCACTACCACTGCACTAATCCACGCTGTTCCGGGCTCATTATGTTCAGCAAAAGGAGGGCTTCACATCCATACTCCCGAAATACAGTTTTAGCCCCCATCCTCGGTCTCAGGGGCCTGAATACCGGCACCAAAGTGCGGAAATAGGTGTTGAGGGCCGTGGCACCGTAGACGATGTATCTCGTCCTATCATGACGGTATAGTCTTGGAACCTTGTATGTACATTTATCATGGCTAATAAATTGTTCTGACGATGTAAACACAATTTCCCCCATTTTCTGTCTCCGTCAGTGTGCCCGACAACTCCGAACCACCACTTTGCACAGCCTGGAAAGTTTGAATTTTTTAGGATGAATTGGGGAGGTTTGGGGAGGGAGCAGCAGTCCAGGTACATTTATTTACATTCATTCGCCCCGACACTCGTTTATTTTGGCCATATCACTCACTTTGCCTTTGTACGGCCGCACGTTGACTTTCCATTATCTTCCTTCTCACTTAACTGATGGGGACCCTGAGGAGGCTGGGGCGGAATATGGGTTTACCGCCCCAGAAACACCTCCTCGACACTCTATGACCACGATATTTTGGTTTTGGACTGTCAGCGCAGCCCTGAAGATCGGTTTGACGCGCCACGATCCGAAAAATATGTCAAATAATCACTATATAAAATCTACATAAAATTCCTCATGTATGACAACCTTGGGGCAGTTAAAGAGTGATTTATGGTGTTTCTTTATGTCTACTGTGACCCCACAACTTGTCAATTGCATTTGTGGTTGCCGGCTGCCTGCTAGCGTGCGCGAGAGCGAGATTGATCGAGCGGTTCCCACGCCTGGCCAGCTAGCCCGTTTCCACAAAAACTGGGAGTTGGGAATGCTATAGTTTTTGCTACGATTAATGCTACGATCAATGACATCGGCATCCGGCACTCTTCGGCTTGACATCCGGCACACTTTGGCGGAGTTGTCAACGCGTCACAGCCACGCAACGCGCTCCTCTTCCTCTTACACCTCCCACTGTGTCCCCCCCTTCCCACTTCCGTTAATTACCATGCCTAGACCCGATATCTGCCCATATTGCAGGCAGCAACTGGAGGCGTGTCCGTCGGGATATTGTGTGGCTGACAGGAATTATGTCATCCTTGAGAACAGAGAGGAGGCGCGTGAACGTAATATCTGCGTGAGCGACGGGCCACGGAGGCGGCGGTGAGGGAAGAACGCGCACATCGTCGGGGTCGGGGTCGTAGCCGTTGGTGGCAGAGGGAGGACATTGAAGCCATGAAAACTGTGCCGATGATCCCGTTGATGGCCTTGGCGTGTTTGTTTGGCAAAATGCTACCATCAATGCTACCGATCATGCTACATTCGCCATCAATCCCAACTCCCAGTTGCTCTCCCCGTTTTGCCCGTTTTCGGACGTGGCCGCGGCAAAATATTCGCCAATCAATCAAACCATGATCAATCGGCTGCTTCCGCACATTATCCACTCTCAACATCCTAGACTATGTTCTGGAATAGTAAAATGGCCAGTATTTCAATTCCTTCCTTTGCACAATACTCAAAAGCCTTAAGGTGGCCAATTACCCAGTCGGATATAGTAGTCGGTACCAGGAACAGTGCTCTTTGGTGACTAATAACAGTACCCTTTGGTAACGGACATTAGTGACGGCATATTTATTAGCGTAACCAAATACTGTGCTATTTCGATCAATCCGGCGGTCACGCATCACGCACCCCCTGTGCCGCGACAAAATTTGGTCTTTGTCACGGGTCACAGTGCCCAGTGCCGAATGTAAAATCCGTGACACCCGGGTGAAATCTCTCTTCAAGGGGCAAAAAAGACAGGATTTTCGAAAAATTTTGCCTTGAATGCCGAAATTTTGGAGGTGTCACACCAAACTTCGTTGGTTGCCGAAGTGCCGAAATAGTTTTTTCGGTCACGCATCACAACCCCTGCCAAATTGATCGAAATAGTACAGTAGTGTGTGTCATCTCAGCTATATGTTCAGTACTGTAGAATAGAAGAAATATACCAGTAAAAATAAGGGATGGGATGATAATAAAAATATGATCATAAAGTATGTGAGAGTTGAACTGAACTGAAATTCAACGGGGCTGGCGGACAAGTCCTTTGCGCTCGCGAATGGCAGCAAGCAACGGTGTGATCTTGGAATACTCTGGATATGCTGCTTTGAAGGTCTCATCACTAGAACACATCCTGCAGAAGCATTAATTCGATGTCAACATAAAAGGTTAGTACTCACCGTTCATATTCTTCGGCAGGATCCACATGGTACCACTGGTCGATGGCTCGCTTCCACGCGGTGTTGCTCCTTCCGGCGTTTGGAATGATGGTGTTAGCGATGGGAACAGCATCTGAGTTGGTCCAGTTTGGGGCAGCGCTGCTGTCACTCGCCATGTTCATGACCTTGTCATCCTGGGCAACAGAAGGAAGGAAGTTCCCGGCACAAGGATCAGCAACTGTTGTCACAGCTGGGGATCTCGTGCCACTGGTCTCGAAAAACCTTTGCCCAGCTGGAACGTCACTGGAGAGGCCTGTGAGAGACGACAAGAGGACCGCAAGAGCTGCTGTGAGAGTATTTGAGGGAAGGACATTCGGGGTATTCGTAACATGGTCAAGCTTTGTCAAGATCTGCTCGCCAAAGAGTTGCAATTCCGCTTTCGTTGCAGGTTGCAGCAAAGTATGTTCCCCCATAAAAGTCTTGTCTGGTTCTGTCCTGAATGGATTCAGAGCATCACTGTGCCCAGATTCATAACTTTGGAAGGAATCCAACAGATACTGCATCAACGTGTCGACCTAAGCAAATACTATCGGCTGAAAGGAACCACGGGAACAATCTGGAAGATGACTTACATCTCACCCTCCACCTAGCCACCCCACCATCGGATAATGTTAAGCGACCAATGCTTGCCCAGCGGTGAAAGACAGTCACTCCTAGTGTGGATGGATCACATTCAAGAAAGGTTCACAAAGCTAACTTCTATAAAACCAAACCCTAACCAAAACCACTCAACAACACCTTCCTTAATAGGAATGATAGTTTAAGTTCGGGGGTGTAGACCAAGTATTAGGTCAAATAGCCAAGTGCGTGCAGGTTTCAACTGTTCAAGAAAGTCTCGTAGTTGAGCGTGGTGCGTTTTGTTGGTTTGCGGAGCCCTTTCCTTTGTTCACAGATGAACATAGGTTGCTTAATATAAGAAACAGACTCGAGGGCCTGGCATGGTTTGTTCCAAGGAACGGGTTTTTGCTCACACGTTGGCTTAACAAGCACACAACAATGGTTCGCAGACACAGGGACACAGAACACAGGGCACAGGACACACAAGAACACGTTCACAGACACAATGACAAGACAAACACAAGACACAGGACACAGACACGTTCACGGACACAATTCCACAGTTCAGGTTCACAAGTCCACATGGATATTAATCCAAACCACAAGTCACTTTATATCAGGTGAAAGAACAGTCGCGCAAGGCTACTGAGCTCTCGAGCCAAACTTGTCTACAACACAGTGGTGTCTAGAGGCGGGGTCTGCTACTGTACTGCTAAACTGCCTGCTCTTTTATACTACTCTTATTGCGTTGACTAAATAATATTATATACACTGGTCCGTTTATCCGTGAAATCTGACTCGGAATCCCTGCTCAAATAATGCCATTGGCTCCCTATACCAGTAGATCGAACACCAGTTCAGGCTCGATTGATCGAAGTTGAAATATTATGGTATCTTGGTGATAATGCTGGGTCCGCAACTCGCAGCTCGGGTGATGCTCTTGCCTAGACACGTCTCTTCTTCATCCTAGCCCTATTCAGATTCTCCTGCTGAGGTCGGGGTCTCTTCGCGAGTGACTTGTACAGTTTGCAGGCACTGTCAAACTCTCGCGGTTCAACTATATTGATCGTGTTTCAGCTGTTGCCATCTTTGATCAGACAGCTCCACCTGGAGCGTGCTTTGGCATTGGTCACCTAATTCATCTTGGTCATACTCCAGATCTGCATGGACCTCAGAGCTATAGCTGTTCGGGGTGTTCATCGCTTTTCTGTTCTCGGAGCCCTCTGCTTGCAATGTGACAAACACGTCCACTAATTCCAGGAATGCCGCGACAAACAAGATGTCTCTGGAGGTGGTCGCGATCACTGAGTTCCGTCCGCGATTGCCAAATATAGATTCCTTCTAACTCCTCTGTAGTCCAAGTCACCGTCAGCACTTCTAGGTGGGTTTCTAGATACTGTCTGGTTATTCAAGATCGTCTCCGTGTGAGCGCAACTCTAGCTATATGACTGGTAGCTCTCCATGTGAGGCGTCACGGAAGCTTCTCGGGATGTCTGCGTGATTGTTTATACTGAAAATCACAAAATAGATGCGTTTCACGTGTGGCTGCTTTCACGGCTTATCAGCAGGGCAAACATAAACTTGTATTGACAACCACCCCATGAAAACAGTGCGTTGTGAAAAAAATCTTGATTAGGGCAACAGTAGCAAACTCGTTGATGAGGTCTTGCACGGTGTTGTGTGTCATTGGCTTTTTCGCATGAATCATACCATTAACACTGACACATGGGAAGAGATAATCGTCCTCTTCAAACTCCCTTCTGAGAAGACGGCCATACAACTTGAGCCAACGATGAACGTGGCTGAACATATCAATTTCCGGAGTGTCTTTCTGCTCATAAATTTCATATGTCAGACCTAGTCGAAAACAGTGAGTGATTATTCCACTCTTTGACAAGCCAAATCTTACTCTCCAGAGGCCCATCGTATCCTTGTTTCAGCTGCCAGCCCTTCCGGTTGTCCAGAAAGACATGTAAAAGAGGAAGTTTGTGCGGAGATGGGCCAGTTCCCTCTGTAATATCACGCATGGATCTGGCAAGTCTCAAAATTCCTTTAGTATTTATTATTGATCAGTTGAAGAGCATATTAAAGGGAGTTGAATAGAACATACCTTGTCCAAAGCATGTGGCCCGTGGACAAAAAGGCTCGTGTTTGGCTGTGTCAAATCACAAGCAGTAGCTCTTCCTGAATCTTGGGTACATCCTCCAGTTTCTTGTGTGGGCATTCAGACAATGACCACTGCATCATCATGGCTTGCATGTCCTCAATTGTTGTTGCCTCTGCATGGTGACGAGTTGCAGCAGCTCCCTTCATGCAAGCTTTGTTTTTGATGCACTTCAAGAAACTTTGGATTTCGAACGCACAAGCAGGATTCCCAGAAACCTTCCCGGTCTCTCCATCGAACAAGTAGTCCCCAGCGTACTTTCCTCCAGAGTCAGGTCTGTTGGTAGTGAGTGAATATAAGTACGCAATGTCAGATATATTTTTGCACTCACAAATGATCCCAGTAGTTTGCAAACACGCCGTGGATCCCTTCTGCTGTACTCTTTCCCTGACCCTTTTCTACACATTTCTGTGTCAAGTACAGGCTCAACACATATATAGAGTGCTTGTTTGGTGGCCCTTCCAAAGCAGTGGCCAAGAGCTCGATGTCGACGCCGTCATGGTCAACCAGGGAGCTAGGATCCTCCTTCTCGAGGAGGCGCCTTTCTGCTACAACATCCGCTAGAATAACTCTCCCTCGGGCCCCTTGTACATGCCTTTGGTATTTTGCGCTTTACCAAATTCATCTTGCATTGCAGCTTTATTCTGCTTCAAGACATCGGCAGAGCTGGTCTGGGTTTCCTTTCCCTTTCCAGTCCCAGCTTTTTTACCAGTTGTGCGCCTCCGAGGTTCTTTGGGCATTGTGAAGAAAAGCAGAGACAACATAATTTCGTTAGGGGTTGGGCAGTGCACTACCGATCAGACCAAAGGGTGTCTCTCAAAAGCAATCTCATTCGAAAAACGATTGACCACTATGACACTAATACTAGCGGCATTTAAATCTACTAGTTATCCTCTACTCTACTGTTAATCCAATGTCAAATCAATAAAAACTGTGTCGACATCCTCTCCAGTTTCATCATCACCATCATTGTTGCTGAGGTCAACCAATCCTAACCACTTTGGCTGCACTGTTGGCAAGATGCGGTCACCTTATAGGGCCAGAATAACTAGTTAAAGGTGGGGCTGAGCCCAAGGGTCTAATACATTATTCCTGGGATACCCATATAGGGAAACCCGGGACATACCAGATAATACCGGGCATTACTAGTAGGTAGGGCGCGTCACCTCGGCACCTGTCGGCATCTCTCCCACCCACTTATATCCATGTCAATACGCCTGCTTGGGCTTAATTCATGTCGGCACCTGTCGGCATCTCTGTGGACCTTCCCACACACTTATATCCATGCCACATATATGACGCACGTGCTTCCGTCCTGAAAAGGATAGGCGCCCAGACAAGCACCCATCGCAAAAATAATTTAAAAATGTAGACAAAAAATCAGAAATCATCCAATTCACCCCCCATGACGACCTCCTCGTTGCTTTCAACCCTTCCTCGCTCCTCCTCTGCTTCGCGGTCGTCCTCCTCCAGCCCTTCGTCATCCTGCTGCTCGCCCTATTCCGCCCCAACCTGCTGCATTGAATCAAGCAGGGGATCTACATTCGCAGCCTGAGCCCGCTTCTTCCCTTTTCCCAACTTCGGTGCTTTCTCTGTTTCTCTTGCATGTGCTGCTAGATCCCGAAATAACGCCTCCTGCTTCAGAGCGTATACAATTGATCCCTGTGCGTACGCCTCATCCAGAGCTCCGGTGCCGACTGGCACCTTCCGCATGCAGTCCCTCCATAAATCTGCCCGGAATTCCAGCGAGATAGGGAGCCGCCAGAATTCCTCCTTCAGCAGCCGCACTTCCTTGCTCCACCTTCGAGACCGCGCATATGCCTTGGCCCATTCCACACGAAGCACTGTCCAGATAATTCAGCATCAAATAAATCTCAAGGGACACATGATGTACTCACCACCCTCAAGATCCACATCCGTTCCTGTGGTCCCCACTGCTGTCCAGATCCATGAAATCTCTCACCGAATCTCCCCTACTTGCCTTGCTTGGTCGTCTCCCTCTCCCTCATCATCCTCGTCGTCTGCCTCTGCCACCCACATGGGGACGTCTACACCGTGATCCACCAACTCTTGAAGCTTTCTTTTCCGCCTGTCTTGCGCCCTCTTCCGCTTCGCTGCCTTCAACGCCAAGTCCTCTGCATCTTCGATGCATCTGATGTCCTCCTTTCTCAACCTCCGCCGACCTTCTCCTCATCCAGCCCCTCGCTCGCAAATAATACATTCCATGCAGTCTGATATTTCTCCGAGTGGAGCCAAATTTTGAGCTCGTTCCGATGGACTATACCCCACGAGTGGGTGGTGGCGCCTTGATGCCGTGCGTGCAACACCTTGTAGTTGAGAAAGTGCCCCTTCACCACTAATTGGTTGCGAAGCTTCACCAGTGCAGCACGACACTACGCGTCCCGTATTAGCAACTCCATCTCACGAAGCCCCTCGGCGCAGCCGCCTCCCACGCATTGCGCCTCCGAAAGAGCGCTTGGCAGAAACAGGGGTTCGTCCTCTGGCTGCTCGTCCGCCGGCGCCTCCCTCGCCTCGAAGGCAACAATTGATGCTGGTGAGTATGTCCCTTGCAACTTGCGGAGGCAATCAAGACACTGTATAAGCTTTGTGTGTAAGGCACTCATATCTATTTGCTGTGCCGTCGTCTGTGTCTTCTTGAGCGTTGCTTGTGCACGCGCCTCACACCTACCCAGCAAACACTATCAGAAAATGTTGAGAAGAAATTCCAAAAATCAAAGACGTACTGCTCCTCCTCTATGTCCAAGCACTCAGTAATGAACACGCTCGGGTTCACCCTGTGTCTTGCGGGCAAGCCCCTCTTTGCCGCCTCCTTGTTACATTCCGTACCACCATGGTGATAAGCCGTGAAAGCAGCCACACGTGAAACGCAGCTATTTTGCGATTTTCAGTATAAACAATCACGCAGACATCCCGAGAAGCTTCTGCGAAGCCTCGCGCGGAGAGCTACCAGTCATATAGCTAGAGTCACACTCACACAGAGACGATCTCGAATAACCAGACAGTGCCTAGGAACCCGCCTAGAAGCGCTGACGGTGACTTGGACTACAGAGGAGTTAGAAGGAATCTATATTTGGCAATCGCAGACGGAACTCAGTGGTCGCGACAACCTCCAGAGACACTGTGTTTGTCGCAGCATTCCTGGAATTAGTGGACGTGTGTGTCACATGCAAGCGGAGGGCTCCGAGAACGAAAAAGCGGTGAATACCACGAACGGCTATAGCTCTGAGGTCCATGCAGATCTGAAGTATGACCAAGATGAATTAGGTGACCAATGCCAAAGTGCGCTCCAGGTGGAGCTGTCCGATCAAAGATGGCAACAGCCGAAACACGATCAATATAGTTGAACTGTGAGAGTTTGACAGCACCCGCGAACCGTATAAGTCGCTCGCGAAGAGACCCCAACCTCAGTAGGAGAATCTGAATAGGGCTAGGACGAAGAAGAGACGTGTCTAGGCAAGAACGTCACCCGAGCTGCGAGTTGCGGACCCAGCATTATCACCAAGATACCATAATATTTCAACTTCGATCGATCAAGTCTGAACCGGTGTTCGATCTACCGGTATAGGGAGCCAATAGCGTTATTCGAGCACGGATTTTGAGTCAGATTTCACGGATAAACGGACCAGTGTATATAATATTATTTAGTCATCGTGATAAGAGAGTAGTATAAAAGAGTAGGTAGTTTAGCAGTACAGTAGCAGACCCCGCCTCTAGACACAGCAGTGTTGTAGATAGGTTTGGCTCGAGAGCTCAGTAGCCCAGCGCAACTGTTCTTTCATCTGATATAAAGTGACTTGTGGTTTGGATTAATATCCATGTGGACTTGTGAACCTGAACTGTGGAATTGTGTCCGTGAACGTGTCTGTGTCCTGTGTCTTGTGTTTGTCTTGTCATTGTGTCCGTGAACGTGTTCTCGTGTGTCCTGTGTCCTGTGTTCTGTGTCCCTGTGTCCGCGAACCATCGTTGTGAGCTTGTCAAGCCAACGTGTTAGCAAAACCCGTTCCTCAGAACAAACCACACCAGACCTTCGAGTCTGTTTCTTATACTAAGCAACCTACGTTCATCCGTGAACAAAGGAAAGCGCTCCTCGAACCAACAAAACGCACCACGCTCAACTATGAGACTCTCTCGAACAGTTGAAACCTGCACGCACTTGGCTATTTGACCTAATACTTGGTCTACACCCCTGAACTTAAACTATCATTCCTATTAAGGAAAGGTGTCATTGAGTGGTTTTGGTTAGGGTTTGGTTTTATAGAAGTTAGCTTTGTGAACCTTTCTTGAACGTGATCCATCCGCACTAGGAGTGACTGTCTTTCAACGGACTCATCTGGACCTCATCCGACCACTTCCGGTATACTCCGGTATACATCCGTTCACCCTCAGATAACCTCCAGTCATCTTCCAGTCATCTCCCGGTCAACTCCCGGTCAACTCCCGGCCTACACCGGTTTACCTCCGGCTCAACCCCGGACGACATCCGGACTACGACTGGATGACTTCCGGTTATCATCTGTTCATCTCCGTCCTCTTCTGGCTTAACGTTCCGGTGTTCTCCGGAACACTCCGGCTCTTATCGGACTTCATCCGGCCCTTCGGCCGATGACAAGTTTTCATGCCACCATCTATCAGCCTTACCGGTAGATCTCCACATGCACTCCTGTTATGCACACATGCTCTATGTTCTCAATCTGTCATCTCCCTTGTACTTATACAAGAAGCTATGTTCTCCTTTTACTCTTCCCTTGTTCTTTAATCAATTTCCTTATATATACTTACCTCCGCTATTACTATGAAATGTCTAGATTATGATCATTGATTATAAACATCATTCCTGTCTTAACATCATTTCCTTCTATAACGTTGTTTGGCTTTCCGTCATTCTCCGTCGTCTGGACTCTTCCTCCAACGTCTGAGTACTCCGGCTGACAGACTCGACTTCCGTCTTCCATCCGACGACCGGACTTGTCGAAAACCTTATCCCTGTAAGGGCAACCTCAGCTCGGCGCGGGAGCGCGGGAGACTAGCGGGAGAATCCGAAGTAACTCAATTGACAGTACTAAATACAGGTTTCTAGAATACGCACCTAGCGGGAGAATCCGAAGAGAAGAAAGGATAAGGATTCCCACGCTAGGCGAGGTTTTTATAGGTACTAGCCAGTAGCACGTGTCCGGAGTGATCGGCAGTGGTCTCGAGCTTGATCACATAGCACGTGCCAGTGAGAGCGACTGGACGAAGGGGGACGGAGGGGGACGGAGTCCGGAGGGACGGAGGATGACGTTCCGGACGAAGGCGTAGGCTGGGGCGCAGGATCGAAAGCCGGATGGTCGGGCGAGGTCGGACGGACGGACGAGGCCGGACGAAGGATCGGACGAGGAAGTGGGGCGGTGTGATGGGTCGGAGCTGGACGGACGGACGGACGGATGGGTGGTTCCCCTGACATCACCCCCCCCTTGGAATGCGGCGTCCCGATGCATGAATCGGACGTGGGCGTCGCGCCTCCGGAACGAGAGCGAGTCGAAAGCGGCCGAGGCGATCCGGCGCGGGGCGTTAGGGTAGCGGCGATAATAGGCATCAATGGCGTCTTGGGCGAAGACGTCGGAGTGCTTTACCCATTTATTGTGTTCCGGGCCGTAGCCTTTCCACCGCACCATGTACCAGAGGCTGCCATAACGGACCTTCGCTTCTAGGATCTCCTTGACCTCCCATTGAACGTCGTGGTCCGTCTGAAGGACGGGCGGGGGTTCGTCGTTCCGGGGGCGTCCGGGGAACGGATCCGGTTCCACAAGCTGGAGTTTCACCACCGGGAAGACCGGGTGGAGCTAGGAGTACCGGGGGGGAAGCTCGAGTTTGTACGCACCCTTTCCGACGACCTTCACGACTTTGAAGGGGCCGAGGCATTTATCCGCGAATTTGACGGACGGACGGGTCGTCCGGATATCGGAGGCGTCCAGCCAGACTCGGTCGCCTACCTTGATCTCTGGGGCGGGCGTGCGCCTTCGATCGTAGTACAGCTTGAACTCGTCCTTGGCTTTAACAAGCGCGGCTTTGGCTTCCGAGACTCCGGACGCGATCCGGTCACGGAACTCGTTCGCGGACTCCACGTTCGAGCGTAGTCCGTTGGGCTCGAACCCCATCCGGGGGAGCCTTCCAGTGTCCGTCATGAACGGGACTTGCTGCGTCGAGGAGTGGACGTGGTTGTTGTACGCGAACTCCGCGGCCGGGAGGAGCTCGTCCCAGTCGTCTTGTTTGTAGTTCGTGAAGATCCGGACGAACTGCTCGAGTTCCTGATTGACGCGCTCGGTCTGGCCGTCGGTCTGCGGGTGGTAGGCGGTGGAGGTCGCTGGCTCTATCCCGATGAGGCGCCACAGTTCCGTAGTGAATTCCGCGACGAACTGCGGCCCGCGGTCGGAGATATATTTCCGGGGGGTTCCGTGGTGCCTCCAGACGTTCCGGTAATAGAGCCGAGCGGCTCCGACCGCGTCAAGGCTGGTGTGGCACTCGTTGAAATGGGCCCGCTTACCCAGGACGTCGACCACGACCATAACGGCGTCGAAGCCGTGCGCGTCCGGGAGCTCGACGATGAAGTCCACCGAGACGGTGTCCCAGCGTTCTTCCGGAATCTCGGTCGGGTGGAGCTCTCCGTGGGGTAGCTTCCGGAGGGCCTTCGTCCGGTTGCACGGGTCGCAGGTTCGGACATATTGGCCGATGTGACGGGACAGCTGGGGCCACCAGTAATTCCGGGAGATGAGCTCGAGGGTTTTGAAGCGTCCGGCGTGTCCGGCGACCTGGGTGTCGTGGTGCAGGGCGATGATCCGGCGTCGGAGGTCCTTATTCCGCGGTACGATGATCTTACTGCAGTAGTAAAGGAGCCCTTCTGTGACACGCCACTCGGATGACCGGGGGGCGGACGTTCCGGTTCTTGAGGAGCTCTCGCACGACAAGCGCGACGGGGTCCTCAAGG
This sequence comes from Mycena galopus ATCC 62051, assembly GCA_014925785.1. NCBI lineage: Eukaryota > Fungi > Basidiomycota > Agaricomycetes > Agaricales > Mycenaceae > Mycena > Mycena galopus. The sequence goes on from WIQG01000029.1 coordinate 995,573, forward strand.
TCCGGTTCATCCGCGAAGGCCTCCCGGACGTCACGAAGGAGGGGGACCTCGGGTCCGGCTACCACGACGCCTTCTAGCGCGCGGACGTGGAACAAGTCCGGGCGAAGAAGGGTAACGTCCGTGTTGTCCGAGCCTACCCCGTGGTCCGGGCGACGGGACAGCGCGTCCGGACGACCCATGAGGCGTCCGGGCTGGTGGTGGAGCGCGAAGTCAAACCGGGACAGGTACAGGGACCACCGCACCTGCCTCTGGTTCAAGTTCTGTGCCTTCCGGAAGTACTCCAGGTTTTTGTGATCCGTCCAGATCTCGACCGGATGCTGCGTACCTTCGAGGAAGTGTCGCCACTCCTCGAGGGCTCGGATGATCGCGAGCATCTCTTTGTCGTGGATCTCGTAGTTGTGCTGGACGTTACTCAGACTTTTGGAGTAGAACACGACCGGGTGCCACTTTCCGTTCGTGTCCGGCTGGGACAGGACGGCCCCGGTAGCGTAGTCGGAGCTGTCCGCCTCGACTCGGTATGGACGCGACTCATCGGGTAGGACTAAGACGGGCTCCGCGGTCACCGCATCCTTGAGGGCTTGGAAAGCGGCGGCCGCGGCAGCGGTCCAGGTCCATGCGACACTCTTCTTCGTGAGGTCGAAGAGGGGCCGCGCAATGTCCGAGAATGCCCGGATGAACCTCCGGTAGAAGTTCATGAAGCCGAGGAACTGCTGCACGTCCTTCTTGTTCTCCGGAGCGGGCCAGGCGGCGACTCCGGCGACCTTGACCGGGTCCATCTCGACGTGGTTGTGTGAGATGATGACACCAAGGTACTCGATTGATGACTTCTCGAACTCGCACTTCTCTGGCCGGAGGTAAAGCTTGTGCGCCCGGAGCCGCCGGAGGACTTCTCAGACGATCTCTCGGTGGCGCGCGAGATCGGAGTGAGCGATGAGGATGTCGTCGAGGTATACCATGACATCTCCGGACAGGATGAGGTCTTGGAAGATGTCGTTCATCATCGTCTGGAACGTGGCCGGAGAGTTGGTGAGGCCGAAGTACATCACCAGTGGCTCGAAGAGCCCTCGGTTGGTATGGAACGCGGCCTTCCACTCGTCGCCTCCCTGGATCCGGACGTTGTTGAAGCCCCACTGGACGTCGAGTTTTGTGAAGAACCGGGCTCCCTTAAGGCGGTTGATGAGATCGTTAATCAACGGGAGCGGATACCGGTTCTTTACGGTCATCGCATTGAGCGCCCGATAGTCCTGGACGAACCGGAGGCTTCCGTCCTTCTTTTTGATGAAGAAGACCGGAGACGCCATCGGGGATTTGGACGGACGGATCCGGCCGGTGCTCAACCCATCCTCAATGAACGCGTCAAGTTCCTTCTGCTCGAGGGGGGAGATCGGGTAGACCTTGCAGTTGGCCGGTTTCGCATCCGGGACAAGTTCGATGGCGTGGTCCCACGTCCGATGTTCCGGCAACGCGTCGAACGACTCTTTATTGAAAACGTCGGAGAAATCCTCTACCCAGGCCGGAACTGAGGTCCCAGGCGGGGCCGAGTTCCGGGCATAGGCCTCTGCGAGCCGTTGAGAGACGGTGCTGCCCGCGCGGATTTCTTCAGCCGGAGTGAACGCGGTGTAGAGGATCCGGTCGCCGTCCTCGAGCTCGCCGTCTTCATCACCGTCGTCGTCGTCCGGGTCCGGAGTGAGGTCCGGGAAGTCGTCTCCGTCGTCGCCCGGATCGTACCCGTCGTCTCCGCACCACTCCTCCGAGTCAATGGCACAGATAGACGGGACGGGACCTTCGCGGAGCTGCCGGAGGATCGCGGCAGAGATCTTCGCGTTGCGACGGACGGCGCGGAGCTCCTCCTGGCAAGTGCTGCAGCTGGTCGGACAGCGGGTCATCCGGACTTCCTTGGTCTCCCAGTCGATCTCCGGGTTGTGCTTCTGAAGCCAGGAGTAACCGAGGATGACGTGCTGCTTTCCGAGCCGCGTTACCGCGAGTTGGATGCGTTCGGAGTGCCCTTTGTAGTTGACGACCATATCGACTACGCCGGAAATGCCTCCGGACGCATTGGGCGTACCGTCGACATTGAGGACCGGAATGGGCTGGGAGAGCTTTCGGACGGGGAGGTTACGGGAGATCACGTACTCCGAGTCGATGAAGTCTCTCGTCGCCCCGCAGTCTACCAGGCCCTTCACGGACATCGTAGCCGCGGTCTCTACCGACTGCATTTCCAACGGAATGTGCAGGGAGTTCCGGCCCTCCACGGAATCAATAACGTACCGCCGGGGTAGTTTGCGTTCCCACCTCGGACGGCGGACGCGGGGAATGGAAGGGGGAAGTTCTGTCTTTGCCTCCGGGGCGGGAATAGGGGGTGCGTCTTTCGTTTCAACTGCTGATTTATTGGGTATATCTTTGTACAAGCAGGAGTAACGATTGGGGGACGCGACTGAGGGCGCACCGCTCACTCGGCCAGGTCCGGAAAACCCTCCGGCTCCACGTCTCCGGCGTCCGGCTCAGCCGGAAGCCCAGCGGTGGTAGAGAGGCGCGCGAAGAGTTCTCCGAGGAGGTCGTCACCGAGTTGACGGACAACCTCGTCCAGGATGTCCGTGTGCCGGACATCCGAGGGAGTCGGGCAGTCTCGGGCGAGGTGTCCGGCCGCGCCGCAACGGAAGCAAGTGCGCGGCGTGAAGCGTGCGCGGGTCCGGTCGACATCCATCGGAATGCCAGGCGGAAGGGTGGGCGTCGGCGCGGCTTTGGGAGCAGGCGTGAAGGAGGGGACTGGGAGGAACGTCCCAGTGCGGGGGCGTGCGGCCGGAGCCGGGGCGCGAGTCGGAGGTGCTCCTGCTCGGACACGGGCGAGGGCGTCGTACTGGCGGAAGGCGCGGAGACGCCATCCAGCGTAGTCTAGCAGCGCCGGAGCGGTCCCGGACGTGGTGATCGCCGTGTTAATCCGCGGGTCGAGCCCTGCGCGGTACTTGGTGACGCGGACGAGCGGGTCCGTGTACCCGGCCGTCGCGGCGAGTTCCTCGAAGTCGTCCGTGTACCGGTAAACGTCGCAGGAGCCCTGGTAGTAGCTATGGGTCTCCAGCCGGAGGAGAGCTTGGTCTTGCTCGTTTTCCTCTACAAACCGGAGCCGGAACTCGGACTCGAATTCCGCCCAGGACGGGAATGGGAACGGAACGATTGCGGACTGTTGTTCGGCCCATCGTCCGGCCGCGTCTCGCGCCATAAAGGACATGGTGTACCGCACGAGTTTTTCCTCAACGACCTGTCCGTGGACCATGAAGGCTTCCGGAACCAGTCGGAGGTATGTGAGGACGGAGTGGAGGAACATCCGTCCTTGAGTCCGGTCGCCGTCGAAAACGGCGGGGGGTTCGGTCGGAGAACCGATTTTGCTGCAGGGGTGAGGGTGGTGAAGTCTGGACCCACCGCCGGAGCCGGAGCGGCAGGGACGGGGGCAGTCGCGGGTGGATTTTGGCTGCTGTGTAAAACGCGGAGGAGCAGGGTTTCGATGTTCGCGAGAGAGCTTTCTACCGCTGTCAGCCGGGATTCGGGGTCGGCAGCCGGGTCCGGGATGTAAACATCCGGAAGCTCGGGTGGCGCGGACCCGTTTCCGGGCGTCGGGCCATCCATCAAGGAGGAGGGGTCGAGATTGGAAGTGGGGGAGGCCGGAGCGCTAGCGTAGCGGTCCGAGTCCGAGTCTACACCGAACTTCGCAATCTTGACCGGTTGATCCCTTAGATCCTTTCTTCTGCTGTAAGGGCAACCTCAGCTCGGCGCAGGAGTGCGGGAGACTAGCGGGAGAATCCGAAGTAACTCAATTGACAGTACTAAATACAGGTTTCTAGAATATGCACCTAGCAGGAGAATCCGAAGAGAAGAAAGGATAAGGATTCCCACGCTAGGCGAGGTTTTTATAGGTACTAGCCAGTAGCACGTGTCCGGAGTGATCGGCAGTGGTCTCGAGCTTGATCACATAGCACATGCCAGTGAGAGCGACTGGACGAAGGGGGACGGAGTCCGGAGGGACGGAGGATGACGTTCCGGACGAAGGCGTAGGCTGGGGCACAGGATCGAAAGCCGGATGGTCGGGCGAGGTCGGACGGACGGACGAGGCCGGACGAAGGATTGGACGAGGAAGTGGGGCGGTGCGATGGGTCGGAGCTGGACGGACGGACGGACGGACGGACGGACGGACGGACGGATGGACGGACGGACGGGTGGTTCCCCTGACAATCCCGGACGTCTGGACTTATACATCCGTGAATTTACCCACTTGTCGGACTCCACCTCGGACTTTGGCATAACTTCCAGATTACTGGACATCGCCCGGCCTTCGGTATATCCCCTCCGGCTTACTGGACTCCACCTGGCCTTCGGCAAATCTCCTCCAGCTTACTGGCTTTCACTTCCGGTAACCCTCAGCCCTCTTCCTTTCCCTCCTCCTTCATTCCTAGCCAACCAGATAGTACGCTCACCCTTAAACCTAGCTGTGATGTAGTGGTCCATATCCGTGTTCCGGAATCCTCTCCCGTTTACTTCTGTTGACCTCCGGCATTCCTGAGCCTGGTCATAACTCATCCGGAACCTATCCTCTCTCCTTCCTTTCTCTCCTCTCGACATGGATATAACACTCCTCCTCTTCGTTCTGGAATTGAAGCCGGACCTGAGTCTCCGTCAACCCTGTGTAATATCACGTCTTGATCTAATACACAGTGCGCATCACCCACCTATCACCTCTGTCTCGTACGGGATCTTTTTCTTGGGATCTTTCTCATACTCGTGCACCATCTTCTTCCACCCTTCCACGCGCTCTTGCTGTTGCTCGGAGAAGGCGGCCAAAGCATCTCGTTGGACAGCTTCCTGCTCTAGCGTGTTGTCAAGCTTTCACTGCAGAGTGTCCGCTGACGGAAAGATTTTGAGTCATTTATTGGTCCCTACTCCCGAAGAAAGAGACGTACCTAAAGAAATCAACTTTTGCCAGTTCCAATGACCCCAGTGATCGTCAATTGTATCATACTGCGCTCCCGGACCCATGATCCTTGTGCTGCTTGCAATACCCCCGACATTCGCCCACGGACGTTCAATACCTTCACCGTTGGTCTGCCCACTCCCCGGCGTCAGATTGAAGGAGTAAAGAATGCCACAATTGGGTAGGTGACCCTTGATGTGCATTTTCGGAATGACGAATAGCATCAACGTTAAGATGAGGAAGCACCGTACGAGTGGGGGCAGCTCGCGCAAGCGCTCCATCAGGAACAGCCACCATATGCATATGATATCGTACAAGGTTGTTATGGGTAGGAGCAGGTTGTGGTGCCGCAGGATAGACCCATAGATATAATCCATATTCGCAAACCTACACTCCGTTAATAACCATAACTTTACTAAAGCACTGTGAACCCATACCTTTCGCCCTTCTGCAAGTCCCCTACTCCGTTCGGCTGAATAAACTCATGCCGAGTGCAAACCTCTATCCCTACACCAGTCATACTATACCCGCATGAGAATTTCGTGTTTGCATAATCCAGTGTGGCGAGCCCACTAAAAGTCGCCATCTAAGGGCTGCCATTAGCACCAGTTCCCACTCTACATCTCCGCCAGCCTTACCTCCTTCTGGTCCGTAACTGTTAGTAGGTACTCCTGGTAGGCTCGTTTTCTAGCATATACGACCATCCTGTGCCGAGGCCCGGATCTTTGAGCTCACTGGATACCAGCTCTCATTTGAGGCGAAAACAGGCGTCGAGCGCCAAAAACAAAATGTAAATGAATCTGATAAAGCAATTAATTTTCCACAAGATGCATCAGCCCAGAGAAACGCAGCTATCCTCCTTTGGTGTGTTTTCCCAATCGGCTGGCAGATTAATACCAGGCCGGGGACATGCTGGGCAGGCCACTGCCAGCTCGCCCGGCTTTGTCATGGCTGCACCGCCTGATGCGTGTCCCCGACCCCCACGCTTCAGCATCATCAAGTGGTGATATTCACGGGCCATGCAGATGAAGACTTGGTACCGATCTGGGGGCTTCGTCCTGTCGTGGGCCGTCAATTTCTCCAAAAACTTGTAGTAGTCGTACATTGTAGTCTTGGTTCGCAACATCATAATATGAAACTGATCCAACACCATGAGGGTCATGCAGGTCTGCAGCCGTGCCTCGGATGCAGGGTACCAACCAATGCGCAAGAGCTGAGCGTCTGGGCGGCCCACATGGCTTCGCTGCTCACACCCGCAAAAATCCACAGCCACCTCGTGTATTCCGCTGCAGTGCAGGATGAAAAATACTGCCCTGCCTGCCTCTGGGTTCGCACAATGCTCCCCAGGTAAGTGCCCTAGCAGCACCCTTATGCCGAGCGCCTTCAGTGATGTTCGTTTGAATTGCGCCCCATTCCACACCTAAATACAAAACGAGTCAGTTTCGCACCAAACATTCCATTACAACCAAACCTACCTCCACCACATGCAAGGGATTTTCCAAATGCCGGCTCACACAGCAGTTGCGACAGAAGAGAAGCCCGCCTTTGCACTCCCGACAGCAATACACAGGGTGGTTTTCGGCAATCTCACAGCCGGGGCACACCTCCTCGCTGGCATCTCCGCAGCCATCGAGGTGGAGTAATTCCAAAACATAGCAGTCGCGGCACGAATGCTTCCACTGGTGCAAAGTCGAATCCTGCATAAAACGCGAAAACGCGTCAGTTCACACACAGCAATGCCTCCAATGGAAAAAAAATTACGTATAGAAAAGATCCCTTTTCGACGTTGGGGCTTTGGCGGAGGTTCCGGCAGTTCCTCTCCCAAATGGTCAAACATCCCATCAAACATATCATAGATGTCCTCGGATAAGTTTGAGACAGCTGTCGGGACAGCGACTACAGATGCAGGTGGCACTCTATGGGCTGCCTCTACACGTGCCCTCTTGATGGGAGATGGAGGTTCAACCGGCATCACAGTACGGTACACTCAGCGTAGGTCCTGAGAGGCCTTGTCCATGAAAGTGTCCATTGGGCGATTAATTTCAGCCTCGGCGTCGGGCATCAAATCTTCAGGCGTGAAGGAGTGGGTAGATACAGAGGTCGTCGTTGAAGCCCGAGTGTCAACATTTTTCTTGTGGGTAAGGCTTGGCTGTCGATGAGACATGGACTCCCGAGTTGTGAGTATACAAACAAAACAGAAAGGGTCAATACCCGAAAAGGAAACTGGGGATAATGCGGGTTGAAAGGCGTGTCCCTTGACCTTTCCTCTTCGCCACCACCGTCTTATAATTCATGGCAGGTAATTCCTTTTCTTTCGTTGAACTCTTTTTTGGCCCAACCAGGCGACTGCAAAGTACGTGTGCCCGACTCTGGGACTGCGGAACAGTGGGGACCTCGGTATCCTACCGGCGTGCGGCTGCTTCGGCCTGGTACGGTGTGCTCGACCCTGGGATTGCCGAACCTCGTGCTGGCTCCAATATCGCCTGCTTTCATCGTTGCGTTCCATCTGACACGTTGAAACGGTGCACTTGGGTGCAGCCGTGTAATTGATATGACAACTCAAACTACCAAACCAGAGAGCGCAGCGAACAGAGTCACTAGACACAATCCAATCCAACAATCCAAATCAACAAAATATATCACAAACTCCAACTCCAAATGTCGTGAATGTGTTCGGGGAAGTAGGGTACGTATCACCCTTCAAGAGGGTGTGCAAGGGAAGTAAAAGTAATGTCTTTGTAGTGGGAAAGCAACAACAACAGGCCGTTCGGGCACTTGTTATGCAAGAGCAGGGACTTCTGGCTGCTAGAGAATCGAGGGGTTCAATAGGAAGACTAATGACCGCTAGACGACTCTTGAGGGAAACAGAATTTCAACAACGGCTGACACCGAGGCAATGGGTAGCGGTTGCAGAGCAGACCGTCAACAGACAGGCCTTACTTGGTACAACGGGAACATGGCTAGCGGCGGCTCGACAATGCGGGGACGGTTACGCAGATGGCGGCGGCTCTGGCTAGGAGCGGGGGCACTTCTACTGCAGGTGGCGGTGCTACACCAAAGGTGGGTCTCGACCGGATGGCGGCGGCTACTACTCGCAGGGACAGTTACACGGAAGGCGGCGGCCGCTGACTATGGGGGCAATTACACGAATGGCAGGGACTCCTGGTTAGGGAATGCGGGCACTTATATCGAGAGCGGCGGCAGTACAGTGACGGGGGCAGTTACACCAAAGGTGGCGGCGAGCAGCAACGGGGGCTCTTACATGGGCCAATAGCACTATCGGCTATATCGTCGAAGGCAGCACACAGACCACAGGCGGCGGAACTACAGCAACAGAGGCACTTCTATGAATGGCAGGGACCACTCCTGAACCACAAGAGATGATGCGGGCACTTATATCAATGGCGGCGGAAGCTGCAGGATGGGGGTGGTTACGCAGCGGCTACCTCGTTCGAGCGGGGGCACTTATGTCTCGTGCTTCCAAAGACTGTTCAAGACTTTGCTTCGTCCGGTCCTCTTCTGAATATCAAAAATATGTCTTTTATCTCAAGAGTCCACTATATTCACCCCGATTTCCGGGCAGATAGTATACTGGCTAATACATGCTCAAGCGCGGTCTTTTATACAAACGGGAGGTCACTAAAGGAGATGAAAGGAACTGAAGAGGATCAAACCGTGTCGCGCCGCCAACGGGTGGATGGCCAATCATACCGCAGGGATATCTAAACCCTGAGTATTCTGTCCACCCGCTGGAGTTACTCCACATGAATCCAGAGCCTAGCCTCTATGGCGTTGATAAGCCGTGAATTCGCCAACACCTGAAAATTAACGTTTTCTGGATTTCCATTGCGGATACACGCACATCTGGGTCTATGACAAGTCCCAAGTCAGTAGACCTGGAACTACACGCTAGAAACCAAATCCGGAACCGGTTGCGGATGAGTATCCAGAAAACACACATACTGGGTACCTCCAACTAATATGCCGCTGGTTCTGGATCCTACTGTCGTACTATGGGCAGGAGGTTGCGGATAGTCCAAACGAACATTGGGGAATAAAATATCCATTCTGTGCCTATTTGTGGAACTCAAAGCAAGTGCATCTTGAATGAGTTTCAACATTATTTGTCCATGCTTGTACCAATGAGGTGACGCGCTCGATCACGTGATGACCCAGAACCTTTCAGACCGGAACGGGCCGGATCCGGATGCGGTGTCATACACCCATCAAATATCGATTGGCTTAATGTGGCAACCGAGTTCGAACCCAATTTAGGAAGAAGGTCCTAACTTGAGCTATGAAGGGGACCAGGGTGTCTAATTGAAGACATAAGACCCAAGGTTCCGGATTTCCAAGAATCCTTCGAGGGGCACAAGTAGTGCGCCCAAGAAATCCAGAATACTAGGACCACTCGGGTGCCAAGTCAGGGCCCCGATCGTGTCAGAAATAAATCAGACAAATAGGGAGCCTGCTCAACCATGTTCCACCTCGACGGGTAGACGGTCTAGGGTAGCTCTTGGGTATACACAAGTTCAGGGTGTCTGTAAAGAGGCATTTTGAAGGGCTATCCAATTCAACCATGATGTCTGGAGGGACTAATCCAGAACTAACATTTTCAGGATCTAAAATAATCAGTCAGCAAGCTTGGCGATCGTTATTTCATATTCTTGAGTCACGGACATGGTTACAGCGATGATTAATGTATTATGTTTGTAGAGTTATTTTTAGATGTACAGTATATAAGGTGGGCAGCTTGTAGGGAGAAGGCACGGACTCCTACCCGGAAACGTAAAGCGGAGAGACTAGCGGTCTGCTCCAGCGAGTACAGAAGGGCGGAACCACCGGCTTGATTCATCAAGGCTGTCCTTGGGGGCGTGCTTGTATTTTCGAGTTATTATCAATCTATCAGCTTTTCGGGATATTCCCTTGTGTGTTCTACATGTACGTGTGTGTGTTCTACGTGATCCTGCGTGTACGTGTACGTGTCCTGCGTGTCCTGCGTGTTGCTTGTGTGTGTCCTACGTGTGTTCTGGATTTGTTGCGTGTTGCGTGTCAAATTGGTTCACTGCTCCTGTCTTACGAGGTTAGAGTGGGTGACCCAGAGTTGCAAAACTATAAATTGAACCATTGTCTGCGGACGATCCTGGATTTGCTTGCTGCGATCCGCAAATATTAAAACAACTGTTCCCGTGTATCTTCTATCGGTACACAAAGACCTGTACTCGGTCGCACTCTCTGGGATTGCATTCGGGATCGCTAGTGGAGTTTGGTTGGTTGTTGTTATAGGGATTTGTGTTGGTTTCAGGATTTGTGAATCCTGAACTAGAGCGCACTTCTTCATTGCATTCAGCCCGTCGGATTTACATTATAGTGGATTTCACCCATAGACCGCCGGCACACGTTTCAGAGTGCTCATCTTCTGATGGTTATAACGGATGCAGTCCGCTTCTTCTAACTCCCGCTGACTCACGAGGTTGACTCGATCTACCGCCAGTCGTCTTTCAGTCTTCTAGTCGTAGTGGGACCTACTGGCATAGGACTCTATCTTCCGGGAGGTGTGGTCCGGGATGAACGAGCGGTTCCTAACGTCTTTGTGTGTTGCTTTCCAGCCGCTGAGCTGCAGCCGCTAGTCTGCCATCAAACAATGTGATGTTCAGATGCTAGCTTCACGTTTATCATATGCAGTCTGCACTTTGGCCGCCGCTGGCTGGTGCGCCTGCTGGTTGTCCGATGCTTCGTAGTCTTATAAGGGTATGGCCGCCAGTGAAGGGATACCTTCGACTGACTTCTAAGGAGTGGGTTGTAGTAGCAGGAAGGACTGTACGATCCTCCGGCTAGACTCCATATCCTTCTGTTATCTTGATATCATCATCATTTCCAATTGTTTGGTTCTCCCGCCGGTGAAGGCAGTCAACTATCGATGATTGGTAGTCCCCCGTTGGTCACCTCCGACGCATAGGGGCACAGCAGAACTGCATCCCATAGCCCAGCGTAGTGAGTTCCCGCCAGAACGCAATACCCGTAAGAGCCTTTGTTAAGTCGTCGACCCTTGTAGTTGTTTAGCCGCTGGCTTTCGGTCATCAACAGCGTAGCCTACCACCTCCGGGGAGAGGTGTACGCTCTCAAATCTAATGCCTCTCCTTTCCCATACTGATAGACGTGAAAGCGAATAAAAACTGGTGTTTTCATGCTTATCCCGTTACACGCCCTATCAACGTCTTTATCAATCTGATGTGTCTTGATCACTGCGATGCGTCTTTTTCTATGAATGACACGTTTTTTTGCTGCTTTTGCTGACGAATGGCTTGGAGCAGCATGCGCTGCGCAACGGCAAGAAATATGCCGAATTCGAATTCGACGTTGGGGACGCGATCTTTGTGCCCAGCTTTCGACTCAGTGACATGGTCACCTGTCACGTTTCTGATGCCGACAACGACAGCGACGAGGAGGCTAACGATGACACCGACAACGGCGACGGCAATGGCGACGACCCTGTAGACAACCATGAGGGCGCATTGAGCTTCACCGCTGTTTGCTCTAGCCTCCCACCTCCTTGCGGCCGCCAAGCGCCACCCATTATCGTCGCAGCCTGCAAACGATGGGAATCCCGTCCAGATGCGCTGTCTGCTGGAGCCTTGGCCGCCACGCCAACACCCAAACCCACGCGCAAGCAAAGGAAAAAAGAAAAACATTGTGAATCGCGCAGAGTCAAGCGTGAGGCCATGCGCAAGGTTCCTGGCCACCCAAAAGCCATTGCCTTCCACTGTGCATGCCCATTTGCCTTGACTTCAACCTCTCTGCCCACCATGGTGCAGGCTGGATGTAGTGTTGGGCGCGGGTTCAGGTAAAACCCGCGGTATTGTGGGTCGGGTCGGCCGGGTACGGGTCACGGGTTGCAGCCCAGTCAGACCCGCAAACCCACGGGTTTTCACGGGTACGCCCCAATATATATTCCAAGTGTATTCTGATGGTTTTTCATGCCCCGAGAAACACCCTACAAATACTCAAATCACTATTCCATGCCGATTTCTTGCAAAATACCAGTGAATTCTGCAAATAAGCTTTTTTTTTTTAAATGTACAAGCCAGACAGATGAATGTATTTCATTTCTAGCAAGATACTCCAGTTACAGGTCCTAGTAACAGGACAGTAATGTCCTAGACTGTACCTGGGAGCCTGCCGGTGCGTGCCGAGTGCCCGGATCACCTTTGATCCACAACCCGTAGAGACCCGTGAACCCGCGGGTGCAGGTACGGGTTTTCCCGGGTTCGGGTCCGGGTCGCTGCTTTCAGACCCGAACCCGTACCTGTGCCCAACACTAGCTGGATGGGCCTACGCGAGCTTGAGGCCGAGTTTGTGCCCGAATCACGTGATTATTCTCTAGAGGAGGCACAAGAGATTCCTGGGACGAAAGAGGTTAATTGGGACGGGTGCACTTCACCCTTGTCAGCGTTTTTCTCAGCTGTCTGACTTCCCTGGACCAGAATACCAGCACCCCTCGTCGACACAGACTGCCACATCATCGGCATTCTGGGTGGCCTCCCTCGCGATAACCAGTGGCAGACCGATGTGACGTGCGCAGCCTCGGACCTCATGGAGGAGGCGGCTGCAAACATCTATAAGTGCCAGTTCTCAGGAGTATACTACGGGACTCGTAGGGAAGAGAAGCTGAAACGGGCCACGCCCAAGCCTGCGCGCCATGGGCCGCATCAAACCAAATTGTTTGGTAACTCGATGGGGGGGGCAGGAGTTCCCAACCGCCTTCTTTAACTCGGTGCTCAAAAACATCGTGCTCGCAGGCTTGCTAGCCCAAGAGCCATTCAAACGCATCACAGGGTATACAAACAGTGCATATTTGACTTTTGATAAACCACGCTCATACGGGCCTTTACAGTGCTCTTAAAGTGTTTTGCCCCGATTTTGCATAACTACTACGCTACCACGATGAACAACCTCCACCGCTGGAACCCCCAACTGCGCCGACTTTTTGAACCCGATCTATCGGTCTTCGCTGCGGCCACCTTCAACTTCGGACCACAGACTGTAACGTGGCCACATCTCGACTTCACCAATCTTGCGTGGGGCTGGTGCGCTATCACCGCTCTCGGCGACTTTGACCCCGACAAAGGCGGGCACCTTATCTTGTGGGACTTGAAGCTCATTATACAATTTCCGCCAGGGTGCACTATTCTTATCCCCTCTGCCGTACTCTGCCATTCAAATACGTCAATCCAGGCTCATGAGAAAAGATTCTCTTTTACTCAATATACGGTGGCAGGAATCTTCCGGTTTGTGAACAACGGATTTCGGAGTGAGGTCGAGGTTAATTCCGGGGGACTCACAGAGGCGCAGAAAGCCGCTTGTCTTGAAACACGCAAGAGGCGCTGGGTCGAGGGACTTGATATGTATAAACACTGGGGTGAACACTAGTAGTATCAGATATTTATTCTAAATCGGCATCTGTATAGCCAGCTGAAAATTACTTGGAATACTTTTGGAAGAATCTCTGCTCATGCATGCGTTCAGAGTTCTAGACGACATCCCAGGCGCTGTGTTTGCTTGCGCACATAGGCGGATTCATGTATCACGAACTTCGCATGGGTATATCACGAAATTGTTACGGACACCTTTCACTCGTTTGCCTCACTAGAATCGTCTGGCAAGATAATCTGGACAGACAGATCGGTTTAAGAACATAACTCACGCAACATGTTTTTTTGGCGGACTTTAGGATGCGGAATTGAATACCCAGATTCGACGTAGTTGAGCCTTGCCAAATAAGTCCTGATTTGCACTACAAACTCAGACACCGACTACTACCATGTCCAATAAAACCTCCTCCACTGGCCAAAAATCCGACATGTCCAATAAAACCTGTAAAAACCACTCGGTAAACTTCTGCCAGATGCATACAAACTACCCATATGTCGTTCTGATTCGTGTCCAGACACTCATCGGCTGGGAAAAGCGGAAAAACTACTACACACTCGGCAGCTACCATGGCCGCCAGGCGCCAAGCTTCGGCACGGTATCACGAGAAGTGGGTTCTTTCACAGTCCACCGTTCTCTGGAAACTCACCTACGCACAAGGAACCTCGAAGCGGAGCGTGAAAAGGCCAGAGAGCGCATGGCTCGGTATGCCGACATTTCTCGAATGTCTGCACATCCACTCATGTTCGGCTTCAGCCACCGAGCGTCTGTATTGAAAGAGGAAGATCAAGGGGAGGATTTCCGTGCCTGCGCCCGCGAGGCGAGTCATCGATTCAGACTCAAGTGCGTACTGCATCGACTCGACAGACTCGTACTCTGACTAATCTCACCGGATGTACAATAGAAATGCTGCTGCGTTGGCCCACCGTCAGCATATACTGCGCTTGGAGTATGTCAACTTTGTTTTACTCATGGTTTAGCCGTGATTTATTGACTCAACGACCCTAGGGCATATGGCAGGAGACGTGGACCGCATGCCTGGCTGCAACGCCACAACCTTTTAGAAGAGTGACGAGCAGAAGCCAAGGAGCGTGAGGCCGACCGGCGTTGTCAGGAGGAATTGACGGGGATTTTTGGGCCCAATTTCTAACCTGCATATATATTACGTGATTCAATTTTGGGGGGGTTTTGTGGCGGTGCCAACCCTGAAGATTGTGCAGTATTGCTCGGTCTGGCCTGACATTCAGCTTTTGAAAGGCAAAATAAGTGAGGGCCTGAGTGCAAAACGAGAAATGTCCGCAAACGCGAGGACTCGAACTGATGGCAAGCAAAATAATTGCAAAGGACGATCAAACGACTTTACCACTGCGGTATAGGCGCTTTGTGGATTTGGATTATGAAGGTAACTCAATATACACCCAGCTGCTTTAGGCCTCTTTGTTCTCATTTGCTTGTCGCCCCTTGCTTTGTTTTTGATCGCCTTCTTTACTATTGCTCTTTTTGTCTCGGTGCTTTGTCAATGCCACCTCCCGGTAGTTCTCACTGCAAGCCACAATACTGGTGCGAACGGGGCCGTGAAGATCCCAACGCCTTCTGCCAGGAGGGAAATAGACTATACGTGGTTGGGAACAGTTTAGTGTATGGGATCTTTTCTAGCGAGTGAGTCTAGCGTGTCCTGGCTGGTGGATACATGTCAATTTCTGTTTTCAGATTTCGGGCACGCAAACAGATCAAAGGCGTATTGAATGCACGCTGGTGGAAAGCGAAGTCGTGGGATAAGGTGATGGAGCTTTGGAATGATAACTGTGACGTGTTCCATGAGAGCGGGTGTCCTTCTGTCCATCATAAGCCTGGGTGTCCGTTCAGCAGAGCGTTACCATCTCCTCCAGCTTTGCCTCCGCCCAGGCCCCTTCGTCTGCAGCCTCTCCTTGCCTCTGATTGCCTGTGCACAGTACACCGTCTGCGTCACCCCAGGCCACTCCTCATTGCGAAGGCGCCCTGCGCAGGGCACTCCCGCCTCCTGTCAGTCCACTTGCGCTGATGGACGCCGTGGAGGTGTTCTCTAGGATGGGAGTGCCTAACCCCAATGTGCAGGCTCCACCCCAAAGCAATGGGCGATAAGGGGGGTCAATAATTTTTTTGCTAGCAGGTGGGCAGTTCTTAGCTGACCTTTCCTCATTTCGTTCGGTCGGGTTGCGCGCTGACACATTATGAGTTCGCAAAATGTCAGAAAATTACGGGCGCATATGCGAGCAAAGGAATATGTTGCGAAGCCGGGGGATCCTTGAGACTCAGACGACAAGCGACTAGGTTGAAGTAATGTACTTTTCTTTTGCCTTTCGTGGATGTTCATTTCAACCGGGCACTGAGAGAAAGTGGTTTTTCAGGGAGTTGCTGCATAGTCATCTGCATGTGTCTCATTGCTCCCTTCTATTTTTCATTGTAATATAATATTTCGCAAGACTTTGATTTGCATGGTCTGAAAGACGCAAATGACTTTACAATAGATCAGGGAGGGGATGCGAAGGTATAATAGGTGAGATATTGTCGTCCTCAGGTTTCAGCCAATATCCTGAATCCTGGAATGCAGGGTCTGTCGGCCCCCACTCTCCATCGTCGACCGTGCCCCATTCGCGTTGCCCCCATGTGGCGGCGTAAGGGGAAGGAGGGTGCGGGGACCCACGTTGCTGTGCGTATTCACCATAGCGACTCAGATAGAGTCGGCACGTTGTACATTGGTCATCCGTGTGCTGCAATTTTTGAAGTCAGACAAGACAGTATTGACGGCAGGCTGGTTAATTGTTTGAGACAAGAAAGAATCTTCAAGACGAAGAGACCTTGATATATACCTTGGGTGGCACGAGCATGGTCCCAGACCCATGGATATTGGTCGGCATGGTTCCGCTCTGCGGCGGCTTCTAGAATCATATTGAGGGTTCGTTGGACGGTGGAGAGGTGCGCTACCAGAAATTCAGGGGTTTCAGTGGTGGAGGTCACACTGGGGACAAAGTGCGATATAAAGGCCAATTATATTGCAAGTATATGCTCAGTATATTCCAAATATACAGTGAATATTCTGAGAATATACAATGCCTGTATATACTCAGTATATTTGATATGTTCAGAGCATATACTTGTAATATATGGAGGTCCGATGGCTACTATTTATGGACTCGGTATATTGCAAGTATATTGTGACTAAATAGTGTCACATATTGATGAGATCACTTACTATAAAAGGTAATTATACAAGGTGATGATATTAAAGACATGCAACAATTGCCTTTTATAGCAAGTGATCCCATCAATATGTGACACTATTTGGTCATGATATACATGCAATATACCGAGTCCATAAACTGTAGCCATCAGACCTCCGTATATTACAAGTATATGCTCTGAATATATCAAATATACTGAGTATATACAGGTATTGTATATTCTCAGAATATTCACTGTATATTTGGAATATACTGAGGATATACTTGCAATATAATTGGCCTTTATATTGCACTTTGTCCTCAGTGTCATTTGGCAGCACAGTCTCGGGATATCACGCAATTACGCGAGTATCACGCACTTGTCTTTTGTTGCCACTCACATTTTTTACTGATGGCTTCCGCAGCCAATGCCTCCAAAAAAACAATGCAAGAAGAGGGGTTCGACGAGCGACTTCCAGGGCCGGTGCACCAAATTTCTAGAGCAATGGACAGAGCCATATAAGGAGGTGTCGCACCATAAAACCATGTCGGCTTTGTGGGATCACATCTTTCCTCAGTATTGGATGGATTTTGACTGGCACATTGATTTGAAGGACAACCCAGACCCAACGGTGCCTATTTATATTGACACCACGGCGACTTGGGTGCCCCCCCCGCCTTGCCCAAGGAGGTTTTAACAGAGGAGGAGCAAACCAAGAAGGCAGAGGTAGTTCAAGGGATTCAGAAGGTACGCTACGTGCCTGGGACACATCTGCCTGCGGGATCTACGTGATGTGATGGTTTGACTGACAGGTGGCTTGCGCAGAAAATGAAAGGCTGGTTCAATCATCGCCGAAGGGCATTGGGTCTGGCGGGAAATCTTTGGGCTGCCTTCTTGAAGCAGCGCTGTCAGCCTGAGGGTCCTGCACCAAGGCACATAGCAGACCACCAATTCTATATGCAGCACGCTGACTTCAAAGATAAAGTGGCGGAAGAATTCACTGCGAATCATTCTGACACACCGAAGGCCCACCACCTCGCCGTCCAGTGTGAGATCGCACTCAAGCTGCTCGAGGCTGAGTCCCAAGAAGTGAAGACGCGCATCAAGAAGGAAGCCAAGGCCGATCATCAGGCGCTGCTGGAAACCCATCAGAGTGCAGTGGATGGACTGCCTTCGGTGACTGAGGAAGAGCGCCAGGTGTAAGTCAACCCGCCGTGTCTGTTGTATTTGCTTCGTGTTGACGATTTGCTTCATAGTGTGTGAGAAAGCTTTTCATCTGTAGTTACACCGCTGCTGTTGGCATTTTCGGAATACACTGGCTATATACCATAACTTTGCTGGCTGGGTGTGTGGTGACGGAGCCGAAGACGGATGTACAAGTGGTTGGGTGCCTACATGTGCAAATGCCGTGATTGTTCTCATGAAGAAGCTGATGGCATTGCCCACAGGCTGAACTCGGGCAAGCCTGGGGGTGAGGGCAGCAAAACATTTTCTGACTGGGATGCCAAGATATATGCTGCGACCTTGCAGGGGTTCTCGAGGTTCCTTCGGGCTGGATGTAAGGGTATTTGTGCATGAGTTTCACCGTGGAGATAACAAGTTCGCTGGATCAAAGTATGCAGGCGGGTACAAGTGTAGATGTGTCTGCAGCCATGGGGGCTGGTGATGCGCTGCTCCCCCCTCTTCCCAGCACTCCCGCTCCTGCGCCTTCCACCCCCCCCCTGCTATGCCTTCCACACCCACACCAATTGCGGCAGGTAAAGACCATGCACCAGAAGATGTGGCAGAATTGTCAGGGGGGATATGGAGGATATGGACGGCGATGGTCCCGGCATGTGTGACAGGGAGTCACCCGCGCAGGAGCAGGAGGAAGGGGAGAGAGAGGATGATTTCGCGGGGATGATCGTTCTCTCACTGTTACGTCGCAAGATGGTGGTGCTGCCGTGGGATGTGTACGACAGTGAGCTGTACAAACTCAAGCACCTCTCGCCGTTCGAGATCGTGCGCGAAAATAACATCGCCAAGCACTGCGAGACACTTGTCAAGTTGGGGCTAGACAAGTCGTGGAGCGAGAAAATGGGGATAAAGAGGAAAAAAGGGGGCAAGTCAGCGGGAAAAGGGAAAGGGTGGTTGACAAAGCGGCACAAGGGGAAGGACGTGTATGAGGAGGGAGACAATGAAGAGGAGGGCAGTGGGGATGAGGAAAAGGAACAGAGAGAGGAAGGGTCGCCGTTGGCACAACCACCTCGCGTGCAGCGGGCCAAGCCAACAACGAAAGGCATTGAGCTGAAGGAGTGGGCCCAGAAGGTGCTGAAATCCCTTCAGGAGAAAGACTTCGGTGCCGCGTGGCCCGCACTGGTGATGCAGTGGTTCTTGCGAGAGGAAGGCAAAGGATTTGTCACTCCGGTAAGATTTTGTGGGACTCACCAGCGTAAATTCCTTCTGGCAAACATTTTCCCCCTCTCTGCCAACAGGTCAAAGGTCACTTGGCCAAGTTGCATCCAGCCCAAGTAAAGGCGTGGGTGCAGAGAGCCAGGACTGGCGTCCCCGACATCAAGGACGCTGGCTGCTTCGCAAAGGAGTGGGCGGCGTGGTGGCAGGACATTAATCCACTGTGGTGGAAGAGTTCCAATCCCATGCCAAAGACAGATGGGGACTGGACCGTCATGGATTTGTCGGGGCAAAACGGGTTCCTGAATGTGTTGATCTTCCTCAAATGGTGGAGGGAGAGATTGAAGGACGAGTTTCCGGAATGGGTAGAGGCAGTCGCAGACGTGACGTGGGTCCTGCAAAAAATGAATAGGTAAGTGTTAAAGTGATCAGATGAATCATTGAGTAATGTGTCCGTGCGCTACAGGTCTGTACAGCCCGAGGCGCCCATCGCTAACACCAACGAACAGATTGATGGGGCCCTCATTCCCGACGCCCATGGACCGATGCCCGGGCGGAACGCACTGGCTGCACCAAACATCTCAAAAGACGCTCTGCCTGATTGCGAAGTGCCGGCTCCAGACACCAATGTGACAAGTCCCAACACCACCTTTGATGCAGATGCAAGCAGCCCCAGCTAATCAGACCCCCTCTATGCACAAGATGTGCCGCTACTGGATGCTGCGGGAAGCGATACAGCCATACAGCTGCTGCCAAACGCCAGCCCCAGCCCTCCCTCCAGCCCTCCCTCCTCCTCTTGTGCAGGTGCTGGGGAGCTGGCTGCAGCTGCCACAGCACACACAAAGCGAGCAAGGAGGCGAGCAGAGCTGGAAAAGCAAGGGTTTCCCCCCCGAAGAAATTGATGAGATCCTGGCTGATTCGGATGCCAACAATGACAATGACATGGACGTAGATGGAGAGGACGGGGAGTAGGAACAGCCCCAGGCCTGAGGGGCACAAGGCGCAAGCGGGGCATTTTTTGGGGGGAGCGTATCGGGGCCCAAAAAAGGCAATTTTTCCAGTGCCTGTGGCGCCCCTGTACCGAATCACGTGTCATATGGCGAAATATTATATATTTCTTTTATCCAAATATTTGCCGCTTTATTTGAATATATGTACCATTTAATAAGGTGGCAGCAGCATGCCGAGACCTTCATCAATGCCATGCAAAGGTCCCAACACTTATTATATAAGCTTATGTGGCTGTGGGGGAACTCCCCAGAAATAATGTATTAGACCCTTGGGCTCAGCCCCAGGTTTAACTGGTTGTTCTGACTATATGAGCTGCCGGACGGTTGTACACACCGGACTCACCAATGACCTTCGCAACGCGGTGAGTGAACAGACAATGGCAGTGCTCCGGTTGTTCGAGGAGATGTTGGAGAATGACTACATCGAGGAGTTGGATCGCGAGGAGGAGCAGAAGGCGAAGGAGGAGGAGGAGAAGAAGAAGAAGGTGAAGAAGACCACGCCGGCTTTGGATAAGCCGAAGGGCGAAAAGCCGCAGAAGGGCAAGTCCGTGTGAGGATGTTTGCCAGTGGTGCCAGTTGCTGGCCCATCTCGTTTACTGTCGTCGCAGTGCTTGCTTCATCCGCTGAGTTCAAACCCGGAGTCCGACAACGAGGATGCCGACCGGAGCAAGATCGTCTTGTGGAATCGGGACGTCCCTACCAGCGTTGTGCCAAGCAGAGACCTTTGGCGGTTTTGGCCGGTCACGGGGGACATTAGCATGCCACCGGTGGAGGACGAGATGGAGGTGGATACGTCAGTGCCGCTGGAGCGGCTGTATAACCCGGGGGAGATGTTGACCATGCTGGAGGAGCCTACGCCGGCAGTGAACACTGCAACAATTAATGCGCCACCCGAGGTGCCCACAACTATGCCGGCTGAAGAGCCCATCGTTACACTGGCGGAAGAGCTGGTTGCTGGGCCATCGACCGCTACACCAGCTGGGGAGTTGGGATCGACCGAGGACACGCGATGTCCCAGTGAAGATCGAGGAAGACAACCCACTCATACCGGGCCGACGAAGGTTGGTGATGAAGAAGAAGACCGTTGTCCTTCGAAAGATCATGAAGGGCAAAGTTGGTAGTACACGCGCCCAGGCCATTGAGATCAACCTCTCGGACAACGAACCGGCGGGAATCAGCGGGGCACGGAGGGAGGTGAGTCTCCCGGACGTGGTGGTTGAAGGACCGAATGATGGCGAGAGTGCCGAGGGAAGTGGAGCTGGTGGACCGGCAGAGGAGTAGATTGACCGAAGTGGTCAATATTTTTTTGAATGTATAGTAAAAGAAAAAATGTACACTTTGTAGATAGTAAATGCCGATGTATATTTGCTTATTTAATGAAGGGCTTTCTTGAGTTTGAAGTCCAAACGAGGGATGAAAAAAGACGGAGTAAACCAATAAGCCGGTGAAGGTCAGCGTAGCAGAAGCATTGAGGAATAGGCCCCGGCTTATGAGGATAACGCTGGTGAAAGGAGTCAACATGTTCTTGAGCGTCAATGTCCACCACGGCGACCCAGTCGTACTGGTCGTCGGTGTTCTAGCCCAGCCACTCCACATAGTACCGGAGTTGCTGGTTCTTGTCCTTGAAACACTGGTTGAGCTTAGAGTCGACGATCTGTTTGATTTCAAAATGACTTTCACCGTCAATGATTTCTACAGCGCCGGGCGGCTCTTTGGTGCATGAGGGAAAAGGATTAACTCCCTTGAGCGTTTTTGGTAGCCGAATGGTATAAGAAGCTGCGCTGGGTTTGGCGAGTACTTCATAAGGGCCGAAGTGGTTCTCAGCAAATTTCTTCGTCGGCTGAGTGGTGCATAGATGATCCGCCGAAACATAAACGGAATCGCCGATGTTGAACTGAGGGTCCAGCAAACACTTTTGGTCGGCGGTTTCTTTATACCGATCCTTGGCGAATGTAATCTGTTGCCGGAGGTACTCATGAAGGGATTCGAGATCGATGGTGTAGTCCTTGGCATAGACGTTAGCAACATCGTGTTTGGCATGGACGGTAATTGCTGGGTTATAACCCTTGTTCGCGAAGAACGGGGATATGCCGGTGGACACTGGGTGCAAGCTGTGAACTACAGGCCCTGTAAACTCAATGTAAATGTGAGGCAAACTTTAAGTTTTCTCAATAAATACCCATCATTTACAGTGCCTGTAAATTGGGAGTAAATTTTGAATTTCATCTGGAATTGCACCAATTTACATGCCCTGTAAATGATGGATAATCCTGGGAATTAATCTAAAATTGCCCATCATTTACACCATGTGTAAATGTGTGATTTACAAGCAGTGTAAACGGTGAGCAAATCCAGATACCAAACAACATATTTATAGCTACACCTTCCATAATAAGAAGTTCAGAATTCCAGAAGGAGACATTCTATTGTCATGTGAGTCTAGGATTCCTAGGATGCTGGCTTTAAGGGGATGATTATGCCGGAGCACTTCCAAAGCTTACAAGGGGTGGCAGCTATATCTCTTCTGATTGAGTTTCAGTCCGCTCTCTTTCTCTGTATCTGAATTTTGGCATCATACATTCTTATTGCATGTCCACCACTCAAAACAATGAGATTATTTCTATTTGGTGACTATTTTCACCTGGAGTTTGTCAGAATATTGCAAGGTTGAAAAACTGTTGCCTCACTTGAGCCCTTGATGAAGACTTTCTATTTCTGTTTTGCTCTCTGTCAGCTCCTTGTTGGTCTCAAAATGAGCCAGAATGTGGGGTTTCTGGTTGGAACATGAGTTAAATGTTGCAACTTCCACTTCTTTGACTCACTGCTCTTCATGTATGTAGCATTCCTGTGCAGCATGTCATTCTCATGTTGCTCCCCTTTCTTTTTTTTTAGATAGAAAGGTGACCAGATTGCCCCCAAAGTCCACAATAGATGACCCACCTTGTTATCTTGACATTCATTGCTCATCTGCATCTTGCTAAACAATTAAAGCAGTCAATAAAGACACCATATAACTTTGTTAGAGTCTCTGCTAGGTTGGGATTGTATATCATTTCCCTGATTGAGAAGGCCACCAACAAGAAAGAGCTGCCTGCCAGGTGGGTGGAATAAGCAGGGCTTTCCACTTTGGGGAAGCCAGTATGAGTATAGTGGATCCAATGGTAAGGATGACATTTTGATGCTCTGTTACTCATCTTATCTTTCTGCACAATCCAATGGGTGTCAACCCATGGACTCTCAAAAAGATGAGGGAATAGCTAAAGAGGGCCAAGCTTGACAATGTTTCAGATTTGATGTTGTTGATGGGTGGCTGTGAGAGGCTCTGGAACGCCTCTCACAGCCACCAGTTATATTTTTTGTACACATCACAAAAGTGTATGTAATCATCTTGGGCTGCTCTGGGTTCAATCCTCACAATATGCATCTTTTTTTAAATGCCTCAACCATACAATAACCAATGAAATTTTGGCCAGGAGAAGAATTTGCTTTGTTAACTTCCCATGAGCAGACAATTCCTACTGATTGTTCAATTGTGTGTTGAAACAGGAGTTGAACACAACAAGGCCCAATCAATTCAAGCTTGACAGCAATCCTGATCATTAGGAATCCTAGACTCACATGACAATATAATGTCCCCTTCTGGCACCTCTGAATTTCTTATTATGGAAAGTGTAGCTATAAATAGGTTGTTTGGTATCTGGATTTGCTCACCGTTTACACCGCATGTAAATCACACATTTACACATGATGTAAATGATGGGCATTTTTAGATTAATTCCCAGGATTATCCATCATTTACAGGGCATGTAAATTGGGTGCAATTCCAGATGAAATTCAAAATTTACTCCCAATTTACAGGCACTGTAAATGATGGGTATTTATTGAGAAAACTTAAAGTTTCCTTCACATTTACATTGAGTTTACAGGGCCTGTAGTTCACAGCTTGCCCCCAGTGGGAAGCATTTGGCGCATTGTTGAGTGCGAATTCGGCGAGGGGTAGAAGCCGGTCCCAGGCGTCCCGTTGGTACGAGCAGTACATCCGGATGTATTGTTCCAGAGTCTGATTCATACATTCGGTTTGACCGTCGGCCTCCAGGTGATACCCCAAGTTATAGTGAAACTCCATCGATAGGAGTTCGCCGAGTGAGCGGAAGAACACCGATACAAATTTGGAACCACGGTCACTAGTGCAGTGAGATGGAACACCATGTTTAGAAAAGAGGTGAATGAGGAAAAGGTTGGCAAGACGTCAGGAGTCAATGTGAACGTTGCAGGCAATGAGGATGACCTGTTTTGAAGACCGATCACAAATGACGAGAATGGAATTGAATTCACCAGATTCACCGGCTTTCGGCAATTCTTCAATGAAATTGATGGAGATGGAATGCCAAGGCCGGAGTGCGACCAGCAAAGGCTTAAGTAGCCCGTAAGGCCGATACCTAGGCTTTTTGTTACGCCGACAGAGAACACAAGACCCAGAAATCCTTGACGGACGTCTGGAGGTCGGGCCAGGTATATTGTCGGTGTATGAGAGCAAGAGTCCTGTTTTCGCCGAAATGACCAGCAAGAACATGGTCGTGATGATGAACTAGTACACGTACCCGGAGCTCCTCAGAGGTACCGGAAACCAATGGGACATAAATGTGCTAGTCACAGCGGAGTAAACCGGCATTGTCCATAGTCCAGCATGGGGAATCGCCGGCGGTAGCGGCGGCTAAGCCGGAGACCGCAGCGGGATCATCATTGAGGTGGGATAAGATGTTGGCGTGAAGCTGCTCAACATCCATGATGATAGTGGCTCGGAGGACGACATCCTCGAGATATGTGGCTCGGAGTGAAGGGGAAAGTTGATCCTGAGTAAAGATAGGACGAGATTTTGAGGGTTGACTTTACTGTATGTGCTATCCCCCTCTTTAGGGTAGATGTCCCATCGTCTAGTTAAAGCGTCAGGTTTTCCGCCGAGCTGGCCCGGCCGGAATCGGATGACCATATGGAATCGGCATAGGTACTCGAACCACCGGACTTGGCGACAGGTTGAGATCATTGTTGTCACGAAGTATTCCAGGTTTTTCTGGTCCGTAACGACATCGACTGTAAGCGCTGAGCCTTCGAGTTAATGCCGCCAGTGTTTAAAGGTGTCGAAGATGGCGAGGCACTCTTTTTCGTGTGTGTCGCAGTTAAGTTCCAAAGGGCCGAGGGTGCGAGACCGGAAAGCAAAACCTCAGCTCGGCGCAGGAACTAGTGGGAGAATCCGAAGTAAACTCAATTCACAGTACTAAATACAGAGTTCTAGAATACGCACCTAGCAGGAGAATCCGAAGAGAAGAAAGGATGAGGATTCCCATGCTAGGCGAGGTTTTTATAGCAAATAGGTACTAGCCAGTAGCATGTGTCCAAAGTGATCAGCAATGGTCCCAAGCTTGATCGCATAGCACGTTCCAGTGCGAGCGGCCGGATGAAGGGGAACGAGGGGGGACGGAGTCCGGAGGGACAAGGGGCGACGTTCCGGGCAGAGGTGCGGCCTGGGGCTCGGGCGGGGGTTCCGGACGGAAGGTCAGATGGACGGGCGAGGCCGGACGAAGAAGGGGCTCTGGATGAAGGATCGGACGAGGCAGTGGGGCAGTGCGATGGGCCGGAGCCGGATGGACGGACAGACGGACAGACGGACGGGCAGTTCCCCTGACAGCAACTGGGTAAATTTCGCCGTCATCACCGGCGATGGAGAGAATCACTGTGATGGCATAGTCAGAGGCGTCGTTCTCAACAGTAAGCTGAGGACCAGGAACCCAGTGGTGCAGGATGGGTGCCTCCATAAATGCCCGTTTGAGGTGAGGGTGTCAAAAGCCGTTTGAGCTTCATCAGACCAAGTCCACTGTATGCCGGAACGGGTTAGGTGCGCGAGCAGGATAGTGATGGCCGAGTAGTCGTAGATAAAACGCTGGTAGAAGTTACAAAAGCCGAGGAAAGACTGTATGTCCTTGACTTTGCGAGGTTCCAGCCAATTGGTAATGGCCACTACCTTCTCCGGAGACATCGTAAAGCCATCCGGAGAAAAAAATAAAACCTAGAAACTCCGTAGTGGTTACGCCAAACTCACATTTCTTGAGTTTGCAGTATAGCGAAGCACCGCGCAAACACTTTAATACCTCCCGTACATGAGCTGTATGCTGTTTCTCATCATTGGAGTAAACGAGTATATCTCGCTCCTTCTCTCTCGGACCACCGCGTACAAGTATTACATGCACTCGCCTTGCCAGTACTACATGTAATTGCCTCATCTCAACGTTTCTGTGCACTCGCTGTACGCACACGCATACTGCGGCCCAGGAGGGCGCCACCGCCGGTTGTCGCCGCGGAGTGCCTCGCAGGCCAGGTGCTCCTTTCAGCGCTGGCGGTCCCGGTTGGTCTTTCCGCCTCTACCGGCCCATTGAGTAACTCGAATGCAGAAGCGGCACCGACCCCGCCCGCACACGCTTCACTGCCCTGCTCGGCCTCCCCAAGCCCCCCACATGCGTGTCCCTCCTCGCCGCCGCCCTCGTGCACGACGTCCTCCGCCGCATACCCCCCACCATCATCCGCCTCCAACACATCCTCGAGGTCGCCTTCTACCCCCTCACCCTCTGCGCCAACGTCGCCTCCATCCTCACCAAGCTGCGCACGAGCAGCGTCTACAGCGCGTATGTGCCCCTCCTTGAGTGTGCGGTCCTGAGCTGCCTCATGAGCCAGCTCCCTGAGGTATACGCGAGCGTGCACATTGTGTTCGTCATGGAGCTCGTTGTGCCACTCGTCTG
Organism: Mycena galopus ATCC 62051; assembly: GCA_014925785.1. Taxonomy (NCBI): domain Eukaryota; kingdom Fungi; phylum Basidiomycota; class Agaricomycetes; order Agaricales; family Mycenaceae; genus Mycena; species Mycena galopus. The sequence continues at coordinate 1,022,356 of WIQG01000029.1, forward strand.
CTGCTGCTGCTGAGGCGGCGTCTACCGAGGGCGCGGAGGAGCCCAAAACGAAAACGGCGAGCCACATGTTCGACCCCGAGGCGGTCAAATCGTATATCATGGGCTGCGCGCACCGCAGCGAGCTCACCGTCCGCGTCGACGAGCCCTTCAGCGACGTCCTCGATGCGCCGTCGCCTTCGGCCTCAACCTCCAAGGTATTTTCTTTTATTATTGCCACGATGACACAGCCGGCAAGTGCCAAGGCCGTGGCTTCATGGCATTTCAATGGCGTGGGACAGACACTGGCCATGGCATTGCACAGACATCTGCCAATTTCTTTGTTCTCTTGTCAGGGTGGGAACTTCGTGTACTTACCGCGGCCTGATATTGGCGATCATCCGGTCATCATTTTAACCTTAGCATTCTCAACTTGGTCTCGACATTTTTGCTTTACTCTCTCCCGATTGCCTTCAAAAGTTATTCATACTCACTGCGAGTTGATTCCAACAAGGCAGCTATATTTTCTCCAGCTGCCCGGAACATTGTGGAGGTGATGAATTCTGAGCGGGCACCCAGGTTCAAGCGGCACACGGAACAAATTCACTGCACTGCAAGAGTCGGAGGAGAGAGAGATTATGACACAGAACCATGTATGTTTTCTCATGTCCTCTAGATACCAAACCTGATCCAGTTCAGAGTTGAGTTGCGGCTGCTGGGTGATGTGTAATTATAAGAGAGGGGTGGGAAAGGCTGTCAGTCTTCGGCCGAAACTTGGAAGCGGTTATCATTCCCACACTGACAAAGGAACAAAGAGATTGGCAAACATCTGTGCAACGCCATGGCAAATGCCATGGCAAGTGTCCGTCCCACGCCGTTGAAATGCCATGAAGCTGCGGCCATGGCACTTGCCGGCTGTGTGACGCTGACGACTGCAAACTTTGCAGTCGTCGGCGTCATCGTGGATGTGGCCGTGGTCAAGGAGCGACGTGGCACATACGTTATTCGATGGCACGTAACTGGACTTAATTTGATGCGAGTTGTGGATCAATTTTCCCTGTCGTCGGAGTTTGAATGACTGGGCGTGAAACTTTCTGTTGGTACGCACTCTTTTTCCTTGTACTCATTTTACTTTTATCTATTGCTTCGCAGTCTCAACGCTTTCCCGGCACGGATGCCAGAACCAAACCTCAATCCTCGACGCACGCAGGAAGCGTGTTGTGGACTTGATTTCCATAGATTCAATTTTACACACTGGCAGTGCGCACTTGATACCCGTATTCGGCGAGGATTTCCTCCAGCGCCGATTTAAATATTCAGATTCTTTAGATAGCTTCAAAGCCTATTAAATTAACAAGTATGCAGACCATCACTCTCACGAAATAGCATTTTGATTTTTATTCATGAACTTTGTGCTCTGTAAAGTCTTTCAAAGCGAAGAGGTCTTTGCCAACTTTTGAGGACTTTGGTATTTCCATATATAGTAATCAATCCTACAGAGTTCTCGTCGTATCAAAATTCACCAAAGATCTTCCTCAAAGACCAAAGACCTTCCTCAAAGACCAAAGACCTTCGCTCAAAGACCAAAGACCTCAAAGAGAAACGTGTAGTTTTACTGATGAAACGGGACGGGCGGGACAGTGCGATCCAGCCCAGCGCCGCAGAGTTGGTGCGCACGCCCCTCGGGAGCGTTGCGCGCTGCCTGCACAACACCCTCGAAATCATTGAGCCCGCCGCTACCTCCACCTCCACACCCGAGGAAGAACAAGCTGCCTTTGCCACGCTCGCACAGAGCATCCAAAAGGAGCGTAAAGCGCTGCAGCTGCGGCGTGCACTCGTTACACGCCGAGTTGGCGGTGCACGCTCATTACACGCCGCCGCGAACTGCTAACCGAGCTGGCGGTGTGCAAGGAGAAGGAGGACGCGGTGCGGCGCGCGAGGGAGGAGACGAGATTTCGAGCGGGCGTCGAAGACCCAGGCGGACGTGAAGGCGGCGGATGCGGAGCGGTATGTTGCGCAGTCGGTGGACAAGGGGATCATCAAGGCAGCGGATACACAGGTAAGATTATCTTTCCCCTTTTTGTGTTGTTTCTTTTTCTTTGGAGAGAGTTAATAACGAGTGATATGCAGGCCATCGCAACACTCGACACGGAGGGTCTCATTGGGATGCAAGTCGCGCAGCTCGAAAAAGAGAAGGAAGAACTCAACAAGAGCCTGCGCATCGTCGCCAAGCGCGTCGACCACATTGAGCGTGCAAACCGCAAGGAGGAGCGCCCGCTCCTCGCACTGGACTACGAGCAGGTGGCGGACCGCGCGACGTTCGTCGCTGTGCAGGCTGCCAGGCGCAATGGCGCACGAGGCAGATCTGCAGACCAAGGCGCAGCTGCAGCGGATGGTGGGCGAGTATGAGAAGCGAAGGGGTGAGGTGATCAAGAAGCAGGGCAAGGAGTATGCGAAGCGGAAGGATACGGCAGGGCGGAAGATCGAGGAGGAGAAGGCCAAGAGGCGCAAGGCGGTTGCGGCGAAGAGGGAGGAGGAGCGCAAGGCGGTGGAGGAGGCGAAATGGAGGGACAAGGACATACAGCTTACTTTGAATTAATAAATCGTTTGGATTCTCTATTTATTCATCATAAATCGTGAAAAATTCAGAAGAGCTGTTGCCAGAAAGGAGCCATGGATCGTATACGTGTACCATATATCCCGCGGAACTACGGAGCACTACAGATTTCTACAGAGAATAGCAGATCTACAGGCGATCTACGTAAGATAAGCAAACTACAGATCAACTACAGATTGCTCCGGAGAAGGGGACCTTCGCTACAGTTGCTACAGTGCTACGGCAGCTACGTAGGGCTACAGAGCACTACATAGCAGGCCCAGCTTTTGCTGATGTTTGCTGATGTGTCGAAGCATGTGATGTCTGCCCTCGGATCCAGGTCGTCCGACCGTCCCTATGTGCCTCTTCAACCTCTCGATATCCCAGCTCGTCCTTGGCTCTTGATTTCGATGGACTTCATTGTTAAACTTCCACTTTCGCATGGCTACGACTCGATCTTCGTTGTCTGTGATCGCCTGACTCGCGCTGCTCATTTTATTCCCTGCAACGAGTCTATCAAGGCACCCGAGCTTCCTCGATCGGATTTTCCGCTATCATGGACTACCGAGTCCATTAAATCCGACCGCGGTGGAGTGTTCATTCTCAATTTTGGTCAGAGCTCACCCGCCTTTTGCGAGTTGATGCGCGCACATCTACGGTGTATCATCCGCAAACAGATGGTCTTACTGAGCGTACCAACCAGACGCTTGAAACCTACCTTTGTGCCTATGTCTCTTACCAACAAGACGATTGGGTCGACTATCCCCCCCTTGCCGAGTTCTCGTTCAACAACTCGGAAAATTCCTCCACCAAGCAATCTCCATTTTTTGCCCACACGGGCTTCCATCCAACTTTCGAACCCCGACTTACGGAGGTTGCGCCTGCGGCCGTTCCTGCTGCAGTCGACTTGGCGACACCTCTCGAGCGTATCCACGCTGAGATGAAGGCTGAGCTGAAACATGCTCAAGAAATCCAAGCTCACGCCTACGATCGCCACCACCTTCCTGTTCCCAACATCCAGCCTGGCCAACTCGTATGGCTCCTTCAGTGCAATATTAAAACTACTCGATCATCCGATAAACTCAATCATCGTCGGCTCGGTCCTTATCCTGTAGAACGCGCTGTTGGAACCAGGGCCTTTAAGCTGCGTCTTCCTTCCTATCTTTCTCGTCTTCACCCCGTTTTCCATGTCTCCCTTTTTGAACCCTACAAAGATCCGTCCGAATTCCATTTGCATGCTGACCCTCAACCTTTTGAGTTAGCTCCAGATGATGATCCCGCTACTCACATTGATGCAATTCTGGATGCCCGCAAAACTGGTCACCGTTATGAATACCTCGTGCGCTTTAGCGGCGCCTCCGAGGATGAGGACACTTGGGTTCCTCTGTCCGACATTCCCCGCACTGCCGACGAAAAACTCGAACGGTTCCACCGCTGTCATCCCCGCGCTCCTCGTCTGCAACGTGTCGTATTGGATAAGACTTATCCGGTGAATGATCCTACTCTTTCTAATTCCGTTTCTACTCCTTCTTCAGATCCTATCCCTTCAACATCTGCCGCTGTTCCTCCGGCATCTCGTCGAACACCAACACCTCCACCACTATGCGAAAACCTCGTCTCCAATTATGCCGCTCCCAGCACCACCACCACACGCTCTGGCCGCGTCTCCCGACCTCCTGAGCGCCTCGACCCCATTATACCAGGCCGCTCTGCAAGAGTTTCCGCGCTCGTCCTTCCTCCGGCGCTACAAGGGGGATAATGTAGCGGCGCTGGCATCCCCGGCTTTCGTCGTAACCCTCCATCGGCATTTGTCCGATTCGGAGGTATGTGAAGCGACGGTATTCGGCGGATTAGTTAGTTTATATTCGGGTTTACCTCCTAGGAGTTATTGGGATATATATTATACGCTGTGTAATTATGTACTCGTCTTTTCAACGCAAGTTACACTTGGCCGCTCCTGCTTTGATTCTGCCTCTGCTTTCGTTTAAACCCCCTCGGAGCAACCCGCACCGTGACAGCTCTGTTCGTGCCCCACTGCGCAAACCTTTCATCAATGAGAAACCATCATCTATCGAGTCTCACCCGCAGCATCAGAGCCTGGAGCTCTCCATAACAAGAGGGATTGCAGAGGCAAGGCAAGAGTTCGGGTGTTCTGGTGGCGCGGCTCCGAGTCGGTCGAGGATCGCAGGATTGAGCAAACTTCTCTGAAACAGGCAAGAGCATACAGACACGTCGCGTGAGTATTTGTCGGCGAGGGCCGCGCGTCTTTTGTAAAAAAATGAACCGAACTAATAAAGGACGATTGCGATTTGTTTCTCCTCTTTCTTGAAGACACGAACATAACAAACGAAAATGATCAAGATTGACTCGGAATTTCTAATTTATGGAAAATTTCTGGTAACAAAAACTAGGGTGGACACTCCTGCTTACTTCTTGAGACTCGCTTGATTCAAGCGCTCCACAGGCTCCTGAGCAGCTCGGAAGACCTCAGGTGAGAAATAGCCGGTGAGATCCCAACCTTTGGGTTTAATGCCAAATGAGACAGCTGTCTGAGCGCCCGTACGGGCCGACAAGTCACGATGAGGGCTGTAGGTCGATAAGTTGGAATGAGATCGGAATAATGAGCCAAAATACACCCTCACCAGGCTCGCGCGATATCGCCGGGGAGCCAGCCTGATTCGCCGGGTTTTCCTACCTCTTTAAGGAAACTCTCGACGCTTTGCGCAGTGGTGAGGTCGTTCTTGCCGAAAAGGTCCATACCGAAGTAGACCTGTGCGGGTAGTTTTAGGCCAGGAAATGATAAATCCGGGAGGAATGGACCTTCGGGTAAGGATTCGGTTCGCCAACGAATAATTCGAAGTAGTAAAGTAGACCGAGGTCGTGGCGACCGCTTCGGTCTGCTTTATAAACTTCAGGGACGTCGTCAATAATATGCTGGGATCGCAACTCCGTGTTCTCGTCGGTAGCGGCGTAGGGGAACAGGTTGCTGAAAAGCTTCGTCAAGTCCGCAATATCAGCGTCATATTTTGGGCCCTTGAGCCTCCCGCCGAGAGTCATGTTGTGAATAACCTGCTGAAGAGAATACCTCGGGCCACTCATGTACAACTATGAGAAGGGGTGAACAACGAGCGATAAAAATATCCATTACCAACCTTGAGGCGGTTGTCCTTGAGGGGCTTGAGATCGCAAGCCACCATGAGGAGCAAGAGCCCTGAATCCGTGCCCTCATTGGCCAGGAAGTCAATCAGCATCTCCAAGGGCTGGGTCAACGAAGGATCGAGGGCGGCAACAATCGGTCTAAAGGGAGATAGATCCGACACAAGGCGGGGGATGGCCGATTTGAATACGTGCTTGACGTTGGGGTTCGGCGGCGGAGGTGCATAGTAGTGCTTCAGCGTGATAGAGCCCGATGGTTCTAAATCAAAACCTACGAGATGCATGAGACGACTGCAGTGAAAAGAGGTGTAACGGAACTTGCCAACGAAATAGGTACATCCCGGGACAACTTGTTCGGGACTCTCGAGGTTGGGGAACAACCATTTGTCTAATTTTTCCTTCCAGTCTTTGCCTCCTTTTTGGCTCACGATCCCCATACCGCCGGCTTCTGACCATAGATAGTCCGTGACGACTCCGCCCGCAAGACGAGTTCTCAGATCAGGGTGGAAAGGATCAATGCTGAAACGAATCTTCCGGTTGCAAGGCCCAGTGGGATCGGTGTCCGAGGGAATAACCCAAGAGGGTGCAACGCAAGAACCGTCGCGGGTGTATTCGGAGAGCTGCGCAAAGATTCCGCCAGTCAAGATAATTGATGGAACTCGACCAGCACTGCGCACCGTTTCCTTCGACGTGCCTTTGACTGTAGGACCGATGATGCCACCGAGTCTGGCCCACCAAAAGACCAAGTGAGACGTCTGAGCATGGATGGGGTATTGAGCGGTTGAAAGCATAGACGCCAACGTCTTCGCTGCTCTTTCCCAAAAGAACTTGGATTGCTCAGAAAGAACCGGTAGCGCCTGCAAGTTGAGCAATTATCTTCAAGCAGACAGAAGCAACAAAGAAAACGCACCTGGGTAAGGATACTGTAAACTTCAGAACCTTCGGCGTTCTTGGGGACGGCAACTTCCTCGCGAAGTTTATAGCTGCCGCCCAAAAGCTGTTTCGTCACACAGAAAACAATCTCTTTGACGCTCAAAGTTTCAAGAGGGGGAGTAATTCTTCCGACAACGGGAACCTGGGCTGAAGGAAGTTGAGCCAGAGAAGATGAACGCGGCAACAGGCTCACCAAAATATCTGCCATCAACGAAGAGAGCTGCGTGGTCAACAGTGTGGGAGGCCATGAGAGTGGGTAAGTATGATGAGAGGCGAGATAGTGCGTTGCTTTTAACAGCTTTTGTCAAGCGGTGGCGTTCGAAATTGTTAGTAACTTAATGAAGTCGGCAGCCGAGGAGTGGATACACCGGGCGACCGGCGCAAATGTTTGCGCAAAGTCCGCAACGTACTGATCACTGCAAAGATTACCTTACAGCATCTAATGTATACTGGCAGATGAAATGTCTTTGCAGGATCTGCAGATTTTGAGCAAGATTTCCGCCACAAATTGACAGCATTTGTCGGGCGCGATGGCGAATCGCGAGAGGATCGTGTCCGCTGTCAAAACTCGACCTGCAAGTTCTGAGAGACTTCTGCGCCATGCGTTGGGAAAAAAATCGAACCTAGAACTTCAGAAAGAATAAGCCGTGGTTGCGTTCTACAATGAAATTTAGACCTTCCATCCGTTTGTCGACCAAATTCACCAGCAACGGACACATCGTGCGATGGAATTGGGACCTTCTGTCCCGAAATTTGACCACCAGATTCGGGGAAAAAGAGCCGCGCACGCGATGAAATTTTGCAATTGTCTCGAGGATCTGTCCTCCGCCCGAATTTCTGCGGTGGTCCCAACCCAGCAATCCTTCATAATTCACGGAAGAAGTTCGCGTGGAGGAGCGTCGCAACCTCTCCTTGCTCTATTCTGGGCAAGGAGCCCGTACAATCTTTCGAGCGGGGGATCGATCCTCTCTTAATTTAAAGCGGAAATTTTCATGGACACCTTTTCTTGTGTTCACTAAAATTGGTTCTGTTGCGGCAGCTCCATTCCTCAATATTTCTCCAACCCGCTGTTTCTGCGGTTCGATACCATCCGAGGCGTTCCAATTCTCCGTCTTTCTTCTCCTCGTCTGAAAATAAAATAAAAAAATTCAGCTCCAATCAGAGTCTACAGGCCTGCATCGCGTCCGCTGACAGTACCTACGTTCGCCCAGAACGGCTGCGACCACGCCGTATAGGGCAGCAACAAAATTCAAAAGGTGCGATTGCAATCTCATTGAGTCCTTCCTGAAAAATACGAGGATAGAAAGCAATCCAGTTGGCGTCTTGTCTTGACCCGACCCAGAAACTTGAAATTTTAAACCAATGCAGTGAGACCTCGAAAACCATAATGAACTCACCATCCTAGTGGGGACAGGAACATTCTACGGGTGCTCGAAATTTCAGCTGGGATGTTGCTGGCAACCGTCTCAGGTGTCAGTGAATCGTGGACTAGAAAATCTAAATCCTTCGGGGGTATAATTTACGGGGCGCGTCTTGTACTGACCTACGAGGGCCGCCCTAATGGCATTCGATCGTGTGCTGGTGAAAAATTCCCTTGGCGAATGCGGCAACCATGTGAGACGGATTCGAAAGAAATCGAACCATACTCTGGATTTACGGCCTTGATAAAGTACCGTAATCTTAGAGCACAGGTACGGTATCCGTTACCGTATATGAAAGTCGCGGAAGTTCATACGGTTATCGGATAGCCGGACCGTATTACGGAGGGGATCCCCACCAGGTAGTCTCTCATAGACAGACTCGATTAACCACCAGGGTCGGGGAAGCTGAAGCCCGATCAGGCACTCCAGCGGAAACAAGACAAGAGGAGGGAGACGGGTACGGATAATGGTGTTTATTTAGTAGGAAGCCGGCGGCAGTGGCCCAAAGAAGCACTGAGCCACAAACGAGGGTTGAACCAGCACCGTGCACGGGAAGTGATAGGGACGAACGGAGATCTAAACATACGTGGGGCGTGTCTCCGACATGGCAACCTCAGGGCTTCGAAGTTCGGTAACCATGACAAGATGAACCTCCGTTCGGTCCGTTCAGAAGTCCTCATCAAAATAAATGTCACCGTGGCTTCGAGCCTTCCACGAAAAAGGAACGAAAGAACGCGTGAAGCAGGAACTGGAGCAGGCAGCGCCGATAGGATAGATAGCCAGCATGATGCATGGGGGCGAACCGCAAAACTCGGCTCGGGTGTGGATAGCCCGGGCAGAGTAGCTGGTGGCCCGCTATAAGCCCACATGGAGCTCGAAGCTGTAGTAGGTAACTGCGCAAGCCCGAGGAGCCACGTAGCCGCAGCTAAAAATACCGCACAGGCAGCTCTGCTCTAGCGTCGGTCCGCAGCCGCGCAAGAGTCTCCTCAGAGCAGCGCGTAGAGCTATATACTCACCCTCGAGAGCAGACGAAATCATAATTATAACTATAATTCCAAGCAAAAACGAAAAACACTTACCGCCGTCCGCGCTCGGGTCCGGATCGGGGATGACGAGGGGCAGGAGGGGGTTGGCGGCGAGGGCGAGGAAGGCGCTGAGGAGCTGGGCGCGCGCACCGAGGCGGGTGGGGGCGTCTGCGTCTGCGTCGGGGGCGAGTCGGGGGTGCAAATGCGAGGAAGGCGTGAGTGTGCGTAAGGCGGGGGAACGGGCGGCGAGGGCGGCGAGGAGTCGGACGGCGGGGGGTATGAGGTCGTGCCGTTCGTTGGTGTTGTGGATAAAACAGATGAGGCGAGAGAGGAGTTGGCGGAGGAAGAGGCAGAGAGGGCGGTATCTTGCAGGTAGACGTCTGTGATGTACATTGTTGTGTAGAATGCGACGGGGAACCAGCCGAGCCAGGCGCTGTGCGAGAGTGAGTAAGGAAGGCGGGCAGTGCGCAGGAGAGAAGGACGCACAAGAATTGGATGAAGCACTGGGAATGTTAGTTGTTAGCAGCTGGTAACGAGAATAGGAGGGACATACGATTTGGCGAATGACGCTGGGGAGGACGCGAGCGTGGGTGTAGATTTCGCGCAGTTCGTGGCGCAGGGAGGGGGTGCGCGCGCTGTGTGAGCGTCCGTTGGTCAGTAACAGCGGGAGAGGGAAGCAGCACGCACCCGGCACTCTTCAGCAGGACACGTTCGCTCACGAGGGCGGCAGTGAGTCCGTGGCACACGAGCAGCAGTACGGAGACGAGGACGGAGAGTGCCTGCAGCTCGGATTCGGCCTGCAGGAACGGGAGCATGGTCCGCAGGGGCAGGTTTCCGCTTCGAGTTGCCAAATGTTAGGAGTAATACAAGGGAGAAGGAGACGCGGGCTTACATAAAGAAGCCTACAACCGACCCAAACCCCAGCATGAGCGCGGCGCATGCGTTTCCCGCGGGCTGCTGCGCGGGCGGGAGGGTGTCGACGAGCAGGGCGCGGTCCACGGCTTGGACGGCATTAATGGAGAAGTCGATGACGAATATGGCGAGGATGGCGAGTATGATTGTGAGCACGCCGTGGGCGTGGCCGCCGCGGGCGAGGAAGAGCCCCGCGATGGCGCGGGTGTATCCGAGCAGCAGCATTCCCGCTACGGAGATGAGGCACCCGCCGAGAACGTACGGCCGTCGGCGGCCCCAGCGCGAGGTGTTGGTGTCTGCGTACGCGCCGACCAGAGGCTGCACTACAAGACCGGCGAGTGGCCCAGCGAGGAAGACGAGCGCGACGTGCGAGGTGGTGAGGCCCAGAGACAGCAGGTACGGCGACGCATACGACATTTCTACGCTCCAGAATATTTGCACGCCGAGTAAGCCAATTGTGAGGGTCGGGAGGTGCGCCCACGAGGGCCCGACGACGCCCGCGCTTCCCGTCCACCGCGACCCGTCCGCTGAGGACGTGCGGCCCAGCGAGGGCAAAAATCCGCCGCCAGTCATGAAATCAAGTAGCAGAGTGTTTGTGACGTCACGCTTGCAGCTCGTCCGACTCTCCAACACCTGAAGAGCCTTGCTCGCGTTCTCTGGTTCCTCTACTACATTCTAAAATCCTACGGTTTTCTTGGGCAGTTCAATAATCTCCGGACGTTCAAATCCTATGCTTTTCTTCTCCTCGTCTGAAGATAAAAATTCAACCCCACTCGGAGAATTTCCGGGCTTGTATCGCGTCCGCTCACAGTCCCGCGTCCCCGAGAATAACCAAGCCCTGCGTTCGGCGGGAACGTTTCCGACCACGCCGTGAATTTGCGTACTCGCCCAGAGCTGCCGGTTGGATCACTCGGTTGATTCTGCCTTGCTCGATATTGATGCTACTCGTGCCGCACTTCAAATCGACGACCCTTCCTGTGAAACCGTGGTAGATACGGGCTCCGTCCAGGGCATAATATGACCCAGAGGCGCGTGGTGCACAACCCACATCCTCGGAGAAATTAATGCGGCAAGTAGCTCGTTCGATTCGGGCCTGGGTCATAGCGCCGCATCGTTTGATTTTTTCTTTGGCTAGGATTAAAATGTTGCGCCCAAGCTTCTCACTCAAACTTTTCGGTCCGGGTAAATATTAATGTTTTTTCTTCGCAAATCCTGCTTTATTTATCCAACCCTGCTTCCTTGCTCAAATCATATCATGTCAGCATGGGCCTGTATCGGGTTCGCTGACAGTGCCGCGTCCTCGAGGATAACCAAGCCCCACCCTCGCCGAGAACGGTTCTGCATCTGCATACTGGTGTACATTCGGCCAGAGATGTCGGTTGAGTGGACTCTGTTTATTCTGTCTTGCTTACTTCCTCAAGTATGACTCTACCCGCGCCTCGCCTTCCACTCGTTCAAACCGACGAGCCTTCCTGCAACACAGTGATATATGCGGGTTCCGTCCTGGTCATAATGCGACCCAGACGCGCATGGTGCGCAATCGCATTTGGTCGTTTTTGAGGCAAGCACCAAATTAATGCGGGAGGTAGCTCGTTCGACTCGGGCTTGGGTCATGGATTTGCCTCATGTACTCTTTTTCTTGCGCTGACGAAAATTGATTCTGTTGCGTGTGGGCCTTGAACTTCCTTGTACGTTGCGCCTTTCATCTTGGAACTCCAACTAATCGTCCACCTACAAATCCCCGCATAAACACCAAGATAATGGTGTGGGGCCCCAGCCTCAATATGACCCTGAGGCGCATGGTGCGCACCCGCATTTGGTAGCCGCTAGCAAGAAATAGATGCGGAGGTAGCCCGTTCAACTCGGGTCTGGGTCATCCACTAGTGCCTAGCACTTTTTTCTTGCATTGCGTTGACTCTGTTCTGGCAGCTCCTTTTCTCATACTTCCTCAACCCGCTTTCTGCGGTTCAATGTCATCCAAGTCGTTCTGATTCCCCATCTTTCTTCTCCTCGTCTGAAGATAAAAATAAAATTCAGCTCCACTCAGAGAGACTGCGGGTGTCCGCTGACAGCACCTGGGTTTGCCGAGAACGGTTGCGACCACGCAACGTATGTATCTGTGTACTTGCCTACATTTGGTCGAGTGGAGTTGGGGCACTCTTTTGGTCCTGCCTTGCTTATTTCCGGATGCAACTCGCGCCTTGCCTTCCACTCGGTCAAAGCGACCCTTCCTGCAAAACAGTGGTATATGCGGGTTCCGCCTCAGGCATAATATGACCCAGAGGCGCACGGTGCGTGCCCTTGGTGCGACATAGGGCAGAAACAAATTGAATGTGGGAGGTACTCGTTCAACTCGGGCCTGGGTCATGGTCATTCTCCCTTCCAATTTTTTTTTCTTGACTTGCTTCAAAAACAATCATTTTGTCTCGCATGTGCCTCATTAGCTTGGGTTTTGTGGAATTTATTTATTATCCAACCCTACCTCCTTACTCAAACCAAATCAGTACACACGTTAAGAATGGTGGCATAAGCCAATTCCAAATATGACCCAGACGTACATGGTGTGCACCTGCATCTGGTGATCTGCCGCAGAATCTAATAACGCAGGCCAGCTGCTGCGATTCAAGCCTGGGTCATTTCTCAACTATAATGGACTTTTTTGTTTGTTCCCTCAAGTTGAGGTTGCTTCCTCGTGGCCATGACTCTCTCTAGGTGAGGCAATTGCAAATGACCCTCTCAGTTTACCAGCCCTGCGTTCACCGAGAACATTGCCAACCAAGAGGCTTTTCTGCGTGCTTGCCCATGTTCAGCCAGAGATGTCAGTCAAGTAGAGTTGGGAGCACTCAGTTTATTCTGGTTTGCTTATTTCCAGATGCAACTTGCACCTCACCTTTGAATTTCACTGATTCAACCGACAAGCCTTCATAAAAATGGCTGCATATGCAGGTTCTCCCTCAGGCAAAATATGACCCAGAGGTGCATGGCGCACACCTGCATCTGGTGGTTGCTGACAGTGTACAGTTAATGTGGGAGGTAGCTCATTTGATTCGAGCTTGGGTCATTAGTGTTGGCCAGCAGCTTTTTTCTTGTGTTGAGTAAGATGTTTCGGTTGCGCCCGGGCTCCTCACTTAAGCTTTTCGGTCCAGGTAGATATTAATGCTTTTCTTTGCAAACCACAACTCATCTCCAACTAATCCTCCTCCTTCAAATCTGAACACCTCAGAAACCATTGAGATAAGCAGGCTCTGCAGCAAGTCAAATACAACCCAGAAGCACATGGTGCGCACCTGCATGTTACATCCCGTACCACCACGGACTCATCCGGACCTCATCCGACCACTTCCAATATACTCCGGTATATATTCCGATAACCTCCGGTCAACTCCCGGCTAACTCCCGGTCTACGCCGGTGTTACATCCCGTACCACCACGGACTCATCCGGACGTCATCCGACCACTTCCGGTATACTCCGGTATACATCCGTTCACATTCCGATAACCTCCGGTCATCTCCCGGTCAACTTCCGGTCAACTCCCGGCCTATGCCGGTTTACCTCCGGCTCAACCCCGGACGACATCTGGACTACGACCGGATGACTTCCGGTTATCATCTGTTCATCTCCGTCCTCTTCCGGCTTAACGTTCCGGTCTTCTCCGGAATGCTCCGGCTCTTATCGGACTTCATCCGGCCCTTCGGCCGATGACGAGTTTTCACGCAACCTTTTATCTGCCTTAGCGACAGATCTCCACATGCACTCCTGTTATGCACACATGCTCTATGTTCCCAATCCGTCATCTCCCTTGTACTTATACAAGAAGCTATGTTCTCCTTTTATTCTTCCCTTGTTCTTTAATCAATTTTCTTATATATACTTACCTCCGCTATTACTATAAAATGTCTAGATTACGATCATGTACTTTAGATTGATTATTAATGTTGTTTGGCTTTCCGTCATTCTCCGTCGTCTTAACACTTCCTCCAACGTCCGAGTACTCCGGCCGATGGGCTTGACTTCCGTCTTCCGTCCGACGACCGGACTTGTCGAAAACCTTATCCCGGACGTCCGGACTTATACATCCGTGAACTTCCCTGCTTGTCGGACTCCGTCTCGGACTTCAGCATAACTTCCGGATTACCGGACATCGCCCGGCCTTCGGCATATCACCTCCGGCTTACCGGACTTTCTCCAGCCTTCGGCATTACTCCTCCGGCTTACCGGCCTTCACTTCCGGTAACCCTCGGTCGTCTCCCTTTCCCTCCTCCTTCATTCCTAGCCAACCAGATAGTACGCTCACCCTTAAACCTAGCTGTGGTGTAGTGGTCCATATCCGTGTTCCGGAATCCTCTCCCATTTACTTCCGTTGACCTCCGGCATTCCCGAGCCCGGTCATAACCCATCCGGAACCTATCCCCTCTCCTTTCTTTCTCTCCCCTTTGACACGGATATAACAGCCGGTTTACCTCCGGCTCAACCCCGGACGACATCCAGACTACGACCGGATGACTTCCAGTTATCATCCGTTCATCTCCGTCCTCTTCCGGCTTAACGTTCCGGTCTTCTCTGGAACGCTCCGGCCCTTATCAGACTTCATCCAGCCCTTCGGCCGATGATGAGTTTTCACGCAACCGTCTATCTGCCTTAGCGGTAGATCTCCACATGCACTCCTGTTATGCACACATGCTCTATGTTCTCAATCCGTCATCTCCCTTGTACTTATACAAGAAGCTATGTTCTCCTTTTATTCTTCCCTTGTTCTTCAATCAATTTCCTTATATATACTTACCTCTGCTATTACTATAAAATGTCTAGATTACGATCATGTACTTTAGATTGATTATTAATGTTGTTTGGCTTTCCGTCATTCTCCGTCGTCTTGACTCTTCCTCCAACGTCCGAGTACTCCGGCCGACAGACTCGACTTCTGTCTTCCGTCCAACGACCGGACTTGTCGAAAACCTTATCCCGGATGTCCGGCCTTATCATACATCTGTGAACTCCCCTACCTGTCGGACTCCATCTCGGACTTCAGCATAACTTCCGGATTACCGGACTTCGCCCGGCCATCGGCACATCACCTCCGGCTTACCAGACTTTGTCCGGCCTTTGGCATTTCTCCTCCGGCTTACCGGCCTTCACTTCCGGTAACCCTCGGCCATCTCCCTTTCCCTCCTCCATCATTCCTAGCCAACCAGATAGTACACTCACCCTTAAACCTAGCTGTGGTGTAGTGGTTCATATCCGTGTTCTGAAATCATCCCCCGTTTACTTCTGTTGACCTCCGGCATTCCCGAGCCCGGTCATAACCCATCCGGAACCTATCCCCTCTCCTTCCTTTCTCTCCCCTCGACACAGATATAACAGTATAATCAATCTAACCTATCCTTGTTGGCTTTCAAATGTCTTCTTCGCCATCTGGTTCCATTTCTTCGCTCCCAGACCTCACTCCTCATGCTATTCCGTTGAGTGCGGGTACCCTGCGCTCTGGAGAGGAGCTCGGTTTAGGATGTCGGCTTTCTCCGACACTTGAAGAATCACCTTCGGCTTATCATCCATCCTCCGGTTCTGGTCCGACAATTCCTTCTATGATCCATCATGGACCGGCTTTGTCCGGCCGTAATGACTCGAGGGATACAGGGCTTTTCCGAGCTGTTTCGGTGCCTTCCCGCAAATTTCCGAGACCTCCGTTTCCGGTCTTCGGAAGTTCCAACTTTCAATCAAATGCCGGATCCTTCGGCTTATCGGTCGATGCCCTGGACACCGAATGCTCCCATTCGGATTCTCAATTCCGTACGTCTACTGAACCTCCGGGTTACTACGATGGTCTGGATTTCCGTTCCAGCCCTAGTCGAACCTCCGTCATCCGGCACATCTTCCGTCGGATGTAGCTGCGCTCCTTCCGGAGATAGATGTTCACATCCATCTCCCGGAGACAGAGCAGCACTCATCCCGCTCAAACTTCCGCTTTCCCGAAACCTTCGACGGCACGAATCCGTCAACACTCAACTCCTTCCTGGCCCAGTGCTATATGCACTTTGCAGAACGCCCTCGGGAGTTTTGCACAGACAACAACAACAAAATTCTATTCATCTTGTCGTTTATCCGGGGTGATGCTGCCCGGCTTATGTACAACACCGGCGGTAATCGGGATATGTCATGGCAAGGGAATTTTTCCTTGTTTGTGATGGAGTTTTGCGATACATTCACCCTTTGGGATTCAGTTGCGGATGTGGAAGAGAAGCTCCGGAACCTCCGTATGAAAAGTTCCGGCCGGATCGGTCCCTTCCTACTCAAGTTCAATGCACTCACTTCCGTGCTCGGTGGAGCGACTCTGCACTCTCCCACGCCCTTTACTCAGCGCTTTCGTTTCACATCACCTGCGAATTGGATGACAGAAACTTTCCAGGTACACTGGAAGGCCTCCGGCTTAGTGCGCGCAGTATTGACTTCCAGTACTGGCAACGGCAGGAGATGCATGAGTTGGACGACTCTCAACCTCCGGACACTTCCGATGTTCAGTCCGGACAATTCCTGGACTTCAATGACACTCATTCCGGCTCTGGCTTCGTCGCTCCGAGTTCGCCCGGAGATTGAAACTTCCGATACTCCGGCAACAACAGCTTGCCATCGACTTCAACTCGTCCGTCACTCCCCGGCTCTTCCTCTGGCAAACCTCCGGTCTTTCCGGCTTCCGGTTTCGCTCGGCCGAGGAACTTCCGGCCCATTCACCGTTCTTCCAACTCTGCCATAATCGGCCGAGGCGGAAAACTCCGGCCGGAAGAAAGTAGACAACGAAAGTCCCGGGGATACTGCGGAGACTCCGACCACCAGGTTGTTGAGTGCCCGAAACGTCCTGCCCGGTCGATTCCATCTGGCAATTCCTTCGCCGCCAGACCTTCGTCCGGATCTCTGGATTTGCTTTAGACAAGCCTCTTCAATGCCTCGAACCTCCATCCAACTGCGTCGGCATACGGGGGTTTCCTCCGAGGTGTTCATTTTTTCCCACGCTTACTTTCTTTTCATCATGACAATCCCGCTCTTTCGAGCCGATCTATCTATCTGTACTCCTCACCATTGCCGCGAAATTCAACTTCCGTGTGCGGACCTTTCCCTACTTTTCTCCGATAAAGTTATTACTTATCAATGGAATTTTATGGGTTTCTCTCTCCGTGCATGCGAGCTTCCGAAACTTCCGGCCTACCTCCATCCACCTCTGGGTCCTTCGGAAATCACCGGACAAGCTCTCGGAACCTCTCGGCAATCTTCCGATAATCGGCAGCCTCTTCTGCCTTATTTCCATCTGTGTTGATGTCTTCCTCTACGGAAGAAATATTGTGTTATCTGTTTCTGATTCTCTGTGAACCTGGACTATGGATGCCTGGATTGCCCCACAATTATCGATCCATTGATCGAATGTCGGAGGCACCAACTATTTCCTACCAGTCTACTCGGAGTTTTAGTGTGTACACACGACCAACTATGATGTCGGACTTTGCTCAGTATCGGATCCCCAGCTTATCCCCGCGGTTTGGACTCGGCATTTTTAACGTTAAACTGGCAATACTAGCGCCATCATGACGAGGCCCTTTGGTCTCATCGGCATTCCACCACAGCACTTCAGCCACCGTTCCCTTCCGGAACACCTCAGAGACCTAGTCTCGAACCCTGGCGACTCCGGTCTCCAGTTCTCGGATTTCCGGCTTACGCCGACTTCCGATCCTTCTCGGACTTCCGGCTTATGCCGGCCTCCGATCCTTTTCGGTCCTTTGGCTTACGCCGAACACCGAACGTCCTTTCCGGACAAACCTGTTGCTCTCCGGAACTTTCGGCATTGTGCCGACTTCCTCCGAGCACACTTCCGTCGAAAACTCCCGGAGTATCCACTCTCCGCGTTTTCTCGGACATACCCTGAGGCACTTCCGCTTCGCGATCTTCCGGAACTTCCGGCACTTTGTCCGTCCTTCCGGCGATCGTTCCTTCTCCGAGATTGTATGACTCAGCTCTGCATTTCTCTACTGTTACTTCTACCGTTCACCCCTTGCCCGCTATGCTGCTCCGGTCTCCCCGGCTCGCTTTGGATTGTGTACTTCGGATCGTTCGACCTCCGAACCTCGCACAGAAGTTTTCACTCCGCCATCCTCCGTGAACATGCTTCTCGTTCTTCGGTTTCCACTCGGTCAATGTCTCGATGCCTTTTCCGAGATTTTGGCTCTTCCGGATATGAATCCCTTCGGACGAAGCCTCACGGATCGATCTCCGGTTCGCAACCGTTTGTTGGCCATTTGCTAGCCTGCGTCTGACACACGTGCTCGGCTTTGTGTCCGGCCTCGGTTCCGACTTCCCGGCTTATCCTTCGCTCTCCGGACTTGTATTCCTGTCCTCGGCTTTGCCCTGCTCTTCGGCCAGCTTAATGTTACCTCGCCCGGCTTTAGAACCTTGGCGGCTTTTCCGAAGGCTTTGCCTCACTTTTATCGGATTTATATCCGGGCTTTTCCGATGTTTGGCTCGAGACCATCTCGCCATCCAGAAGTTTGATATTTTCCGACGGCAGTTCAATATCGACTTGAATACCTTTCCACAGCTTACCGGCATTAGCCCCGGCGCTGTTATATCCGTGTCCGGAAAGAAAAGGACACGGCCGGAAAGCCGGAAAGCCGGATGGGCTGGAAGGACGGATGGCCGGACGAAGTGTCGGGGGCCGGACGAAGGTCCGGATGTAAAGCGATACCAACAAGAGTATAAGGGTACACCAATTAACTTGGCTCCGAAGGTCGGATAGAGAATAGGACAGAGGTCGGACGACGGAGCAATGCGGAGGCAAAGCACGTTAATTATCAACTGAGGTTACATCCGAAGTAAGTACGTATTTATACTAAGTACGGAGATAGTCCGGATGCATTCGGAGAAGAAGTAAAGACAATAGGAATAAGCAAAGACAATAAAGACAATAAGGAATACATGTGGGGCATAAGTCATATGGTCAAAGAAGGGGAAACACTCAGT